>JAYKAV010002042.1:478162-506671 GCA_035582835.1 Phoebastria nigripes | reverse complement strand
TCTTGGCCACCTGGGCACACTGCCGGCTCACGTTCAGCCAGCTGTCAACCAGCACCCCCAGGTCCTTTTCTGCCGGGCAGCTTTCCAGCCACTCTTCCCCCAGCCTGTAGCGTTGCATGGGGTTGTTGTGACCGAAGTGCAGGACCCAGCACTTGGCCTTGTTGAACCTCATGCAGTTGGCCTCAGCCCATCGATCCAGCCTGTCCAGGTCCCTCTGCAGAGCCTTCCTACCCTCGAGCAGATCGACACTCCCACCCAACTTGGTGTCATCTGCAAACTTACTGAGGGAGCACTCAATCCCCTCGTCCAGATCGTTGATAAAGATATTGAACAAGACCGGCCCCAAAACGGAGCCCTGGGGGACACCGCTCGTGACCGGCCGCCAACTGGACTTCGTTCCATTCACAACTCTCTGGGCCCGGCCGGCTGGCCAGTTTTTTACCCAGCGAAGAGTACACCTGTCTAGGCCATGAGCTGCCAGCTTCTCTAGGAGAATGCTGTGGGAGACAGTGTCAAAGGCTTTACTGAAGTCCAGGTAGACCACATCCACAGCCTTTCCCTCATCCACTAGGCGGGTCACCTGGTCCTAGAAGGAGATCAGGTTAGTCAAGCAGGACCTGCCTTTCATGAACCCATGCTGGCTGGGCCTGATCCCCTGGTTGTCCCGCACATGGCTTGCAAGCTCCCCCAAGATGAACCGCTCCATAATCTTCCCCGGCACCGAGGTCAGGCTGACAGGCCTGTAGTTCCCTGGGTCCTCCTTCCGGCCCTTCTTGTAGATGGGCATCACATTGGCAAGCCTCCAGTCATCTGAGACCTCCCCCATTAACCAGGACTGCTGATAAATGATGGAGAGTGGCTTGGCAAGCTCCTCTGCCAGCTMCCTCAGCACTCTCGGGTGGATCCCATCCAGCCCCATGGACTTGTGAGCATCCAGGTGGCGTAGCAGGTCGTTCGCTGCTTCCTCCTGGATTATGGGGGGTTTATCCTGYTCGCCGTCCCCGTCTTCCAGCTCAGGGGGCTGAATACCCTGGGGGTAGCTGGTCTGACTATTAAAGACTGAGGCAAAGAAGGCATTATGTACCTCGGCCTTTTCCTCATCCTCGGTGGCAACGTTCCCCCCCGGCATCCAATAGAGGATGGAGGTTCTCCTTGGCTCTCTTTTTGTCGTTAATGTATTTGTAAAAACATTTTTTGTTGTCTCTTAACGACAACGGCCAGATTGCGTTCTAGCTGGGCTTTTGCCTTTCTGATTTCCTCTCTGCATGACCTAACGAGATCCCTGTACTCTTCTTGATGGTACACTGTGAGATAGTGCTGGGCAATATAAAAACATACATAAACATACACACACACATTATGGCTTGTGGTGTGTCAACTGAAAGAAAATGTAGCTTGGAGGCAAATAAAACAATTTTCTCAATCTCTTTAATTTTGGAAATGCCCAAGCTTTGATTTTTTTAATGTTAGATTCACAAGTGGGTGTGGGTCCCGTCCATGTACTCAGGGAAGCGGTGCTGCCTGCTATGCCCTTTAGCCCACACATTTCCAACAGGATGTGGGAGATCCAGATTCAAATGTTCCATCCCTGACTCAGAACCAGGATTTGATGCCTGGTCCCTCATCTCCCAGGGGACCGGCCTGCCACCAACGTATTTGGAGATGAGGTTCTCCAAATATCTCTATTATTAAATACTGAAGGATTTTTTGGAGAAGGGATTGAACCCTGTGTCTCCTTGGCAAGAGCCGTAACCACCACGCTATTGAGCCACTCACATCTTCTCTTTACTCCAATGCACTTTCTCTATATGCTGGATACATCRGAAAAAAACTCATTTCAGTTTCTTGTTTTGCTAAACATGAGCTCTGGCTCAAATCCTAAAAACTTTGGCACWGCTCATTTACTCAGTAGTTTCCTTGAGTTCACTTGCTTGTGATGGTGGTGAGCAAGCATGGGCAACAGTAAACCATGGCATGGCAGAATCCTCTGTGAGGATGTGACAAGACTGACAGCAGATCAGAAAATACCAGGTTATTTTCTCACTGCTTTTGCATGTACAAAGCCACCCTACACACAGCAGTATGGATCCACAAAGGCTTTTACCCAGGACTGTGCTCCTTTGGCTCAACAGGAACTCATCCCTCTGACTTAAAACAGGTCTGCAAACTATTAACAAAATCCCGCTTTTCACTTCTATTAAGAAGTTAATTGTACAACATCATTTCACCCCGTCACGTAAGGGACTGAGGCAGGGTAGGGAAATTCTCTTTGAGCACAAAGGGACACATTTTTGAAGCAGACCAGTGCATAAAAAAAGTGCACAAGGCTACTGACGCATAAATACTGGGGTGCATAACTTAGAAGACAAATTGAAAATACATCCCACAACATATTCAGGATCCTACTATGTAATCAATAGATCAAGAGAGAAAAAAATGTCTTAGTTTGCTCTATTAAACCAATTCTCCATTGATTCTATGTAAGAATTTCCATAGCAGGATGTCCCTTCTCCCGAAGTCCCACCCTTCCCTGGGAAGTCCCCAACCCCATACAGGGTGAGTACAACTGTAATGGGACCCTGCACCTTCTGACTCGCGGGCTGAGAGCCTCTCCTTCATTATATCATATTTCACAGTCTATGGATTTGTGTACAAAATTCTGCTACCTACCTGCTTGGCCTTGTGAGCGATGCTCCCACCCCAGAGTCTCTCCTGTCCCTAACACCAGTGGTTTCGGATTCATTCAGGGATGTTCCATCTCTATCCATGTCACTCGGTGTGGTCCGGCCATCAGAGACAGAGTTTCCTTCAAAATCAAGTGTGATCTGTGTGGGTGACTGGAAAGGTAACGACGGAGATTCCCTGACTGACACATCATCAACTGGCAGACCTGGCAACACATTCTTTGACCAGCCATCTACCACCTCCTGGAGTCCATTGACATGTTGCAAAATGTCATCTAAATGAGGAAAAAGGACATCTTTCTCTAAGTCCAGGAGGTCCCCAGTACTAGCGTACAAGTGGGAACCTGGCACATTGTCATAAATACTAATTCTGCTCTCTTTAGGACAGCAAGCCATCAATCCGGACTCTTTTGGAGTAGAGCAGTTCTGCTTTCCCAAAGAGATGCTGCCTGTCCTCCAGTTTACACTGTTACTGTTGTCTGTAGGTGAGAGGCTTTCAATAGAAAGTGCCTTTGGGAAGGTCCCTGGTTTATGATCCTTGGGAATATGCACAACCAGGTTCTCTTGGGAATGAAATTCATTTTTGCGGTTTTGGTCCACCACTTGCCGTAAGGCCGTTCCTGCCAGAACATCTAGGTCCTCCAAGTACATCCCGCCTCTCTTGTTTGCTTCATGGCATTTGCGTTCCTTCAAACATGGTGTGCTCACCCCACTGCTGCTGTTTTCGGACTGACTGCTGTCACTGTTGGATTTGGCAGAAAAGGAAAGTCCTCTTTTGACTGAATCTTGTCCTGAATTTTGGAGATCACCATTGACTATTTGTACACAGTGCATGTCTTTCAAGGATTTCGGCTCATACTGGAGAACAGGTCCACTTATCTCTAAAGGACCTGTTCTTCCCGAGCCTTTTAGTTTTCCATGCACACCTTTTGCTTTTAGTGTCTCCATGCGTTTTAGAAAGGTTTTTGCTTTGGTTCTTGTTGGTTTCTCATTCTTCAGATTGTCCTTGGGGAACAGGGCGGTGTTTATCGCAGTGGAGTCTTGCAGCAGTGTGCCTTCTACATCATGCTGGCCAGAGCAGTCGCAGGTCTCCCTGGCAGCGCTGCTGATGCCGGATTGACTCCTGTTGTCACTTCCCCCACTGCTCTCGCTGTGAATAGATGAGACCTCAGGTTCACTCAGATCTGTAAGGACGCTCTCGCTGCTTGTTGTATTTTTCATTTTAATGTCCCCAGAAGATCCATGTCTGTCTGATCGGTGAAGCAAAGCATCAATGTCGTCCACCCGAGACCATCGTCTGCTGGTTCTTTGGAAAGTCCATTTATTACTGATAGCACAGAGGTCTTCTTCATCTGAATCTTCACTCTGGAAAACAGCAAGTGGCACATGTTAAAAGCAGGTGTTTTTACCCGTTACTTGAATTAATGTGATTGTGCTGCTCCACGTGAGCAACAGGTGGTAAAGTCTCCCTGAACCTAGTTTATGAAAGGTTGGTCATCAGTCCTTTCGTAACAGCCTCTTTCATTTAATTGTAAAGACTGCAGTGAGCATCTTAAAAAGTAAGGAGTAAAAGCCTGCTTTATGTTAGGGAGTCCCATCAATGCCTCTTGGCTTCTGTGGAGCAGATTGCCCGTGCACTGAACTGTGTAGGACTGATGCCCATAGTGACTGTTTAGGAAAAAAAGGGTTTTGAAAGATCCAAGTAGAGGGATCCTGACTTGCAGGGATGGTGTTAAGATACACACAATAAAGACTGGGAGGTAGCCGGGTACTACAGCAATGTGAGCCACTTAAGAAACCAAGATAGCAAATATCCGGTACTGCACTTTTAGTTTTGCAGTGAGAACTAAGTAAACATCTATAAACTTCACAGACCAGGTACATCTAACAAGATTCATGTTTCAGGAACATAACTACAAATAAATAGCCACAATGCTTAAAATAACAGTAAAAAAAAAATATTTGGAGGTATCGCTTAGGGTGGGTCTGAGAGAAGGCAAAGGAAGGCAGCGAAGGCAGCCATGGAGATGTGGGGAGGAGGAGCAGCCAGGCTCAGTCCTGGATGGGGCAGCATCTACAATTGAGGTGAGCTTTCCTACAGTGGCAACCACTATCTTCCTTGCCTTTGCCATCAGAGGCACCCCAAACTTGATGACCTCCAGCCTGCCCCACTGTCTCTGGCTTCCCCCGACCTCTCCCGAGGCAGCAGCAGCCCCACAGCCCTTCCTGGTCTCATCCCTCAGCCTGGGGCACGCGGAGTTGTGCTTATCTTTAGGCAGCTCCAGGAGCTACTCTGCAATGCAGACAACATGCACCTTGAAAAAAAAAATTTGGATAAAAAAGCTCTCCCTATGACATTTTTCTTATCTGTTTGCTCAAACAAAAAAGATACATCTTCAGCATGAAGCGCACAGTCAGCGTTGAACTCGCTGTTCTCTAAGGATGCGAAGCCCACAGTTGCTAATGAGTATCCTTCCCTTGACTTTGAACTGGGTTTATACTGCATTATTCTTGTACATTTGTTTTAAAGCAGAACAAACTAACTTCACCTACATGACATCCAAACAGCTCTTCACATTCTTGGAAGCAGTATGAAGGCAGTAAAATATGACAGGCTGTCAGACTAAAATGAGGTGCTAAACCAGAAAGACTATTTTGGGACTGGAAAAATTCTCATTTTAAAAGTCTATTATTAGAAGTATTTTTCTATGAAGTTTTGATGGTAAAGTTATSTCCCACCTCTGACTAGCTCTCTGCTGGCCTGTCTCATTGAAAAATGTAAAACAAATTTTACCAGAACCCCCAAAATCTTAAATAATGCGAAACCTGAAAAGATGGAGATTGGGATCAGTAGTGTGCCAGGTCTCACTAATGCCATAAGCTTTTGCCAGTTTATCACTTCAAGTCGGCCAGATGTTTTAGATCATGTCCAAACCATAAAATAAAAAAGAGCTATAAAATTTTGGGTTTAGTCATTCCTCTTTTGTCTGTTAACATTGAGGTGTGCAGTGCTCCTGCAGCTGATGTTAGTTCACAGGAATGAATGGAGATCTTAGTTCTGCTGCTAGCTAGAGAGAAAAATTAAGCAGCTAGTGAAGCGGCAGGAAAGGGGCTAGAAAAGGCTAATACTACTTTGACCATTTTGTCTGCAGGAAAGAAATGGCATATCAGACAGCTCTGCCTTCGTTTCAGCTCGACAGTTGGCTGTGTGCATATACAGAGCAAAGGACTCCACAGACTCAGGCACTTAAAAATCCATCTATTGTGGTCTTAGTAGTGCCACAAAGTGGATATTTTAAAAACCGCAAGGGTATGTAGTTTTAAATATTTAGTAGTGGTAATTATATCTACAAAGCATACCACTGCTGAAGCGTTGATGGCACCAGCCAATAGGATAAAAATACATTTTTTTTATTTGTTGTACATCCCAATATGCCAAAGGGACCTTAAAGAAGATTCTTGGCTGACACAAATCCCTGTAGCTGCACTGACATTGCTGTATGAACTGACAGGATTTAGCCTGTATTTTCTACAAGCTGGAATCGATTAAACTAGCCAAAGTGGTAGAGACATGGTGAAAAACACCAAGAGGAGAGCACAGAGTAAGAGACAGAAATAAACATAAATTCAGCACTGAATATACTTTAAATCATTTTTAGAGGAAAATAAGTTTTAAGTTTTTTTTTAAAGAAAGTAGAGATGAACAAACATGGATATTGGTAGTAAACAAGTTTTGTGTCTAACCACAACAGAGATAGGATTACATTCTGCCCAAGAACCACTCAGAAAATACAGAGGGGTTTTGGTGTCAAAATTTGCAGCTCAATAAAAAAAGGGTTTAGTTTAGTTTTTTTAATTGGTAACGAAACATGCTTGTGTTTCATCAGAAGAAAAATCAGACAAATGAAATATCTGGATACTGAAATGCTGCCATGGTGACTCACTCCAAATTCGGCTGCACTGCGAGTCCTGTGACATAATGTGCTTTTCTTTTGATGGAATCAGTAGAAATTCTGGAAGCCACGAACATCCGGAGTGACCCACTGCTCTATCAGAGTGCCCTGACAAAYGAGACTGTCCTAAAAAAATTGCAGAGAGCACTTTGCCAACTGACATGTCACCAGCTACGGGGACAGTGGATCAAGAGTCGGTCTGAAAGCAACAATTCATCTTACACAGGCAAAGCAGACATCTTGGAGCAGCGACTGTATACTTCTGCTGACCGAGGGTGAAATCAAATGCACGGCTTTGGAGCATATTCAAAAGTCCATTTAATACCATTATGTTTGGGAAGACGAGAAGGGGCAAGTTTCTTGAGGAGTGACTGATAACATTTGCCAAAGAGAAAGAGGTTTTGATTCACAGATTTGTCACAGTTGATTTAAAATAGTACAGCTTTTTGACTGAGGGTGTACTTGCCTAAGATACAGAGGGATGCTAACAAAAGGCAAAAAGTGGGTTTATTTGTGGTGGAATTCTGCCACATTTTTCCAGCTGGGGGCAGGAATTCTCATAAATCGACAGCTGCAGAAGGCAGTTAATCCAAAGGCTAATCTCTGTCTGTCCAAATCGCTTACGGACATATTTGCAACACATACATGAGGATTTCTGTATGCATCTCGATGAAGCCAAGGGGAAGAGAGCAGCCCACAGCATGAATGTATCGGGTGGGAGAGGAGGCGGTGGGGAACACTTGCCCCATGCTGGCTTTCACAGTAACCTCGCCTGGCAGCTCGCTTGGCTGTATTTTGATGAATCACTCAAGCAGCTGCGCTAGTCCTGTGCAAACCTGTTATGCCGAACCTCCAAAGCAAGCTGATTTTGCATTTCATTGTTCAGATCACCATAGAGACTATTAGGAAAGGCAGTATCTACAGCAAAAAAGTTTACTTGGTTCAGTGTTCAATTCCAGACACAATTTCCAGTTTTTACACTTGCATTTACACTTCCTTCTGTCAGCAGTTTCTCCTYCCTCTTCTTCTCTCCCCCACATTCTCTTCTACTTTCTATACTTGCTCTGTATCTGTCATCCCAAATCTCCTTCGTCCCCTCTTTCTCTACATTTTTCTGTGCTCTGCTTCTCCCTGGCCTTGTGCAGGTATGGACCCAACTAGCTTGTGTCCCCCTTGAAAAGGGTACCAAGTAGGGCAGTCTCATTTCCGTAGTTAATTAATGGTCATCTGCAAGGAGAGCAGCTGAGGGCTTCAATCCATTCAGAACAGGGAGGAGTGGCAGAAAAAACTAATAAAAACAAAGATAACAAGAAAACCCTCCTTTTTGTTAACCCAACATAATCAGACACCTAAAGAAGCAAGCAAGGAAGCATACAAACCTCGCACCAAACCCAAAATACTTGTTGAAGAGAAGGACAGGAACGAAACAAAATTTCCAGAGGACAATCAGCGTTTACCTATATGTTGCTTTTTGTAATTCTGTCTCTTGTGCAGCTCCAGTATCTCTGTGTGAACACAAGTACACGAGTGCATGGACACAAACCAGACACTGCTCCAAGCAGGTCAACGACACAATCGATTGAGTTAGTTTTTGCTGAAGGACCTCAGCCTCTTCCTATAGCGCCTACCTGCCCAAACCATAAAGTTATCGTGTAGTCAGGGGATTTTACTGTTCCTTCTGTCAGGTGTGATGCGGGTGTTTGATGTGGGAAGTGTTGGCACTTATCAAAGACCAGAAAAATCCATCAGGTCTGAAGCAGTGAAGAGAAGAGGTCCCCCTGGCTCCAGTGAATGGACAAAATGCACTCTAAAGAGGCTATGTACACAGAGGAACAAATGGGCATGTGCCGAAGGCAGAATATGTGGACATTAAAACCATTCTTTGATCAAGTTCCCTCAAACAGTGAATAGAGTATGAACAGACTGAATCTGCAAAGACACCAAAAATGCAACTCTCGGAGGTAGTTTTTAAAAAGCATTAGACAAACACGCTAAGGAAGGAAAAACAGACACCAAGATTTCTCAGAGTTGACAACTACCATTGTACACTACTGAAGGGCTTGGGGGAATCTGTGACCAGAAAACCAAACGTTCAACAGTTAACGCTGGACATGTTACAAAACTCTCAAAATCAATAGGCAGTTTCTGCAGTCCTCACTGAAACCCTTTAAGCTCAAATAATTCCCATGTTACACAGGAGCTTGTAAGGATGACAGAGTTTATTTTCATATTCTTAACTGGGAATAAGTCAGTACAAGAAATAAAGAAAAGCTATTGTTTTCGTCCGAGCAGCTTCCATTTCTTCCGAGCAGGATTTTCCATTGTGTACTCACATGGCATCGGCAAACAAGCCAGCCTAATGAAACCACACTGTCTTTTCACCCGCTAACTTGAATTGCATATAAGTAAAGTTTTAAGTACTGCGTGTGCCCTTTTAACACACTTAGTATTGTTCCTGCTGTATTAGTCACAGTTTTTTTCTATTTTATTTATAATTTCAAGATTCAGCCATTCACATTATCATGTGTCCAGATAATGCTGACACACATGTTCAAAGTCAAATACACTTAACTTACTTTTAAGAGCATTACTGACTTAAAGACTAAATTGGGGAGGTCTTACCACAAAAGCCAGGGCAAAGCCAGCACATTTCATGAAGTTTCCTTACCTTTTTTCTTTGGAAGTTCACATCGAGTTTCATTGAGGCGCACTTGTTCAGTGTGTTCAGTCGTCTACAGGGCAAAGCAAATTCAAAAGATTAGCAGTATCTGATTAAAGGGCATGACTTTTCATAGGTTCAAAAGCTTTTCTCTTATCTGCCTGTAGGGTGCTAACTGCATACAACAGGCTTCAGAAACAATACTGGTCATATTATTCCAGGCTATAAGACCACTGCATTAAAAGGGCACCTTAGCTTCACATTACTTGATAGCCAGGTTTTRTAGATTGCTTTTTAATTTTAAGTACTTAGCAAAGGGAACATGTATAAACAAACACCTCTGATAGATGGGGAAATGACAGGAGAGGAAGGAGGTAAGTTGCCTTCTGCAGGACGGTAACATAATTGGTCTACAGCGATTTAAGGTTAATGTTAGGGGATTCCAAAGCACTTGTGAAAGACAAAAGAAAAAGATGCAGTTCCTCACTTTAGGCAGTTAGCACCTCCTTTAAAAAGCTGACATAAAGAAGAACTTTCAGCAGTTAGTTAAATGTTTCTCCACAGCTAATAGCTCCTTTCCCACACCTGTGGATCTTACAGACAGGTTAACACCCAAAATGTAACAAATCTAACATCTTTAAATAAGTATTTTTAATTATTTTTGACCATGTTCGTAATGATGTTATCAGGGTCCCTGTAAGGCTTCTGCTCCTTAAATCCAAGGCTATCCCATGAAAATAGTGGGTTGAAATGACAATTTGATAAAGATGGAAAGTGGATGTGTGTGTGTGTGTCCATGTGCCCATGTGCAGAGACAGTCAGAGGACAAGAAAACATGCTCTTTCAGTAGAGAACCTACCATGCTAATCATAATTGATTAGTTTTTATTTATACTTAAAGGTCCTGATTCATGAAACTATCCATCTTCTAAAAGCAGAGGCTCAGAGTTAAGTATGTTCGACTTTGAACATTTTCCAGATTCAGGGCTGAATTTCAAAATGAAGGAAGGCAGAGTGAGACAGCCATGTGCCCACCACACTCTTTCTGTAGGCTGCCTGCATCTCCTGTGTCTTTGCAGCAAGAGCTGCCCCTGTTGCTTCTGGGTCTCAGGAAGAGGCTGCAAATCTCCAGAACTGCTAACGTTTGAACTGTATGTGATAAGTTACAAGGACACATGAAAAAAAGTATCACATCAATAATATAATCTCTCACATAGCATAAGAACATTATGGCATTAACATATTCCTCCCCAGGACTTCTAATATTAGAAATCCTTTCAAATTGCCAGCACTAATAAAGAACCAGCCCACCAAATGTGGACCTTCCTTAAAAAAAATTCCCTCATAAAATATCACCTGCTCATTTGTAGATAAAATACTCCTCCCTAACTCAAGCCAATAAACCCATTATGCCACATCAGAAAAGTCCTGTGCTCATCATATTAATGTGAGTATAATGCATGCACAAGCACACCCCGCCTGCATGATAGTAATGTTCTGGTAATAAATTTCAGGCTTTGTGGCTCTGTAGCTATATCTTCAGCCTTCTGCCCACAAATCCTCCTCCTCAGGGATTACATCTATTATTGCAAAGCTCATCTTTTGCCCAAACATGGAATTTCTCAACCCAAAGTTGCATTTTCTTGGGGCCCTGGGGCTGAATAATGTTCAGTGCTTCTTTTGAGTGCAAAATGTTTAAATTTGCGTATCGATATCACTTCCAAATATACAGAGGCACAGACACATTTTCAACGGTCTCCAGCCCAACTTTCTATCCTTGGAGACAGCTTCCTCCGAGAGATGAACCGGAGGCTCAGATCGGCGTCCCTGCACCTCTGCATTAGCTGGCCTGTGCTGGAGGGACAAGTTTGTAGCCACATTTCCACACTGACATGCTGCTGTGGGCCACCTGAGTGCTTGTAGCTGCATATCTGAATCAAGCTGCCGCTGTGTCCTCGCACCTTTACATGGTGAGCGGCCAGACCAGGGACGGGGAAGTGCTCCCTGCTTCCTTGACCTAAACGTGTCCTGCAAGGCTGACCGGGAGACAGGTATCAGCCAAATTCAGGCCCAGAGGCTCAGAAATCCTGAGAAACCACTGCCTCCTTTCAAGCTGCTCATCAACTCTGAAACCAAGCCATCGACTCCACCTCTCTCGCCTCCACGAGAGCAGGCACTGAAGAAACTCTTCCGAGAAAGAGGGCTGTGGCACAGCCCCCGGCCTCCACAACAGCCCCTGGCAGGTGATCTCTGCAACTGCTTCCTCAATAGTATATAATAGTATATATACAATATATATAAGTATATACTTACTGCCTATTTGCAGTTGTTAAGGAGAAGATGTAGAAGAAAACATTTAAAATACAGGGACCAGTGCTCCTTCCATTCACTATGGTGTCACTTGCCTTCCAAAATCCAAGGAGCAAGCCCCGCACTTCAGGAGCGGGAAGACGAGGAAGCGACAGCCCGTGATGTACCCTTCGCCCTGCTTGCACCCAGGTACCTCTGCATGYGTCCAGCCAACGGCAGAAAGTGTCGTGGCATTTCTATTAAGATGGGCTGCTTCTTCAGCACGGAAAGGTGCAGAAAGCACGTGATCAAACCGACACAACCGTCCAAAGCCATCGCTTTCCTGCTAACGGCATTTGATAGCGAGATCATTTCAGCAGGGACTGAGAGGTCAGCTATATAAAAGTGAATATTGTTACTTAAGCTGGAGGCTTGGGAACCACACCATTGTCCTGGCTGCTTTCTAATCTGGCTTTGCTGTGAAGAACTCACTCCATCAAAAACAAAACTACTTTTTAATGGGTGCCAGGGACTCAACCTCAGGTTTTAAATTCACCCTTCTACAAAACATCAGCATGCTTTCTGGGGCTCTTCCAATRCTATGGAAAGATTTGCCAGTGAAATTAGAGAACTAATGATCATATTTGTGAGCCTGCCTGGTACTAACAACTCCAATCAAAGCCAGTCTGTTTCAACTTCTTATGCCTTGYTGATGTGCCAGTGGTGGCAGAAAGCTTTTCTCATCTGCTTAGAGTTGTTACATGACTGACAGCCAAGTSCTCAGCAAATCTTTCAAAAAACAAGAAATAAAAGTCTCTGGCTACAAAAGGCTGTCACTAATGTCCCAGTTGAAGTGAGAGAAGCACTACATTTTCACGTCATTCCTTAAAAACATGGGAAAAGACTGTCTGTAATGTTAACAAAACACAAAATCCGGACTCAAGAAAAGGCAGAAAAAAACATATGAAATAAACACAGGAGAGGTGGCTATATAAAAACCAAACCGTCTCGGATGCACTTGAATGCTTGTCTGGAAAGCTCTGCAGTGTTCAGGGGAAGCCTGCAAAATATTTACTACAGCAAGTGCTTCACTGATGTTAATTTTATTTCTTCTCCAGGCCATCACAGGTAAACACTACCTCTATGGTTTAACACTTATCTCTATGGTGAAACATCATCTCTATGTTGAAAAGTGTCTCTTGAAACAACACTTAAACACCAGCAGAGTGATTCAGGTGCCCAAACAGAGATGTCTGCTGCTATTTTAGATCCCCTAGAGTACCAAGCCTGGCCTTCAGCTGCTGCAGGTCCTCTTGGTCCAGCCAGCCCATGGAGAAGTCTGAGATATCTTACGAGATCTGAGATGGGATTAGACACAGGTATTTAGGGCTCTGAATCCCAACCCCAGTGCTGTACTTATTAACCATTATGATGGAAGTTTTTCAGAAGGAGGAAATCTGACTTTCACATCCTGTACAGAACTAAGCAGTATTTCCAAATAAATACAAGCTTGTAGCAACGCAGGATCTGATTAGCTGAAAAACCTCGTGATGACCTGTTGTCCTGCTTGAAGAGCAGATAATGGGAAGACAACTTTAAAGTGACTTGAAGCTCCATGCATTCCCCTGGACCTGTTGTGCAGCTGCTTCCAAGCAGCTGGTGGGGAACAGCCAGGGGCACCGTGCAGGAGGAGGCATCATGGGGAGGGCTAGCATGGGCAGCATAGTGTCTCCTACCTCTGCAGATCTGCAAATGTCCTCTCTTATGGATCGTGACCAGGCAAACATGTTATACGGTTCCGTAAACTCCTCTCTGAGGGAAACACGACACTATTTCTTTGTTCTATCATTATTCCTAGCCAAGTTTAGGTACTGCATACACATGCCCCTAGCTGGCTTCTTCTGGTGCTGTGGAATTTGGGAAGAGGACATCCAGCTTCTCGTGCTGCACTCTGCTGAGGTCTGAACACTGAATAAGGGTCCTCCGAGTACTGGCAGGGCTGGTGTGCGAAGCTGGCACTGGCACGTCCCTGCTCCACCAGTTTTGTGTGTGAAGAGAATATACTGTTTTCCAGTCCTATCACTTTTTGTGACGGCTGCAACTGAGTGAGTTACCTTCTAGGCCACATGCTCACATGAGGTGAGTCAACTCTCCTTGAGGTCAATGGGAGCCATTCTACTGACTTCAGAGCAGGGCTTTCCGTACTGCATGTGGAGAGCCGGGCTTATCTCCTAACAGCACCTAGAGCAATATAACTCAGCAGACAGTACTGACTACACAAGCACCACTTCAAAACTCTTAATGGTAGGATGTCCCACGTACAGTGACCTTTGGGTTATTTACAAGCTATCTAAGAGACACTAGCTATGGAAAAAGAGGCTGCTGGCTGCTTGGCACAGTTCAAATTTTAAGAGCTTGGTTTAGGGGCCTATGTATCAGACTGTTACATACTTGTTCTTTATATTCTTAGTCACTGTATTTACTTGAATACAAAAAGTACAACATGGCTTGGCTTTTCCTTTTCACCCTCTTATCACAGAGGCCACAAAAGTTCCCAGAGCAGAGCTGGTTGCTGCTATTTTGGAAACGACACAGAGATCCAGCTATAAAATTTTCATGCCCAATTATTATTTTGGCAGGCTGGCAGCATTTGCCTGCAGATTGCATGACAATTTTCTATTCGTTACTCAATAAAATGAGAGGAATCTCTTGATAGATACGCCTCTAACCCAAAGCCCTCAAATTTGGTCTTTACTCTGCCAAATTTTCAAATGATATTGTAAACAGCAAGAGTGTTAGAATATCTCAAAAAGGTCACTGAAATCTTTTCCAACTGGGAGTCTTAGGCTTTCTGACTGAAATACTATCAGCTGCCTTAAAAAAAGAAAAGGTTCCTCGACATTTGTACCTCATGTTGTCTTGTATACTGCAATGCCATAAGAAAACTGATTATAAGATGAGGTTGAGAGTCTGATTTCAATCCACAAGAGCAGAGAAATGCAGTGTTTATGCTAGAACCATTACCATTCAGAGCTAAAACTCTGCTCAAACTGATTATCCACTCTGGCATTCCAGCTTTAAAATTATCCTCCAAATAAAAATGAGAACCCCATTTTGTTCAGTACTACGGGCTGAATGCACTATTAGTCAGTGTGAAGGCTTGGTCAAGATAGCTTCGAGGGCAGTTTTGGGTGTTTGAAGAATGGAAGTTTGGCTCCCGACCTGGGAATCGGTGCATACAGAAATAATAACCAACCTTTTTTTAACTTTCGATTTCATAAAAGTGCATCACTGCCTGYGGCTCTCGTATGATATACTGGCATGCACCTTGTAGTAACGCCACCACAGAGCAAAGCAAGGGTAGAAAACCAGCCACAGTGGTCAGCCGAGCTGTGAGGATTTCCAGTGCACTGGAAAACTTGAAAGATGTTGGTTTGATAGTTAATACAGTAACAAAGCTGGTACTGGGGGCAGCAGCTGGCACTGTTCACTGTTTCTGATGAACCCAAATCTTGACATTTGGCACAATCACTTTTTACAGGTTGCTCTCAGCTAAAGGTTTGGAGCTGCTGAGTTATAGCAAATTAAAAGTCTGCAATCTGAAAACATAACCTGTACATAACACTCGTATTTCTACCTGGCTAGTATATGAGGTGTTAATCCTTTTTTAGATCTAAACTGTTTAAAAACTCCCAACAAAAATTAAAGTTAACAGGTGTTGTCTTCTGAATAAAATCATTACAGAAAAAGTTACTAGACAGTCATAAAACCCTTTGTCTTTGAATAAAATAGTTTGGAAAGATCTGTGTCTGTGCTTATGTATTACAGGTCTCAGCAGTATCACTTGATTTAGGCTAATATAAAGCATTCTGTCACATAAGTGCATCTCTCCAGCTGCTAGTTTATTTTCCAAAACCTCATCTTTTAATAAAAGAGAAAAAAACCCCAGTCTCTAGCTGTTCAGCTCCCAAAGAAATCCTCATAAATATATCAACCTAGTGTAACTGTTGTAGGTGTATCTGTGAGTCTACAGAGAGGCTGGAGGAGCAAGAGGTGAGCTGTTCCCATTTAGCTGTGTAGATGTTGGATGCCTGGTGACCATAATTGAAGTACTACCATTGCTAATTACTAGAGAAGAAAGACTGGGGAGAGTCACAGAGCTATGCAATGACTGCACCTCACTGCTCTCGGGAGAAAGGGACAGGGACAGACATCATACTTGCACTTTTGGATGGTCTTTCAACTTTGTGGGAAAGGGCAGAGGGGAAGAGATCTCAACCTCCTACCACTTCCCAGTTCCCAAACTACAGCAAAGTATGTCTTCCACCATGCCAGACTGAAGGAGGGGGATGCATGTATGTGTGTGAAGAAGGTTTCTTAGGAACGGGCATAGCAGTCCCTCCCACCAAGCAGTGGATCAAGTCTGCAGTTATTCTGCTCCCCGGCATCCTTGAGAGCAATCAATGAAGGATCCAAGTCTTTCCTACTGATTTGTCATCACTACACAGAGAAAGAGAATATTCTGTTCCCCATAACCATAATAGACAAAATGAGAGGCAATAGGTCTCACTTGCAGCAAGGGAGTTTTGGGAAAGCATTCTGACAGCTACGCCCAGAAATTACCTGGATYCTCCAGGAAGGAGGGCATAGCCTGGGATGGAGAGATGGACTAGATGAACTCTCTTCCAGCCCTATTTTCTATGATTCTCAGAAACCCTCTGTGCAGTCCTCCATCACAGACTCATTAATCCCTGCAATGCACAGTATGATGTGCAGTGGAACAGCATACACTCTCTGATGACTTTAGCCACAGTTGCAGAAAGGGAAATAGAGTTTTGTCCAATTATCTTGATGTTGGTGTTGTGAAAGTTTCCATAACATGTAATAAAGCCTGCTTGGTTCGGGGCCAGATGCTCCTTTGTCCTTGCTGAAGAGGAGAGGAGCAGAACCCAGCTTGAGCTGAGCACAGGAGAAAGAAGAGGGGAACAATGCCTCTGCAATGTGGTTTTGCAAAACTACCACAGAATTGCTGCTTCTTGGGTCCTGGGGGACAGTACTTGAGCAATGCAATACGGTATATTCATCACAGGCAGAGTATAAAAAGCTAGATCAACAGCAAACACAAGCCCTCTGGGAGGGGCAAACCAGTGATTAGTTGTAGCAGCTGTAGTACTGTGGGTTCTGGTCCCACTTCTGTTGCTGGTGCCAGGAGAGTACCAAGGGAATCACAGCAGCATGAAAACCACGTCTGCTGCCAGAGAAAGTACTTGCTGAATTCTGTGCAATGAAGTTTCATCTTTTCTGCTGTGCTTGGACATAAGAGTTATTCATGTGCAACTCAAATGTGACTYGCATTTATTCAGGGTTTGCTTGTACTACTACTAGTTCTTTCTTAAAAGGCAGGTGTTTCAAATCCATTGGATTTGGGTCTTCTCAAATCATGTGATGTTTTCTATGAGTGTAGTGGGGGTCCTATTCCAGGATTTTCCATAAGAGAAATGAATTCAGAATAGTAGCATTATAGATATCATTGCTTAATTCACGTGGACAAGCAAACATCTCTGCTGCTGCTTCTGCTGCTATGCTAACAATAACAAATCAGCTCATGTTTTTAAATTATCAGAAAAGAAACTTCAGGTGTTATTTACCTGCAAAGAGGTTCTACAAGGTCCTTGTCAAGAAAATCATGATCTTTCTTTACTGCAGCAATGTCAATGGGAAACTGGGAGTCTATAAAAGGAGACACAATATTAAGATGACTGCTTGCTATTCAAATGAAAATACATTGTCTACAGCCAAAATGCTTTGCATGTGCTTGCTCACTGAGATCTAGTATGACCGATTTCACTCAGCTCTGGTCCCCTTCCAGCTATATCTCTGACCCTTTCAGTCACTTTATTTTTTTTTTTCTATTAAAGGTATAGTTGAATGTTCTGTGCGCCAAAGAGAGAGCAAGATTATTTCATTTTGGCTTTAATAAGATACTCAATTGTTAGCTGTTCTTTCTAGGACCTAGCACAAACGAATGAGGTCAGGGAATTACCAACACACTTTCTTTATCCACATGAGCAACAAGGTTCTCCATTCCCATCACAGTGACTTAATGAGTTATTTGCTAGACAGACTTTTCCCATGAAACAGAAATATTCTGCGCTTTTTGCTTTTAATACAGGTCCCAGTAACAACGATTTCAGACAAAGGGTTACTCGAATAACAGAGACAAAAAAATGAGCTGAATTATAACCCGCAATATTAGCTAAAAAGCCAGACTAGTGTTCTGGAAGCTGACATTTGTAATGAAAAGTGACATGGCTGTAACACATTAGTGGGCTCCGTAACGGTGGGATGGGTTCCAGCACTGTGGCTGCTCTCCAGACTGCTCTGCCATGCTTAGGTACCGCAGCAGGATGCTGGGATACAGGAACTGCAGCCAGCATTTTCAGACACTAGTGCTTAACACTGACATAATAGATGCCTGTAAAAAGGACCTTGTTTTCAGAGACGCAGACTGTCTAGAGCGTGTAGTGACTGTATGGGAACTGTGGGAGCCCAGCACAGGTTGCTTTTTGGAGGGGACATCCCTTTGAGTTCAGCAGGCAGCAGGCTCTCCTCTCCCTGGGGGAGGGGGGATCTGAGATACTCTGATTACAAGGCAGACACAGAAGTACTACTGGGCACCCAGGGACTGTGGTAGACACACATCTATGTCAGCTTTGGTCTGGCAGGCTTATTAGTCTGAGTTCCTTACTGAGTTTAACAGAGCTCGCCTGGCTCCTGAGGAGCCACCTGAGCATCTCTGCATGGTGCTCCCAGTGCCCGGGCACTTGAGTGGCTTATCAGGAGCCAGCACCTGAGCCCTGAGGGACCTCAGCTGGCCATCAGAAGCCGCAGAGGTGTCCTCGTCCATCCCACGCGCAGGGATGGACGGTGTCCGAGCCGGCTGTCAACAGAGCTGACCCTGACCCACAAGGTTTCTTGGCCATCGCTCCATGCGTGGAGCCGTGCTGCCTCCACACCCAAGCTGACCCTGGAAGGTGTCCAGCGGCGTTTGGCGGAGCTGCGCTTCACCTAATAAGCCCGAGCAGGCCTGAGCTGCCTCTGCGTCTCTGGCAGAGAGAATATGCAGTTTGGGAAAAACAAGGATCAGCTGCAGTTTCCCTCTCAGCACTGAGCTAGGGAGAGGAGGAAAAACCCAGCCCCAGTCCACAAACTGCTCCTGAATGCAGCAGCAGTGCAACCACTCGCCCTGCCCTCGGGCACAAACTTTACAGCTAGGAAGGGGACATGGCCATTCGCTTTGAGTTAGCACCAAAATATTGGCTTTTCTTGCTTTGCAAATGTAAAATGCAGCTCAGATTATTCACTTTTGGTAACTCCACAGAGTTTTTCAAACTTATTTGCAGTAAGATTGAAATTTTCGGTAACTTTCTGTATTTTCAATCTTATTTTAGACACTGTTCAGGAAGTTTAAAAAAAAAGAGACCTATGTATTTGGATTTTTTGTACTTAGTTTTTGTTAACCTTTGAGGTTTACACAAACTATGTCCCTCTTTTTTTTTTCTTCCCATGGCTATGAGGGCAAGAATCTTACTTTTCTTTAGGCACTCGTATGACTCCAGCAGCTGAGGCTTTGTGAAGCAGCCAGCCATGGCCGTAACTCAGTCAACTGTAGAGTTGGCCGACTGCAAGCTCTCCTGGCAAGGGCCCAGTGCACTTTCAGTACTGCACAAAGAGGAGAAAAATCTACTTACCCTCATAGAACTGAGCATATTGGGGAAATCCAGCTGCACGTAACCAGTCACACGCTTCCTTTGCTTCGATTTCTGAGAAGAGAAAAAAGTTCACACTTCGTTATTTTGCGTTAGAAGTTCTTTTAATTACAAGGAAATAGCAAAGATACTTGGTAGTAGCTGTTTGTTGATTAAAAGTACTGTCATCACTCTAAAGGATTTTTTAATAGCATCAGAAAATAAAATAGTCCCTCAAAGAAATCCCCCTGCCTCCACAGGACTCTGGGGTTTGCATAGCTGCTTGGTGACCAGGATGAAGTGTTAATCATCTCCACGCAGCAGGGGAAGATGCTCAGCCAGGTTTGTGGTCCTGTGTCCTATCCTCCCCCAAGGGTAAGTTGTTGGGGAGAGGTGAAGATGAAGCAGGGTGGAAATGGGGGGATAGGGGGCATGCACCGTGTTTTCTCCTGCTCTGACACTTCTTGTGGAGAAAAAATCCCACGTGAAAGCCACTGAAAGCTCTGCCAGGAAAACCCCAGTGCAGGTCTCATGTTACTGAAGGGACAATTGCACAGGTAGGATGCGCATTGCTACCTTTAGCCATGCAGACTCCCTCCATAGTCAATAGAGAGACACCAAAGGGTGATTCATTTCACCTTAAAGTAGTGTCTAAAATAGGTGGGATAAATCAACTACTGACAATGCTTTTCTCTTGTGGCTGCTAACAGAGGGAGGATAAACAGCTACAGGTATGTCTGTGCAGCTAAATAAAATAGATACAGGCAGTAGCTTCAAGCACTGGACCCCAGACCGCTCACTCTAATTTTAATCCACTTCCAGGCCTGTTTTGGACTGTTTCAGTTATCTATCAAGACAAATCTTTTCTTGAGAAGGCTAGTACTAAGCCGTGAGGAGAGGAATCAGTCTGTGTCATCTTGTCCCTGCCTCTCCACTATTTAGAAGTATCGACACAGCTGATGCTGGACTAGGTTTCCCCTTTCAAACAGCTTTCACTGGATAAGATGTAGCCCACCCCTATGGAAGAGGTGGAGGAATCATCAGTTGGACAAGAGAATAGTCCCTCCTTATTTTGGGGGTGACAGTAGGAATAGGTGAGCATGAGGGAATGGGAGAAAATCATGTTCAAGAGGGGGACTACATAAGACCTAAAGCTTTTTGCACAGGAGAGGCAGATCCACCCTGCGCAATTACTAAAGCAGCAGTAAATAAATGTCAGCTACACAAAAAGAGAGGATAAATTTTGAAGTGTCTCTAGCAAAACAGACTTTGTGCACTCCAGCAGTCACACACATGGCTATGCACCCAACCTCTGAGATGACCAATGCATGTTGACAGTAGGGTACCTCAATTTTTACCAAGCTCCACGGGCTCGTTTTATGGAAAGCAGTGTGCCAGGTCTGGCTCTCCCTGGCACCCGCGCTGCCTGCGTGTGCAGCTGCTCCCAGAGCAACTGGAGGAACAACTGAAAATAGAGGCTCACCCAGATAAATGTGGGTTGCTGAGGAAACCTGGGCAACGTCTCCTTGCTGCCCAGATCTAGATTGGGATCTACCACTTGAACAGTTTCGGTTTACAAGACCAAAGTCAAAACACGTATCTGCACCTCTTACATTTGCAAAACGCTAAGGAATGGAGTGTGCAGGTGTTGAAGAAAGTAGACATTTTATGTTGCTTATTATTCAACCTGAATGAACCAATCAAGGGTTTTGGCACATTTGTGGTTGTAAAATCTAGGCAGCCATAATACAAACCCCTAAATATAAAACAAGCAATGGAACTGGAAAAAGAAAATCAGGCTCAGTTGCTCTTCTGCATGTTCTGCCTCGCATGCAAAAAAAATTCCAGTTGTAAATCTGTTTTCTACTAAAATGCATTTTTATAGATAGGAGATGCTGGCGTGAATTTTTCCCCATGTAATTCTGTTCAAATCACTCATTATACCCTTAATGACTTTACCCACTGAAGCTCACCATAAAACCTGCTTTGAATATACTCTGCAGTATGTGACCCACACACTTTTCTGATCCTCTAAATACTGAGTCATGCCAGCAAATTTTGTTGCAGAAATCATAATTCAGAATACAAGGTCTACTTATCAAAAGCCCGATTTCCCAAAGATGATTAGACAGCCAGTAACAGCTCCACAATGGCCGCAATCATTAGCAGTGCTGAAAAGGATTTACCACCAGGTCTTCATTTGCTTTGACATTAGTTCATGTCAAGGCCAAAAAAAGGAGTATGAAAGTACATTCAGTTCTTAACACTGCACAAAAGAATGAGCAGCTTACATAAAACGTGGCTCTCACTACTGCACATCTGTGTGCTGAAAGCACATCTCTGTTATGTTCCAGTGAGACTGAATATTTTTATTAAATGCTTGGAAAAAAGACAAGTCTTTATACTTTTTTCTTTTGCTTAATTCAATCTCATGAAACACAGATGAATCAATCCCATTTCAAAATGTATTTTACAACTCAGAACAGCTGTATGTACATTCTAGCTTCATCTGGCCTGGAAGCACAACTAACGGAGGCTGTGGGTGATGGAGAATGCTACCATTTAATGCTCTTATACGCTTATCATGTTTCAATGTTTTTTGCAGTTGGCTGCTCAGAGGAGCTTGCTGAGGAATCTTCCCGCAGCCCAAGTGAGATCTAAAAAATCTCAGGTTGCAATGGATGAATAATTGCAGGGAATAACCAAGGAAATAAATCTCACCCATTGGTTTTTTTTTTTTTCCTTTTGTATGAGACTGTTTGTAACACACTGCAACCAGTCAAAAACGATTGATGGATTAACTTCTGCTTTCAAATCTTTATCTATCTCCTCCACGAAGGAATCTATTGGCAGTATTCTCATTTTCTAAATGATCATCTCAAACAAACAGATTCCCCCTTGAACAAGATTTGCTAAGTCAGCTTCCAGGATACTGGGTCTCGGACACGTATCAGTGCCCAGTTCCCTCCCTTATCTCTCTTTCCTTTTTGGTCTTATTCAGAGTACAGCAGAAGGGGAGAAGTGCAATGTGCTGCTGGCCCAGCCAATAATATGACTTTGCTCATATCAGTGTATTTCTACCGGGTAAAGGCACCTGTTCCAGCCATTCCCCTCTTGGCCACACCTGCAGTTTGGGTGAAAAGGCACAGCCAAGGATTTACTCCTCAGCAGACACCAAAGGTGATTTCTATTCTCTCGCTCTGGGCATGTAATCCAAGTTATAGTTCAGAATGCAATACAGATTCTTTCATTACTGGATATTGTAATGCTTAAAACGTAATTTGAGATGCTCAGTTTAACCTTCTCTTTCTGTGCATATACTCTAATATTTGCCTTTTTTTACTTGCTAGTTAAACATCAGTGAAGACTTCTTTGAGAAGAGTACAGCATCAAAAAGACCTCACTGAAGCTGTCAATGAAGGGTTGCAGAAATACTTTCAGTGGTGTTGGTCCAGTTCTGTTCCCACGTCCAGGCTAACACAGGGGTCTGAACCAGCCTGCAGCAGCTGCACTGTCTTGGTGCAACCCTGAAGGACCTAGAAAACTGCATGTGTTCACAGGTGGCTCCAAGGCAGCTTGTCAACAGCACAGAGAAGGGCTGTCATGCCAAGAAGAGTGATTTTAGAGAGGACATGGCTCGTAGTTTTGCACTCAAGGCTGGCAGGAGCCACAGATCCTCCCAGAAGCACGTGAGCCACCACCGACCCGCAAGCAGCATCTCCCTTGGCATCACCAAAAGGCTGCTCACCCCAGCACACCGGATGGTGGATTTGTGCTTATGCACTACTGCCCTGCTCTGCTGACTGAAAAAAAGTCAGCGATAATTTACCTACTGCTTTCCACTTGCTTGTGCAGCAGTTAATGACAACCATTGATTATTAAGGCTAGATAATAAGTCAGTCACAAATATTGACAAGCATCAATATGTCTCACAGTACTTGAATTCTCGGGGAGGGTGGGGGTGTCAGTTTTTAGTGGAAGCTTGACAGGAAACAAGTTTCCCTTTTCCATTTCACTTTTCTACCAGTAGTGAGTTACAATTGAGATCCACACACACAAAAGCCCTCCAGCCACATTGCTGGGAGATCGGGGTGATGATCTCCTCATAGCCTCCATATCCCCCTCATCTACCAGCTCTTTCCAGAAGGTATGTCCAAAGTCCCCTGCACACAGATGTTGCTGCTGACCTTCCTCGCATCTTGCCCCAGAGGCTCCCTAGAAGTTGCCCCCTGCTTCACCGAAACCTTTCAGTGCCCATATGCAAGCAGGGACTTAAAACCTTGTCATTCACCTCTTTGATCACCCAAGCTATCTTTTTTTATCCCCCCTGCTATGGGATTGTGTCTTAATCTTTCCTCCTAGAGTTGTCCCACTGTGTATTAAATTAAACGTTTATCAGAGACACTGATACGGTAGCCCAAAGCATATTTCGCACAGTAGAGATTGAAGTAGAAATCTCTGATCCTTTTTTTTATTTATTTAGGATGTAAGTAGAGCAAAATAAGGAGAGAGAGGTTCACCCAGGAAATGTGACAGATGTTCAGAGCACAACTGGGACTTTGCTTTGAGTCCATATCTAGTGTTAAGCAGGTTTGAGCTTGTCTCCCACAGACCGTGTGGGTGCTCTGGCAATTCTGGGGCTGAAATGGAGACGGTTGCTTGCAGTCTTTCTCTCTCTCCCAACACTTTCTCTGATTCTTCACAAACTGCTTTGACGGTGCCCAACACCGGAGAAAGACTCCAGCAGCCAGCTGCCACCAAAGGGGACCTCCTGCCCTGCCTGCCCCACGCCGGCTGGCTCCTTCTCCTGCTTCCCTTCATGCCACACCAGCTCCTGGCTAACCCTTCAGAGATCTAGCTCAACCCTCTAAGCTGGCAGAAAACTAAACCCCCCAAACCAGTAATGGTCTGCTGTTGGATTAGCAAACTGACTCAGATCCTCTAAGGGTCCTTCTTAGTCCACATTAGCTGCATTTTAATGAGCCCAAGAAAACCAAACCACCAGGACAGTCCTTCCTCACATGAAAGAGAACTGTCTAAAAAGTTGTTTGGAGAAAATTGCTCTGTCAAGAGAAAATCATGTAAGTAAATTAATTTTCTAGCTTGGTATCTTATCACTGTCCATGAATATCGGTGCTAAGACCTAGGTACTACAGTCCTTTCCCTTTTCCTGTCTAGATATCAGCATTTCATCTTGTTTCTGCCTTTGTGCCATTCTCCCTCTGTCTCTTCTATCTTCTGTTTTGGTGTTTTCCCCTTTTTTTTAAACTATATTTTTTATTTAAGATTCAGATATCCCTTTGCACAATGCAGTGAAAGAAATAGCAACTAGAAAAAATAAGGTACATAATTACCCCATCTATTGTGTTTATGTCAACTTTATGTGATAACCTTTATTGTCTGTAACAAATCACTGTTTGTGCTCACTTTTTTATTCCCCCTATATTGCTCACCACTTAAATCTAATTTACGAGACTTAAGATAAAATATCTGGGAGTGTTAGAGAAAATGATTAATCAAGTCATTGGAAAGGAGTGTATTTTACTGTGCAGCCACATCAGTGAGCTCCAGTGGACACCGCAAGCCGGCCTGTTAGGTAGAAGAGGTCTCTCTCTTGCAAGAGTTGTTTGGGAGTAGAGTAACAGCTTGGTTATAGCTCACAGGGTTTGCAGGTGGTTAGTCTGGTGCTATGCTTTAAATTAAGTTTTGGTCCTTGTCTTACTCTCTCCTTCAAGAGGAGAAAGACTGTTGGGATGACAGAGTTTGTACTGCATCTTCCAGAACAACATCTAACTGGCATTTTAGGGTCAGTTTGGAGGCTCAGCTCAACCCTGGGTTTAATAACACCTTTTACTCTCAGGAGCCACTGTGGACCTGTGTGAAAGGTGAACCAGAGAATACTCCTGGGGAGGAAACACTGATTGTGTCTTGAACTTGAGGCATGCTCAAGGCAGCTGTAGAAACTATGCGGGAGAGCTTCTGCCTTGCCTTGCTGGTCTTGATGCGTCCCTTTTGCCCCATGTCACCAACAAGCCATGCCGCCACCCTGATGTCTTCCCAGAAGAGCACTCATGAGGGCAGATGGGATCTGTAGGAAAGCTCAGTTCAGGCTGAAGCTGTGTAAGAACAGGTCCAGCATGTTTCAGCTTCTTCTTGCAGCCCAGTCTGAGGCACTTCAATGGCCCTCCTTACTCTCTTGCCCCTACATCTCATAGTCTTGAAGATATTTATCCATGTAACTCTTATTCTTATTTTACAAATGGGGATTTAAAGCACTTCAAAAGTGCATAAGCAGGTTAGAGACAAGATTGGTGGGAATTAGGTGCCTGACTCCTTTAACTGCCCATAAAAATATGGCTATGTCACTCCTCATTTACTAATACCCTTAGAAATCTGGTCTGGACAGACCAAATCCCAAAGTTCTGAAGTTCTTAGATACCTAAACCCATCACGCCATTGTCACTCAGCTACTACATAACACTAAATGCTCATAGGTTTCCACTGAATGGCATTTGCAAAGCTACTTCGGAGCTAAGGAAGACTAGTAGAGCACAGGTGCTAAATTGTAAAGATCAGGAAAATATTTGTAACTATGAGAAAAGGTGACTTTCCAAGGTCACATAGGAAATTCACAGCAAAACAGAAGCTCACATCTATAGCTTGCAAGGAGCAGGTTAATACCTTAACTACTAGATTATGGTCTCGCTTCACTACTGCAAGCAGGTTGGTACAGATCATGGAAAAATACAAAGCTTCTCATATTCCCTAAGGAAGAAGTCCCATGCAATTTAATAAAGACAGATACAATTTTCTTAACATTTTCGTGTTGCATTGTACCCACCAGAATTCTTTAAAAGGGAAAATTCTGAAGTTTTATTTATAGGATGGTATAAATTTTTGTGCAAAGGATATTGGTGTCTCTGAAATTATTTAGGCTCTTAGCATAATTTCYGGAGAACTCCATTTGAGGGAATGCTTTTAGGTAGAGGTCTAATGGTTTACCCCATTCCCTTCCACTCTATAGGACTTTTCTAGAAGAATTCCAATAATAACGCAAAGGTAATTGTACCATGCACCTGGAAAATTACCATTTATAGTACAAATATATCATAAATAAAATAAAACATAAGCATACAATGAATTTATATTATTTTACTACACTATGGTGCATACTCTTCAATAAATCCTGATAATAAGGTTTTCAAAAGTGGAATTTCATTGGAATGATTTTCTATCATGCCGTGTAATTACTATTAGAGGCAAGGTTATGTTTTGCAAAGGAACAAATAAAATAAAGCTGTCAAAGTGTTATTTTAATAGACCTTAAGCTTTTGCAGAATATTGTGGTACCAGTAATAATACAATAAAATATGGACCTTTTAAACTACTCTGGCTGAATATAATTCAAATGTCAATAGAAAAAGATCCTTTCAAGCTCATGAGTAGTTTCTTTATGTGTAATTCTTTACACTTGGTGAATAATAGTCAGATGATGTCCATTCATGCTCTGACTTCTTAGAAAGGTTGAAAGTGAGGAGCATGATTATTTATGGACATGAAAAAAAAATCTCATATGCTGAGAGATGAAAAGATTGGGACTGTTTACCTTGGAGAGCAGATGAATAAGGAAGGGTTATGATAAAAGGGTACAAAATCAGGGGTAATACAAAAATAGCAAATTGGGAACTTCTATTCACTCTATCTTGCAGCACAAGGACAGGGAAATTAATGAAAACAGAGGAATGAAAAAGAAGGAAGGCAATCTTAACTGATAAAGTATTTTTTTAAAGCAATCTATAAAATTCATTGCCAAAGGACACTGGGATCAGGAGATGAGTGGGCTCAATATTGAGCTGGAGTCTTATCTGACTACTCACTGCTACCACCACAGATTTGGAAAAGGATTCTCCAGAACGGAATAAAAGAAACCAAACTAAAGACAGTGTTATGGGATTAATTTCTCCTGGTTAGATGACTCCTTATATAGCTTTTCCTTATGAGTTACTGACATTTCTATTGCTCAGACACAGTCTGGGACTATATAAACTGTTTCTTTCAACCACTATGACAATTGTTTTGTTCCCTACTATAACCAAATTCTGCACAGCCCAGCTGGGAGACTTCTTGTCAGCCTTCTATCTTGAGCAAGGCTGCATTTCCCAAGAAGAAAGAAGAAAGGTGTGTTATTTCAGCAAGGAGTTAGGAACCTAACTCCCCTTTGGGTGAAAGGATTATGCTGAATTCCTTTCCTAAAGTAATGGGATACTGGTAAAACTGGTAGGCCTGAGGTTTATAGCAGGTTCACCAGGCATGAAACTTTACAGGTCTAGGAACACTGTGCCTGTATTAATATTTTTTACGTCTAGATCTCATCACAACTAGGTATATGGGGTTTGAAAAGGCCAGCTGAATCTGGCGAGTCAACAAATGGTTACGGGACTGGTGCCACAGCCAGGGGTTCAGCTACTTAGACCATGGGACTCGCTTTGAGAAACCTGGTCTATGGGGGGCTGACAGGGTCAGAGAAGGAGACAGGTCAGGTCAGACAGCTGTCAGAGAAGGGGAAGAGCATCTTCGGTCATAGGCTTGCCAAGCTGGTGAAGAGGGCTTTAAACTAGAGATGCTGGGGGAGGGGATCCTCAGTCCATCCCACTCCTACCAGTTTGATGCCAGGGCCAGCAATAGATGCCCAGAGCCTGGAGAAGGATCACAGGTCAGCAGGAGAGCACCTGAAGAGCAGCACAAAGGAACCCCAGCCAGTAAGACAGCTTCATCGGGGGCCCAACTTAAATGCCTCTATGCAAACGCACGTAGCATGGGGAATAAACAAGAGGAGTTAGAGACGTGCGCACGCCTGCAGGGCTATGACCTTATTGGCATCACAGAGACGTGGTGGGATGGCTCCTATGATTGGAGTGTTGGGATGGAGGGATACAGGCTCTTTAGGAAGGACAGGCAGGGGAGACAAGGAGGGGGTGTTGCCCTCTATGTCAATGACCAGCTGGAGTGCATGGAGCTCCACTTGGGGATGGATAAGGAGCCCACCGAGAGCTTATGGGTCAGGATTAAAGGGAGGGCAGGGACAGGTGACATTACGGTGGGGGTCTGCTACAGGCCACCCGACCAGGAAGACCAAGCCAATGAGGCCCTCTATAGACAGATAGGAGCAGCCTCACG
>JAYKAV010002042.1:181103-476211 GCA_035582835.1 Phoebastria nigripes | reverse complement strand
GACCTCTGTAAGGCCTTTGACACGGTCCCCCACAACATCCTTCTCTCTAAACTGGAGAGGTATGGATTTGATGAGTGGACTGTCCGGTGGGTGAGGAATTGGCTGGATGGTCACATCCAGAGGGTAGTGGTCAACGGCTCAATGTCCAGATGGAGATCGGTGATGAGTGGCGTCCTGCAGGGGTCTGTATTGGGACCGGTACTGTTTAATATCTTCATCAATGACACAGACAGTGGGATCGAGTGCACCCTCAGCAAGTTTGCAGATGACGCCAAGCTGAGTGGTGCGGTCAACACGCCTGAGGGACGGGATGCCATCCAGAGGGACCTGGACAAACTCGAGAAGTGGGGCCGTGTGAACCTCATGAGGTTCAACAAGGCCAAGTGCAAGGTCCTGCACCTAGGTCAGGGCAACCCCCAGTATCAATACAGGCTGGGGGATGAACGGATTGAGAGCAGCCCTGCCGAGAAGGACTTGGGGGTACTGGTGGATGAAAAGCTGGACATGAGCCAGCAATGTGCGCTCCCAGCCCAGAAGGCCAACTGTATCCTGGGCTGCATCAAAAGAAGCATGGCCAGCAGGTCRAGGGAGGAGATTCTGCCCCTCTACTCTGCTCTGGTGAGGCCCCACCTGGAGTACTGTGTCCAGCTCTGGAGCCCTCAGCATAAGAAAGACACAGATCTGTTGGAGCAGGTCCAGAGGAGGGCCACGAAAATGATCAGGGGGATGGAACACCTCTCCTGCGAAGAAAGGATGAGATAGCTGGGGTTGTTCAGCCTGGAGAAGAGAAGGCTTCGGGGAGACCTTATTGCAGCCTATCAGTACTTAAAGGGGGCTTATAAAAAAGATGGCAGCAAACTTTTTAGCAGGGCCTGTTGTGACAGGACAAGGGGGAATGGCTTTAAACTAAAAGAGGGTAGATTTAGACTAGATATAAGGAAGAAATTTTTTATGCTGAGGGTGTTGAAACACTGGCACAGGTTGCCCAGAGGGGTGGTAGATGCCCCGTCCCTGGAAACATTCAAGGTGAGGTTGGACGGGGCTCTGAGCAACCTGATCTAGTTGAAGGTGTCCCTGCCCATGGCAAGGGGGTTGGACTAGATGACCTTTAAAGGTCCCTTCCAAACCAAACTATTCTATGATTCTATATAACAGAATGGTTTCACTCATGCTAATCACATGAAGGCAGCTATGCAAACAGCATCTCAACAACAGGGAAAACACTAACAATTGGCAGTGTAGGAGAGACCTTTGTACAATGTGTTACACCCCACAAGCTGTTTAAGCTGGGAGGTGACTTGCAGGGGCCATTGAAGCAGCCAGCACAAGCCAGCAGGGACACAGGGACACATAAAGACCTCAGGAGCAAGAAATAACCTGAGGGACTCCCAATTCAGAGTAATTAGCTCCCCTTCCAGGCAGCCATCACTGTCCCTAAGAGTCTTTGGCATAAGATCAGTTCCCCAGGGAATTCTCCCATTATGTAGACTTCTAAGTAACTCCCTCTGCTGAGGTACAGGGTGTTCAGCTCAATTAGGTACCTAAATATGAGAATGCAGTGAGATTTGGACACCAAGTAGTTGTCTTAACATTTGAAAGTCTCAGACATAACATTAATACCACAGCAAAGACATTTAATAGTGCCAACTGATGCTGAAAAGTCACATCCATGTTATATGGCTCAGCTATGTGATAAAACCAAGAGATTCAGGTCCTCCCTTGAGTGTCCTCTCCAGGTATTTGGTTGCTGCTTATCATCATGATCATTTCTATTTACTACTGGTTTCCCTTTCTCCTCATCTTTCTGTATCTTCCACTCCAGAGTCACTCAAAACTAACTCTCTGCCATTCATTTCTCTGACATTTTTGCTACCCGCTGTCCCACATGTCCACTCAGTTAATACAACCTTATTCAATTCTAGTTTGTTTCCTTCTTTTGCCATCTTCCTTTTAAATTCCTAAACCAGGATTTTAAATCCCTCCTAACCCAAAAAATCTCTCCCTATCTTTAAGTATCATTTCAAAACCACTTTTCTTTTTAGCTTACAATTGATTTGTACAATGCAGCACTTTGTGATGACACTAATAAAACAAGAGCTTGCATCCCACATCTCATCTTGAGGCACTTTAAACGGTTATAAAAACTGATGCGAAAGTTATATATAGGGATCACTTCATCCCTGGGTGAAATGCAGCTGCATTAAGATGAAATGTGGAAGCTGCATAAAAGAACGCTGCAGCAGTTTATGACAAGAAACAAGGAGAATACTTTATCCAGCTGAAACTACTAATAGGATTTATGAGATAGATAAAATTCAAATTATATATATATATAGCGAGCTGACAAGGACACCAGGCTCGCCTCCCTTTAGTCTTAGGAAAAATACTCTGGTATTGCTAATGGGCAGAAGTGATTAAAAGCTCGGTTCCCTTCACATCCTCCACCTTCCCCATTAGGATTTTTATTCCTTTTCTTGCCTTCTGACAGCCCCCATGAGTCTTGGCTCAGCACTGACTCGGAGGACAGAGTATCACCCACCTATTCCCCAGTACCACGCTGCCCTTCCCACCTATTTGGCCTGCCGTTCAAAAGCTGAGCACTGCTGACCTGAGAATTAACAGGGCTTTGATACATGAGCACTGTATGTCCGCTGAAAAATGTGCTTGGATAAAGGTATGGAAAATGTGAGTCTTTAAGGGCTATAATATAAAATATATTGTATTTTTAATATGGAAGGAACATTACCAACTAGGTAGAGAAGGGATAACAATCCCATCCCTTGGGATCTATTCCAAAACTTCTGGTGACTCATAGAGTCACTATGGGACAAATTTTGAAAACAGACTCTCATTTTATGAGTTTCTGCTTTGGGCTTCCAAGTTAAAAGATCTAGGCAGCATCTAAACTTCTACGAAGCACGGACCAAAGAGTGGCCTGAAGACCAAAACAGCTGCTGAGCTCCTATTTAGAAGGGAAATGTTGAATCCAGATCATGTTTAGAAAACCTTCAAGTGTGTGCTCACTTGCCACCCAGATTTGCTATAAAGCCATTTTTACGATGTACCATTGATACTTCCGTAACTAATAGATATTAATAATAAGTAGTCATTGAAACATTGTACCTACATATACCTATTCATGTTATATGTTCATCTTACATATTCATGTTATATATCTTCTACTGGATCACTATTTTTGAGGAGTGAAAGAGCAAGTGAGTGGCCCACAGGCTGCAAAGCAGCTTTGCAGAAAAGGACCTGGGGGTCTGGTGGACACCAACTTGAACATGAGCCACCAATGTGCCCTTCTGGCAAAGAAGTCAGGCAGCATCCTGGACTGCATTAGGAGGAGTGTTGCCAGTAGGTCAAGGAAGGTGATCCTTCCCCTCTTCTCAGCACTGGTGAGGCCACATCTGGTGTGCTGGGTCCAGTTCTGGGATCCCCAGTAAAAGGAAGATACAGATTTACCGGAGTGAGTCCAGCACAGGGCTATGAAGATGATTAAGGGACTGAAGCATCTGACACATGAGGAGAGGCTGAGAGAGCTGGGACTGTTCAGCCTGGGGATGAGAAGTCTCAGGAGAAACTCATCTATGTGTAGAACTATCTGAAGGGAGGGTACAAAGAGGGCAGAGCCAGGATCTTCTCAGTGGTGCCCAGTGACAGGCAATGAGCACACACTGAAACACAGGAGGCTCTGTCTTAACATCAGGAAACACTTTTTTACTGTGAGGGTGACTGAGCACTGGTACATCTTGCTCAGGGAGGTGGTGGAGGCTTTGTCCTTGGAGATATTCAAAAGCCATCTGGACAAAACAAAACATCCTAGGCAGCTGGCTGTAGGTTGCCTTCCTTGATCAGGGAGGTTGGGCAAGATGACCTCCAGAYGTGCCTTCTTACCTCAACCATTCTGTGTTTCTGTGACTATTTCAGGAAATGTGTAAAAATAACCCTAAACTGACCCAACAGTGAGGAGGAGAAAATCTCCACCAGCAACATCATACTTCTCCTAGCGGAGAATTTCAGATGAAGACTTTCTGTAAGCTCCTCTACACCCCTTTTCTTCTTGAGGAAGACTAGCACCATTGATTTTAGGACCCAGAGAGTCATAGGAAGGGTAAGCATAACACCAGGGAGAGGTGTAGCTAACAGGAAGTATATGTATCAATTCCAACTGTACCACTACTGGAAACGTGCCATAACTTTATACTTGGAATTGTAAGTGTTATTGTCTTTGTACCTGGACTAACTCTTTGATTAGATTGCTAATACTTTAACTACAGGAGCAGTAAATTCTTTGATCTGTACACAAGGCATGTTTCTTCAGTGCACATAAATTGCACAGGGTGTTTTGTCTGGTACTCTGCCCTTGAGATCTGGTTTGAATTTGGATGCAGCAGATGGACCCCACTACATGCAGCTTGCAGCTACYCTCTGTCCTTGCAAGGTTTTGAAAAATGTCATCTCTTGCAAGGCTAGGGAAGATTTGTGGACAGCTTGAATTCAAGCAGCATACAAGATGCACAAGGTCTCTGGAGTGGCCTGACATTCAGAGGGCTCCCAAGAGGATGTAGTGCTGGTCTGAGCATTAGTTTCAGCTCTCACGGGTACTCCTAACTCCAGTTAAAGACAGAGATTTGATGTCTCTGGAAGTCAGGGTTTTCAAGCTCAGCGTCCTAAACTGGAGGTCAAGTTTCAGACTTCAATGCCTCGCTTAGTTTTTCTACAATACCCAACGTGGTTTGCATGTGTGCGGTACTGAGGTTAATTGGTCAGACAGTGCTCTCATCAGATGCTCATCAGATGAAAGGCACTATGGAATGCAGCAGAATGCTTCATGTTATAATTTGAGTGAAAATGTAAACAATACCCCAAAAGATAGATGTTGTCATCGTAAACTTTCTCTCTGAATTATGCAGATAAGTAGAACAAAATGTAATTCCTTATCAACATATTAATTATTCTTTGATTATACCCTTCATGTGCTGTAGATGTTCACATTACATGTGGGCAACCAGATATACATCAGAGAATCTCTACCCATCTGAGGTGGTCTTCATGCTGTGAATTTATATTAAACACTGAACATCAATATGAAACTAACTCCCCTTGGAGATAATACTTTGATGTATTAATAAAAAAGACTTCTCAGTTCTTGTTTGTCATAAATTAAGATTAAAGCACTTTCTTTTGGAGTTCTGTGTGAGATGAGTAATTTGTAGTGCAAGAAACACTCTAAGATACAGCACATACAGAAGAGCTCAAATATTTAAGACAGAGGTCCGAATCCATGGCTTGTGCACAGTGAATGTAATGCAATGCACTGAGCTCCCACCTGGTGTTATCAGTATTATCTGCCATTATCAGCTGATGAACACTACAAGCAGATCTGCCTTTAGATCCCACTGTTTCCTTATTAGCTCTTTCCATGAAAGGACCTATTGAGAAAGATGTCCTGTGTACTTCTGAAAAAACTAAACCCCAAACAGCAGAACGTCAGTTGTTCACGTGGTTTGGAAGAAGCTGTCATCTACATACAATCCAGTAACAGGAGGGCTGACGTTATCCTGAAAGTACAGGCAAGAGCTGTACCTACACACCCAGACTTTTTCTGATTCACAACCGTATCGTAATTATTATCATTGAAGTATATCAACATTATTAACATTTCATCATGCCTCAAGACTGCAGTGAAAAATCATTTATAAAATGAAGGTTAACATAATTCATGGATATCWACTTTTTTATTATTATAATTTCGGAGAGGATTAAACATCAAAGACCCATATCTGTTTAATGCTTTTTTCCAGCTGCTATTTACTACAAGAATATTACCAATGAGAGCTGCCAGGATGTCTTCTTATGACTGTATGAAGAAATGAAAAATCAGTAAATTAATACTAAGCACAAGTATTATTTTCTTTGTCTGGATATTCTCAACTTGGTCCATCTTCCTTTTCAGAGTTAGACTGGTCCTACGTCAGTGCCAGATGTGACGCGATAAGTTGTCTCTGCCATGAGCAGGTGTTGGACCAGACGACCTCTGTTGTTTGATGGTTCTACTACTTTTTAAAATTATTTCAGTGACTGAAGAAATAGCACATGCTTATGTAAAGATGTTATTGTGAACTAAATTTTACCCTTTGCTTTGACTGTGCGGTGCTGTAAAAACAGTGGAGTCACACTAGTGTGTGTTTCAGCGTGATCTAGTCCAGAGCCACTAATTACATGCCTGTACGCTGATCTTTATAGAGTCATGAGAAAAACAAAGAGATTAAAGGAAACAATTACTTGCTTACTAAAAAAAGAAAATCTTTCCTCACTCTGTCTTCACAAAGGCACCCATTTTTACGAAAGTGCCTTCCAAACACTTCAACACAAAAACAGTACTAAATGTGGGAAAGTCGAATTAAAGGTTCTTTTTACAGTAGCAGTGGAGCTACTGTTCAGACAGTTTCCATCATTCATCACATGATAGAAATTTTGTTTAATTTTACCGAATAGATACAGATAACTTTGAATATCAAAGCCGTGAACTCAAAGGCCAGAATCTTATGGATATTTAAATTTCCTAACAGGTAGGGTGCAGATCTTCGAAGATGTTTGAAGTATTTAACTCTCATTTGCCTTCCCAAGCACCTTTGATTCTGATTCACCCGATCCTGCCTTCTACTACCGGGTGGCTGCAGACATGAGCGGTTAAGATTGCAGCACGTGGATATTCTACACACTTTGGCACTCACACATCCAAACGCACTTTGAAAACACAAAGGGAAGATGACAGAGCGAACAGTTTTACCAATGAACTGAAATGTTTTGGATATCTGAACTAAAATACTTCCAGGATTTTTCTTCACACAAATCATTGTTTTCTTTCGTTCAGTCCCCAATGAAAGCTGCAGTCCATACAGCTACAGAGCAACATACCGAACTCACACTACAGCAATTCCTACATGATAGCTGTACATAAACATTTATTCGTTCATACTGGAGGGAGGAAGGAACAGACAACTTGGCTATGTTGGTATAGTTATTGTTTTTTGCATTTTGGCTGAAGTCTCTAGTTTCCTTTCCACACATTTTTTTATAGAAGGCCGTGGGGGTTTTATGTGCTCCTTCAAGTAGAGAACAGAGTTTTAATGTAGTGAAAAYGCAGGTTTTCCATTCTGCAGCTCACCTAGGTCTGTTTCCAGCTATTAAAACCATTGTACAAAATAACCGTTCCCTAGAATACAAAATTCTGCTATGGCAGAAATAACACTGGATATCCGTAGTACTGACGCTTCTCATTTCCTTACCCTTGTTACACCACAGAGCAAATGGAAGCCAGATTCATAGGAACCCTGTAATTACTCGACAATAATCATTGCCAGCAATAAAGCAGAATTAGCAAAGAACTAATTAGCGCACCACCCAGGACTAACAACACTCTACACTTTTTTACTGTTATTTTTAGCTACAAGCAGGAAAGACATAAATTGCTCTTTTATCAAATAGCATGAAAGAGCTTAGGTAAGTTAGACGTTTGCAGTTACCACTCGATAAAGCTGGAGTCTGCCCTTCAGCTATGTGGCATATATTACCCAGGAAGAAGACAACAGGAAGGCTGGAGACCTACCAGTGCCTGCTCCCTGCTGGTACAGGAAACTGGGTCTGTGGGGTAGACAGCAGGAGACACCAAAGCTACCGAAGCACAAACCTACTATTTTCATGTCAATGTCTCCAGCTGGGTAACAGGAGGGAATACAGAAGGGTTGGCTCTGCAAATGTCAGTAAAATACAGTCCCCAGCACTTTTTAACTTGCTGGCTGAATTTCAACTATTTCTTAATCTTCTAATAGTTGATGGGAAATCAGTTGGACAGTTCCAGTTGCCACCTCACGGACGGAGGCCCTTTGCTCTGATTGCTGGACAGCACATTCCCACTCGTCTGAATCATTACTTGCCTGACTGTGGGCAGAGACAGTTTGGTCACTAGGCAGTGCTACCAGCGAGATATTTGGAAAGTAAATGACTAATTCCTTGCTCAGCCAGGCTTTTGGTGGGAAATGAGACACATCACTTAACACTTACACTTCAATTAAAAAAGGGAAAAAATGTTCTTCCTTCCTTAGGAAGGAAAATTTGTGAGACTCGATATGCTAAAGTGGGTACTATGCTCAAAAATGTGCTCCAAGTACATGAGGACCACCACATAGCTACCTTGCTTGAGGTGGTCTCCCTTCCTTTGCGACTTCAACAACCAGGTAGCCTGGATATCAGACAGGAGAGGTTTTTTGGTGCTATTAAGGATTTGGTCCAGCCCTCGGCTATCTCTAGACTTATTTATTTCACAGGAGCATCTGGCCATTGACAGACGCAAGACACTTGCCCTTCCAACAAATATTTCCCACTTGGAGTTATGAGTTGTCCTAAGCCATGACCTGATTCCTGATCATTTAGTGAGCATTCACCAGGAGATCAATGAATATAGCTCCRTGCTATAGTCTGAGGTCAATTTAGTCCAAGAGAGAGGCTAGTGAAGTAAAAATAAACAAATAAAGATCATGGTTTTTATAAAAACTGAGAAGAGTGTTAAAGTGCATACTTGAAATATTTCCTCTGAACTCTGCAGCGCTGCTGGCACGCCACTGTTTCAGCACTTGGTGCTTGTTCAACGTGTGCTACGTGGATGCACCAAGGCCTGCATACATACATTTGCCAAGCAGAATGGCAGAAGTAATGTGACTATTTCTGAAAAATGAAGTGTTTATGGCTTGCTCAGTTTCAGAATATGTTTCATAATCTTCAGCACTCACAGTGTATCACTCATGGGCTTGCAACATATTCCCTCTGAACAGAAGCCGCTTTGTGCTCACCACTGAAGAAGCATGTGCTGTGCGAGTGCCATACTGTATTTTGGCAGTAGCTGTTAGAAGTAAATTTACAGAGGATTAAGGAGATGGAAGGCAGCGTGCCTCGTACTGTAATTCTGCAGAGCATTAAAATACCCTGTTTAAAGAAGAGATGAGAGATGGCTGCTATTCAAAATCTTGGGGCCTGAGGTTCAATTTGTTGGGCAAAATTTCCGTTTGGTCTTTCGGGAAAGTAAGTCCCTGAACAACAGCAGCTGCCCTTGCCCAGAAGGAGTGCGTGAGGACACCTCCCTCCTTCGGACGTCACCTCCAGCGAGAGGTGGGAGCCGTCCCCAGGGGCACAGGGCCACCCGGACCTGTGCCAGTTGGAAGCTCCCTGCTGGCTGCTGCACCGCCTCCGGGATCAGCTCGGGGCCCTTCCCCATCTCCAGATGTGCTCCACAAAGAGCAGGATCCAGGGGCTGCTCTGGCTTTATGTCCTCTCAAGGCCAGGAGAATGAATGTATGTGCTGAGGACATGAGCCATTTTTGGCTGTCTGGTGCTACAATAATGGGATAGACAGATAAACACAAAGATTGAAAATTGGTTGTGTATGCTTTGAAGGAAAAGGCAAAGCACTTTATTTTCCAAGTCTAGCCTTTTTCTAGACTTGACCTTGGTCTGCACTTTTAAGAATCTGACATTTTTTGATGGTTTATTTCACTTTCAGATTTTGGCAGGGTCTAGCCTCAGATATGCCAGAAGTAGGATGAGATAAGTTGTTCTCCAGACACAAACAGAAGCAGAAAGCAGGCAGTTGCCTACAAAAGATGGTCTCTCCTACAGATTTCACTGTAAAAATGCCTGGCTCAGTTTTCAAAAGGAGAAGCCTAAATCTGACAATGAAATCTCAGCAAAATGGAAGTTAAAGATTTTTAAAAACCATCTTAAGAGCCCACATGTTGCTCTGAAACCACTGGTTAAAACTGAACACATGATAAAGGTATTTTGATTTAGGAGATGGGTTGTATTTTGCAGTATTTTTTTACACTGTAACGGTAGTTAGAAATCTGGGAACTATGGCAGCCTGTGGCTGCTGTATTATGCTCTGAAAACTCACTTACTACTAAGTAATCACACTCACATACTGAAAATTACAGTTCTTTATTTTCTGGTAGAGCTTCATCTTTAAAGACAAACAATAACCCAAACAAACCAGCCTGGACTCTGCTGGTTTACCTGCACTGGAGAATGTGCAGGGAAGGCAACGCTGCCAAAAGGTGAAAATTATAGCGGTGATGCTCCATTGGCTGACACTGATTTTGGGAACAGAGCTGGGGTTTTCATTAATCTTTCTGCAACTCCAAGCCACAGCCAATTGCTAAAAGTAGCCTCAAAGCTGAGTCTACAAAGCTACTATATAGTTAATGCATTTCAAAGCATTTCCTTCATTCATTGTTCACCAATCTGGCCTCTCCTCATCAGGGGTAGAAAAACATACTGAATGCTTATCACCTGCAAGCTTGAATCGCCCTGGGAAGAACTTTTTCAGGAAAATGTTATTGTGGTGAGGACTTTCAGGGAGTGCTGGAGTTCTAAAGTTTCTCATGATGTTTTGYGTTTTTCTTCTAAATGGACGGGAAAAAACTCATCTGGCTCTCATCTGAATTCTCAATAGATTTTAGAAAGGAAATTCCAACCAGAAGTATATTCCTACACCTAAAATCTATGTGGGAATGATGCTGTATGCTTGTCTTAAACCAACGGCAGCCAGGAGAATTGGAGCTAAGATTGGATCAGCAGCAGACCTGCTTGTTCCACACAACGGTAAGGKTCTCAGGGGCTGGTTTTATAAACCAGGCTTCAATAGAACACATCAGAAGCTTAGCATTAAGYGTATGTTTAAATACCTAGTTGACCTGTCTTCACAGCAGCCATTTTGTCATCCATGTAGAATATTTATTTATATACATGGGATTTCTGGATATAAAGGGTGGGAATCATCTCACCTGTCTAAAACTGCATTGGAACTATTCATCCCAAGTGCTCCTGAAGGCTATGGAGAGAAAGAGGGACTTCCATGAAAATATTCATGTTATCTTAAAGTTAATGTCTAAAAGAGGTAAAATGGCTTGTGCCCAGAAAGTGCTCATTCTTCTCTAGGGACTATACAGAGAAGTTGGGAGGAACAGGTATATAAAGCTAGAGATATTTCCAGTGAGATGAAATAAATTTTTCTTTGAGGCATCTCCTGTTTATGTACTGAGTGACTTAAGGTCTGTAATTTCACGTATTTGCACCTGATTTTCTCCATTTGCAGTGATGGCGTAAATGATCTGTATCCATGTTTGCAAAGGGATTTGAGATTTATGTAGGAACATTCCTGTATAGGTGCTCAGTGTTTACCACAAACAGCACATATTTCCCACACAAAGCATGCCATTGAATTAGAGTTACTTGACCTCAGAATCCACTGATCTCAAACACAAGCAAGGAAGTAAGTACTTGAGTTGTTCACCCCATCACCCCAACATGTCTTATTCATCAGTTCACATGCTGGTTTCCACAGGATATACGTATATCTCACCTACCAGAACTAAGCTGTGCTTATCCCAATTTCCCCTGCAGTTCATACTATACATTCTTGGTGTTCAGGTTTTCTTTAAGTATCTTAAGCTTATAAACAACTCCTAGTACTTCTAATTTTTAGAATTTGCCAGAAAAATGCTTTTCTTTCCGTAAAAATGCAGGCTGTCTCTGGACAAAGATGTTAGGTCAAGGCACAGGGCCAGCATAGCTAGTTCTAAGTTCAAGTCAGGTGGAGGGCAGGTCTTCCCAGACTTCTCAGGGAGGTAAGCATCTCCACTTTCCAGCACCCTATGAATGCTGTTCCTAGCTATCCTTAGACGTATCAAGTTAACTGGTTGCTCAGTGCACAAAGGAGACTAATGTGCGAACGTGATGCTGGCAAAGTCTCACCAGAGGATCCTTATAATTGACGTGAAGACAACATAACTGATTTGTAGATAGGTAACTCTGCACCTTGCTCACTGTATCGGTTTCTTACAACTGTTGTTGATTGCCTTCTTCCCTGCGCTTTTCTTCTCTTCCAGTTTAGAAACCTTGGGAAGAAACTTCTAATACCAATTTGTTTGTGCTGTGCCTATTTGGCATGCTGCGCCATGCTATTACACAAATAAACAGGGAACACAATGTAACACCACAGCAGCAGATTTAACTACGATCCAATTGTACTTGATGCCATCTGGATGAGGGAAGAATGTTCCCTTAAATGAAAAATCTTCGACAGAAAAACAAGTTCACAAGTATGTACCATAACATAGGACAATACACCATCTTTGACTTATGACTTCATTGGTAAGAAATTGGCCTAGCAATGGCCAATTCCCTTTTTTAATTGTTCCTTCTGCACAGATCTGAATTCGGGGTATCCTTTAGAGCTTGTATGAAGCCACTGTTTGCTAGGAAGTGGTAACCTGTCCTGTATCACCTCTCAAATAAATTACCGCTGGCTTAACCACCAGTGTTAGGATGGGGGGAGGCTACTGGCTCTTGATTTAGATTATGAGGTTGGAAGCAGCTAAAACAAATCGTTCATATTTCCAGTTGCAATTTATTAATTTAACTGTCTCATTTTTACTGTGTTCATCACAGCAGAAACTCAGTGACAGCCTGAGTAAATGCTTTGACTTGTAATACACAGTCACCTAAAAAATTGACGATGAGTTCTYTCCTCAAAAGACTTAAGGACAAACACATTTCCAACACCAGGGCCTCTGAAGAGGAAATACCTCAGGGAGAATATTGTTATTAGGTGACACTGAGCAAATACTTAAGCAGGAGTGATTGAAGCAGACTGTGTACCCTAAGGATTTAATGAGCAGCTTGGAGGAGTTGATGGCCTGAGGCATAGCCTCAGGTCATTAAACCTCAGATGGTTATTAATCCCCAGGAAATGCTTTCTGTCAAGGTCATTAATGCTATTATACAGTGGAAATTGAGGGCGTATTGAGAAATTAGCATGCAGTCTGTTTGCAGGAGAAATGCTCTCAGTAGGCACGGGCAGGTCATTTCCAGGAGGATGCTGCAGTGTCCACGAGCCACCCGGCTTGCCTGAACTTCCAAGTCACTCTCTGCACCACTTCTAAGCTAAGTCGCTCTTTTGCAGAGTGTCACTACAGGAACTTTATCATGCATTGAGCAGTTAAATTAGCAGCTCGGCGTAACTCCAAGGGATAACATGAGCTGAAGTCCCTCCTGCTGAGTAGAGATATCTTAGCATATGTTTTTAGGTTGGAGTCCTGCCCTGCTGTTGCCTCTTTTTAGAATAAAAATAGGGAATCTGATTCAATTGATGTATACACTGGTGACCATAGCATTTGACTGAAGGGTGAAACTGTACAGGTGTTAGGATCGTTACCCTTTTCTGAGAGTTTTCTAGGATAAAGGTCTCCCTCCACCTCACTGACTTCAAGCAGAAATACCTGGAACCAGAACAAATATATCCACTGGCAATGACGGGGTTAACACCAAGAGCCTGACCAGCAGGCGGGGAAGGGCAGTACCTGGTGAGATCCCAGTTTGGGGCTTTCCTCTTGGATCCCTTCTCTGCATTGGGCGCCTTGTGAACGAAGGCTCAGCTTCACAGTCACTGCTATTACCTTCCCACGAAGTATGGAAAATGCTGGTGCACGGATCCCACGACTTTTTATAAACAGGGTTTAGAGTGAGGCAGTTATTTGTTTGGTGCATTTTATGTAGCTAACAGTCAAGACTGGATGTCAGACTTAGTGATATTTTTTTTCCAGATTCTGCTGCTGGTTTATGATTTGAATTGGGCAAATAAAATCCTGTAATTCTGTTAAATTATCTTTGTGCACCAGCTTTTCCTACACTAAAAGGGCTATAACCATACCTACCACAACAGGTATTTTGAACTTTGAATTAGATCTATTTACAAGGGGCCTGGAGATCTTCAGTTTCAAAACTATTACTTTATAATGATCAATGCTTGATTTTTAAGGCAATGTAACAGACTGCAATCACCTAAATCTGTTCTTTCTGCTCTAAACTAAGCAGGGAAAACAGAAAATTGTTACATAGTAGGATCATTTTGATTACATCCCTGAGGATGATTTAGCACCCCAATTATGCAGCTGTCCAAATTAAGAGAAGAAATCTTTCTTTATCAAAGAGCCTGAAGAGATTTAGAAAGCAACAGTACATTATACTAAGTAAAAAGAAAGAACAAAAGGACATCATGACCTATTTAATCCTTCTGACAATGTCTGCATTAAATGATCAATGCTTAGACATGCATTGCCATTTACTGTTTGATTAAGTGTCCTAACATTCACTGGCATCAGCCAGTGCATCCTTACTAAATGGAATTTATGCAAATGTTATTCCAATTACATGTCTCTACATAGGTGTCAGGAACACACCCATCTATGGGGAACCAGAGGGCAAATTCACTGTTAGTCTGATTGGTTTCCTGAGAGATATTCATTCAATGAAATTGTTAAATTACTGGAGTACAGAAAAGTACTTTAACAATTATATTAAGAAAAAAACACCTTTGTATGATATGACTACACAGTTTTTGCATGTATTTGGGTCCTTGATTTCGTGAAGCATATAATACATATGTTTAGGCACTGATACTGTAAAAAATGAAGTTACACTCTTAAAATGTAAAAAATGAAGTTATGCTTTTAAAATATAAATATAGCTGAATATTTCTAGAACGAAACTTTCACTTAATTTATGTTAGACATCATTCCAAATACCTGAAGAAGAACCGCATATATGTCACAGTACAGAAAATTTTATTTGGCAGTACTGGCTTTAGACACGGCTGTGGAACCATAAATCAGATAAAGTAAGTATTTGGACACTAAATTATTTTTGGACTTGGAAAATTCCACTAATGCTATATTTTTATAGCACTATGTTCCTGTAACCTAGATTGCAATCAAGAGATACGTTTAAAGTCATCTTCTTCTGAAGAAAAGATTAATTTAAACTTCTATTTCAAGGGATCCAACTGTGCAGTTTAGTGCTGTCTTGAATAAGACTGCTTTCCTGATCAGGATTTTCAACAGATTTGTGTCATCGAAATCACTGCACCTAAGCATGTCTAACATTTATTTCCTTGCTTGCTTTGCTGGATTGTGCCATAAGGCACGCATCGTACCATTTACGTAAGAAATAGATTTGAAAAAACCCCACACATCTTTGATCTCTCCTGTATTTTCAACAAAATAGACAATTCCTTACTGCTGGGCTCCTTTTCTCTTTCTTTTATTTTCATAGATATACCTCTTCTTTCTGACTCTCCAACTGTTTTTTTATTGTCTTGGTTTCCACACCTATCCCACTAATGCTCAGGATACTTCAGTGAGTCTCTGTCAAATTTCATTCCTCCATTTGCTCTGGTCACTGAGTTTAGGAAAATGTTGAACCCCACTGTCTGGGCAGTCACGTTTTCTTCAGTGGATCTTACGCAAACATAGAGTAAGGAGTAACTCGATAATACCACCATCTGACTCTTGTACTTCGGACAGATAATAACTGTAGCCACATTCTGTAAAACGACCAGTTTAAAAAAAAAATTGACTTGGCTTTTTCTCCTCCCAAGAATGACCATGCTCATTTTTATCTTAAAAAGACTTCATCTAAGAAGTTGAAATTAACCATAGAAAATAAGACCAAAGTGGAGAGTGAAAGTTCATCTAATCCACTCTCTGACGAAACCTGCAGGACTAATATTTACTCTTCCTTAGAGGAATCCTGGACACAGGACAACTCTGAAAAATATATACTCTGAGATACACCTGACCAAACAGGTTGCTTTGCTCTCAAACCAGCTAGGTGGCAAATTTACTACTGTAYGCCGAAGTAGATGTTTTGATGATACAGTTGCAGCTCTGTTCTCAGATGGAGATGTTAACTCGAGCAGTGTTCAGCCGCTGCGGCTGGAATGCACTGCTTACTTTTCCAGCCCTTGCATTTAACTGCCTCTGGATTGCCACATCTGTAGCTATGCAGCAGAAGCTCAGTAAACTTCTCATCTTTTCCTGCAAACAGYATCTTATATTCCTGCTGTGCTGGCATCTCAGCATCATTTACATCCCTGCTTACAGAAATGGTGGCATTTCATACAATGCTGCTTTCCACAGTTTGTAAGGGGTGCTGGATGATAACCTGAGCTGCATTGCCCAGGTGAGTTAACCCTCACTTCTTCTGATGAATACTAAAGAGCAGGTCGCTCCAAACTATCACAGATTTGTTTGGATGAGAGGTCTGCACAACTGTGAGTTTCAGAAGGCAGCAGAGCCGATTCCAGGAAAGCAAAAATACCAGTGAATGAAAAGCTAAGAATATACTTCGGGTGAAACATGGAAGAGAAAATTGCCAATTCCTCAAATAGCATTGTTTATTTAACAGTATCCTGTTGGGGGGAACTAYGTAACTGCAGTAACTATGAGTAACTGTGAGTACTCATCTCATGATAATGTGATGGATTATCATCAAAGTCTACTCTTAAGAGAACAGTATTTGGTCAGGCAAATACTGCTCTTCTAAATAGCCCATGGTTATCCCGTACAGGGCACAATGAGCAAGAGGTGTGTCTGACCAGCCAGGACTATGTTCTTTCAAATAAAGAAAATCCCCAAATTATAATCTTAGTGATAAATACCTCTCCAAAACAGTATTTCACAGTGAAGATTTTTGCCAAACACCAGACACTCTCACTACTAGTAAATAACCTGAAGAGTATGTTCCTATTTAGTATGAGTGAAAATATCAGAATTTAGCCCTAAAAGCTTTTGTAAGCCTTAAGAAAGTCTTAAGAAATAAGAAATTCCTTAAGAATTAAGGCCTTAAGAATAGTTCACAGATAACGATGAGTATTTTTCTCGGCTTCTGTGAAGAAAAATGCTCAGTCAAATATATACTTACTTACATATAACTGTTCAAAAAGATTGACAGGATTTGAAGAACCACATCCCTCTATGTATAACCAAGTCTCTACATTTAGCTGGTGTCTCTGCAATGCTTAGCATACGTAAAGTAGTAAAGAAGCATTAATTAGTATTACTTTGCTGTCATATTATTGTTTTTCTTCAGTCTCAGAGCCTGAGCAGTAACACTCCCCAATGACCTCCTAAAGCATCAATGCAGAGATTGCACGCCTCCTCACCGCCTGCTTTTTTCTATTTCCTTTCCTTTAAAATATTTCGAGGCTGAGGTAATAGCACACAGAAAAGATGATATTTACTCTGTCTTCCAATGCAGACAGGTTTTGAAGCAATGCGGTAGGCCTATCCCAAAAAAAMCAGAGTTTGCTACATTTCAATTTGCACACATTGAGTGTGAGAGTTACTAAAGGCAACTCCTGTACCACTAAACTGAGGCACATCTTGCTTCCCAGCTTATACCTGTTGACTCAGTTTTATGCTTCAGTTTACAGTCTGTCTTGGCAGCTCACCCTATGTGCAATGAACAGAATCCAATTAGATTTTGCAGGGAATTGCAAGAAAAAAATCCCCTAATGTCCTCTACTATTGTTTTCCATTTTTTATGATAAAGAAGTTGTCGTTGTGGTCAGAAAGGAGAGAAATACAGATGCAAAAAGAACCACTTAAAAAGGTAGTCTTAGGAAAAGCTTTTATTCAAGTGTCTGTCAGGGGGATCAGGTACAATTGCTCTGCTCCATTAATTTTTAATCACATCTAGCAACCGGCCTCAGAAGTCTCCAAGACTTTATGATGCCTTGAAATGAAAAGGGCAAAACATTCTCCTCCATAATTTGGGAAGACATCGGGGCACTAACATACGTAGTAAGTGTAAAGACCCTTCCAAAGCAGCCTTTAAGAGCCGTGCGCTAACAGAGCTGCTCAAAGTACGGCAGTCAGTCGTGAGACCAGTAGCACCAGCTCATTTTTACCATGATGATACCATACCCCTAAGGCAAATATGGCTTTCAGGAGATGAAAAAATGAGAAAGGACAGCATCACAAATGAGTCCCCAGGAATGTTAAGATGGAAGATTATCCTTAACTGAAATATAATACATAACTTTACTGTGGGTTTTTACCTTGGAATTACCTCGGAATTTATTTCATAATTATTTCATCCATAACCATACAAMATTTGTAAGATATTTAGATCCCTTCTGCCAGCCCCCCAAAAAATAAATTTCTACTGGAAATACCTGTAATAGCCACAAGAATTAAAAGCACACAGAACTGGGCATCTACCTTGACTTCAAGCTGTGATGTATGTAGCTTGTTGTTGTGTACATCAGAGGTGCATGCTTTCACAGTACTCGCAGGGACTTCTAGTTAGGGACAATTTCCTTTAATAAAAAGCACAACTGGGTAYATTTAGAAACAATTTTTGTTTCTGACCTAAACAAAGTGTTTCTCCTAAAAAGCTACATCCTAACTGTAGTCAGAATCTTTTTCTAAAAAGCAGTCTCCAGACTGCCAAATCTTACTTCCAAGAATTATTTTTCTAATATCATTGCTGCCTCCTGTCTCTGCCACTGTTTTCTCGGGTATGTGAATTTGACCATCTACACTACAAAAGCTTCCAGCTCACTACAGTAACCTTACAGTCATGTCTTCCTTTGTCCATTTTGGACATTTGCACTAAAATACTTAAGTAGGGAGAGTAAATAGTTCATCTGCAATGAGCACATGGTACCTTGAGACTACTAAGTCTCTTCCTCTCTTTAATCATTTCCTAAAGACAATATGTTGATTCAAATAGGAAAATGTATACCTGCAATCAAATATAAAAGATGTCCTGAAAGAATTATCAGTTGGCCCACTATAAAGACAAGAGGGCTAAGGGGAAGACACATCAGAAATATTCAGATTTGGATACTGAATATGCACCAATTCTGAAGGTATTTTGATTCAAGGTAGGTACTGGTTCATGCCATCCCTTTTTAAAATCTCCTTCTGTCCCCAGGGTACGAGATACTCTCTCCCTAAAGTATTTTGTGACTGCAGGTGAAAATGTACTCAGTGCTTTACCTGTTAAATTCCCCACTCACACGTATTTCTTTCTGGATGAACACCCTGCTGCTTGGAAACCCCTCACATCCCTACCSACACCCAGAGAAGTTACATTTTCAAAAGCAAAGTTTAACTCCTATTAAGTTTCTGAAAGAATAACATTAGCATTGCTTTTTTAATACGGTGCTCCTTTATTCAGGAGGGTTATTTTTCTGCCAGTCTAGGGGATGAGCACTGAAGGCTTTCAGATTAATGCTCAGGGCCTTCAGGTTAGATGTTTTTCCAGGAGTGCTCTGCTCCCTGAGGATACTGCTCTGACAGCCCAAGATGGTGCTTTGCATTTTCTCCCTGAGGAGACCCGGTATCACCCCAGATGGGACTCTGCAGTGATATCCAACAGTGTGAAAACACACTAGAAGTCTCATTTGATAAATAATAAGTATGAGTATATTTTTATTACTGTTCTCATGCAGAAACTATATGTCCTGCTGTGCAAATAGCAGAGTACGCTCTCCCTGAGATTAACATTTTGGGTCAAGCTTTTCAAGCAGAGATTTCTCTCCTGAAGTGTATGTGTACACAAGTCCTACTTGGTCCAGGAGTTGGTGCATATAAATTGGCATGAACTGAGAATCGTTTTGTACATGGAGTAAGACAAGAGTTCCCCTCCCTGGTACAGTCTAATTCAGAACAGTCTTTGTAGACTAGGCACATCATACATTGGGGTTAAAAACTTCAAAGTGATGGTGCATTTTAGGAAACTAAAGCAATGCGATGTTAGGTTCCCGCTCTGAACAGCCTCACCCCACTGAGTACTGGGGGAACTGGGGAGACCCACCTCACCAGGCTGCAGCCAGTCTCTGGCCCCTACTCTCCTAACTCCCACTTGCAGAAGTGGTGACAGCACGAGAAGATCCTAAGCCAAGTGGACGCTCTGAAGGTCTACCCAAGTGTATTGTGGTGGATCACCACAGACTGAAACAGAGAAATGATTATGCAGATTCAGACTGATAAAAAAATACTAGAACAGCTTTAGGAGGAAGCTGCCTGAGGTCTGAAAGCAAAGGATAAATCCTAAATTATAAACACTTTGGTGGGTTCCACATGCTAAATATTTTTGGCACTGTAATATATTCAATTTCTGTGACTTTTATTGAACAATTTGTGTCAATCTGATTTTCAAGAGGAAAATTAGTTTTCAAGAGTAGCCAGTAGCATCTCTGGATGCCTTTCTTGAACTGCCAGTAGCTGAATTGCCCTTGGATAGTTCAAACTCCTGCCCATTCACAGTTAATCTTTCTTTTTTTAATATTCTGAAGAATAAACCATATGTGTGAGCCATGATATTTTTATAACTGTGGATGGGGAGACACAGAAGGAGATGGAAGGCTAAACACAGCATTCATGAACTTCTAAAATTCTCCTTGACTGTACATACATTTTAATATAGTTTGAGATGTTATATGCAAGTTTATTTCTCCTTTAAATGTTATTTAATAGAAGGTACATAGAGTTAATAATACTTTTAAAGGTGGCAAAGTAGGGGATGACCAAAATAACTGTCACTTTAGAGGTGCAATGTACTGATATAACTTTAGCCATCCATAAGCTGTGGACTTGTTTACTATGCTTGATAAGCTCAGACCAAATTCATCACTGGCTATCCATCTGCTGGGCTGGAATACATTAGGGATGAACTGGCAGGGTGAGTCCCATATTTTCCTTATGATGAGTTGCTCAACAATTTTTCACTATAATAATTTAAAAGATTTTATGGCAAGCCTAAAAATGTGTTCCTTTTATGTCTGTCTCCACAACACAACTCACAGAGCTTCACCTACTAATTTCCTCATAATGCTTTTAATTTCTGCTTGTGTTACAGTGTATTTGTACTATTGCTTCCTGAGAAAACAATATTCATACCACTTGTCTCTCTGGGACACCCCCCTGCACCCCAATATAATTTCAGAATCTATTGGCCGGTTTCAGTCAAATCTGACAGGGGGAGCCAGGTCTCAAAGATACTACGTTTTAGAAAAGCTGGTGTTGGGTAGAGAAAACCACACAAATTAGTATTCCAGTAAGGGAAAGGCATTTGTGGGGTGACCCACTATCCATGCTGAGAAGCAGCAGACAGTTGGCTAAAGAGTACGCAGCACTCTGCATCAGCCACAGCGTACGCACCACTTTCTCGACAAATATTTAAGGGATGGGAGAGAGATCTGGGGAGTKGCATGGAAGAGGGGAAGTAAGGACTTGGTTTAAGTGAGGTGGGGGGAAGGAATCCAAATCCGTAGGAAACTAGGCTGCACCGATGCCAGTGCTCAGAAAGCAATTCATTTAGCTCAATTTTACAATATTCTCTAAGATGGGAGTAAAGGTCAACCACTACTCATCACTGGGCAATGGGCTGCTCCAACTTTTGGCAGCTCCAGAATGACTCATATGAGGAACATATCACTGCTGCATTCTTCGCCAGTGTTGCAGGAGTGACTGCATAATGTCCTCACAGCATAATGCCCTCACATTGTCCTCACAGCCCCATCCCTCCCACCGCTTCCTTCTTTAGAAACTCCAAGAGAAGAAGATGCTGAGGGGCTGCGGCACTGAGTAGGAGCTCTGCAGCCTACCTCTGCCCTGAGCTATGTACTTGCCTAGGTCCAAAAAAGCTCCTAAAAGAGTCATTTGCAAGAAAGGACCTTGGAGCACTGTCTTTCCCAGTGCTACAGATCTGCTAAGCTCTGGCACAAATGTCCCTAGAAGAGACAACCAAAAATGAGGAAATAATCATGCCCATAGAAAACCAACAAGCAGCCAGCCATTCCCTGAATACACATCAAGTCCAACATCACTGGAGACTCATCCTCTGTTCCACAAACCATGTCACAACCAAAGACTGTACAAAGCCCACCTTCTACCAATACCAGCCAAAAACATGTTGCATCTACCAGAACAAAGCTTTTACTCAGCATTTTTTGTAGTGCGAAGGGAGGAATTTGCACAAGTGTTACTATTATTTATCTCTCATTACAAATCTCAGCCAAAATCAGAACCTTGTAACAGTCAGTGTTGCTCAAACATTCAATGACAAACGAGCTGGTTGCCTTACAGGGTTTACAGTCCTCACAGACAGGCAGAAAAAGAAAGGATAAGAAACAAAAGCATGGAGACTTACGGACGGTCATCCTACGAAGGGAGGAATTTAGCTCCTCTGAGTTAAATGTAGAAGATGTGAGCTCAACCCACTCAGACCGAGTAGAGCCCAGGACCTCCTCTCTCTGGAGTGAGTGCCCTAATTCTTGGGTTATTATGCAAGAGGAAGATAAGTCACATCCATCTTCAAATGAGTAAATGGATCCCAACTGCATGGAGGTGCCAGCATTTATTTCCTATTGTTCCTCTATATTCCCAATGGAAGAGGTATTTACTTGAATGAGGCGGACTGAATCATCCTTGGGTGGGTGGATGGATGGAGAGGGGGAATGGATGTCCCTCCGCAGGTCTTCAGTAAGCAACTGCTGCTCTCCTTAGACTGTACAAGGAATTTAAGCAGCTATGACAAATGGACTGGACCATCTGCTTAACCCTGGGCACCTAAAAGCTTGAATTAAATGGACTGGGTTCTCCACAAGACACATGGCCTCTCTAGCAAATGCCAGTGTTTCTTGATTTTTCAGACAAATGCCATGGTATTGCTAATTATAGTGGGCCTGACTTTCATCTGGAATAAATTAGTGTTGTTGCAGCCAAAGACTGGCCCAGAAAATCCATGTAAAACTGCAGGATCCTTGCAAGAAAATGAGGCTCTGTGTTAGGTGGAGCCTTGTTGCTAGGAAGGCCTGTTGTTGAATGTTTTAATCCAAAAGATTAAAAACATGATTTCACATTATGGTCTCTGACTTAGCATGGTAAACAGCCTTCAAAACCACAATCTAGTAACAGTGCCTTTGTCCCTGCTTGCCATCAATGGCAGACTCTTTTCTCTTTCTTTTTTTCAAARTTATCCACAAAAATAAAACAGGATAAAACCAGAAACCAAGCGCTTTTTCAAAGGTAGAACATAATTTAAACTTTAAGACAGAGAACAGAAGAGCGTGGGTTTTCTCTGACTGTGGACTTCTTGTAATTTCACTGAAGATAAATATTTAGATAACAACCAATGGGATATTTAATTGTCAGGAACCATTATATTTAAAGAAAGTGCTAGAGATTTTCAGACTTGTTTTCCTATGTGTGTTGACAACCCATTCCCATAATTTACACTCTGTATGACATATAAATACAATCACTGCTATAATTTGTAAATTGTTAATATTAGGACTGTAGGGATGGCTATGCTTTCAGTTCTACACAAAAAAGACAGCTTTTACATCAACATCTGGCTGAACTTCCATTACTTTCCCATCCATTATTTGTACTCCTCCTCCTTCTCCTCGGCCTCTCTATTTTTATCTTGTTGCTCCCCTGCCTGATTTGATCCGGGAAGCTGCACACCCTGCCTGCTCTTGTCTCCTGTGGTACTCATAAACCATGAAACAAATAAACACAGGGGGAAAGGACAAAACCAAAAGCAGGAGGATATTTGGTAAATCTAACTATGTGGATCTCTCCAGCTGTGCACGTAATCAGGCAATGGCACCATCTGGGACACAGTATCCTGCCCACCCTTTCCATCCTCTCCCCTGCTTGGTTTGTGTGAAAATGAGAGGTCTTSAGGTCAGGACCACGACTTCTCATAAACGTGACCAGCACTCACAGAGATAGGACTGGCGATGGGACAATTGGTTCGTTAAACGCTACTGTCCTAAGTCAGGAACTAACCTTTAGACCTGACAAACCCACAATGGGTAGAACAAGAGTAGAAGATGCTTGAGTTTCAGGAACTACTCTCAGTACTATTTCAGATTTACTCTTATTTGAGGGTAAGTTTTCCATATCTCAGCTTATCTAAGTGTAAAATAAATTCTATAGTAATACTTAGTTCAAAGAGATCCTGTGAAGTATTACTAATTGGAATCTGAAATCTCTGGAGGAAAACCACCATGCAGTATCTAATAACTGGAACTGCATGGACAGAGTCTCCAGCTGGTTACCAGTGAAGCTACAGATAAAATACTAGGTTAACAGATACAGCAAAAGAACTTGAATAAGAAATGCATGTATCAGTAGATAAAGTATTTAATGACTTTATCAGCATGCATTTGTCAAACTTTGTTGGGTTTTGTGTACAGCCACAGAAACACCTCCAAAAGGATCAAAAGAATGTTATTTTTCATATCAGAAAAATAATTTTACTCAGAGAATAAGAAAATGAAACCACTTCTCACAAAGAAAAATGAACTTGTAAGATGATGCAGCTCTGAAACAAATTACATATATTCTACTAATCAATAAAATACAGTTGCCAAGGCAACACTGACATCAGAAAGTGAAATACAGAGGTCCGTCTTACATAAACACATACACATACCAATATGTTATGTGAACTTTTGCAATCTAGCAGTGACTTCAAGGAAAAATATGTTTTTACAAAAGAACACATATTTTCCCAGGCTTGATAGATTCTTGTGTAAGAGCTTTTATGAGATTTTAGACAAGTTGTATTTTGCTTGGTAGTCTTTGTTCTTGTTCTTTTCTTACTGGAAACAAAGAAATGTTGGGAAAAAATTGCTTTCAATGAAAATTAATTCTCTCTATTAAAGTGACTTAAAACAGTGACAACTAGCTGGGGGAAGAAACTCTACCAAAGCATTTGAATATTGATCCCGAACATAGTTAAGACTAAAAAGTTTGAATTTGTAGATCCTATTTGTATTATATTATGCAGATCTCAAGGGACACATTCTGAGTACCAAGACTGTAAATAAGAAAGGATTTTTTTGCACAGTACTTACAATTCTTATTATATGTGTCTTTAACCTGAAGGCTCAGTTCTGCCGCCTTATTCAACAACTATAATCCCACTGAGTTGAGTGGAACAAATCACAGAGCGGGATGCTATTGAGGATGACTATAGGTGATACCAGCCAGCCCCTTCTAATCTCTAATTTTGTATTTAATTTGAACAGTTCATTAAATTATTTCATAGCTCACTACCAGAGCCAATCAGTACAAATGTAGGTTGCTGGTATAGGCTGCTTCTTTCACTGTAGCTAAATAAAGCCTGGGTTTCCCAGCGATGTTCACAACTCCTTGCCCATTTTTGCAAAAACCATGGACAATACCCGCTGGTCATAGGATACCACCTCATGGCTCCCTAAATTACTGCTCATGTTTCACCCATCTGCGTGCTCAGCCACCTGGAGGTGGCAGATACTTTTCTAACTTGGATGCCATAGCAACCAGGGCTGAGGAATTAAGGCAGAACTATAGCTGTCTATTGAATTCGCTCTGGAAGCTCGGGTGGGCAATATAAATGTAATATAAATAAATAATATGAAGCGTGAGGGTGTTCGACTGCTGCCTTAATGGTCTGCCAGCACGCTCATTATCAGTACCAGGCTTTCAAGACTCTATTTTCGGAAAGATGATTTTCAAACAATTTTCTAAAATGAACTGGTTTAGCTCGTTCAGCACCTAAGTTCACTGAAAAACTCTAATGGAGATATCCCACTGAGATCTGGGTCAGCCTCCTAATTTTTAGTTTAGTTAAAAAGTGAAGTTAACTCATTATGCAGCTGTCTGAAATGTTCTTGTAACGACAAACTCGTGGTGTTTTTACAAAGAACTGAGAATATGGGATAGTATTTTCAGGTATGTATAAGCAATTACAGTCCAAACAAAATAGTGTCTTCATTCCTCATTGGGTTAAGTGATGAAAAGACTGACTATTATGTGTGATTACCTCTTCTATTAATTTGGATGTATAAATTAGACATGTTCCTACAAGCCTATGGAGATTTAATGTGCTATGTAAGCACTAAATATTAACATACATCTATATTTTGAATTCAGTGGCTCAGAAGCACAAGAGACGTACACATCGTTGTGCCTGTATCTACCGCATTCGCTCCTGGTCATCTGTGTGCATATTTCTGCAAACCAATTAATACAACAGAGCTGCCCAAGTAGGTCATTAGCCACTGGTGGAGGGATGTGACGAATTAACATCTCCTGAACAAACAATTTGCTAAATCCTTCTTCTCCGACAAGCGAGGGCCCATGCCCTGCTCTAGGTATACCAGCTGGGACACACAGACACAGGAGAGACACAGAGGGAAGGAGTAATGCCTGGATGCTATGCTCCACTGCACTGGTAAAGAAGACGCAGAGGTGCTTTTTGGAGCTGGGACACGGGCAGCAGAGAGTAGGTGCAAGCTCCAAATATTTCCCCAAAACTAAGTCAGGTGGGACCATGTTGTGGCTTTTCAACTGTACATCAGTGCTCATGCCTGGCAAAGGACTGCCATTCGCAGTTTTCATCCCTGTTCAAAACCTGCGTAACAAGTGCTAAAGCAAATAGTACTCCTATTTCCCCCAAAGTCACCCCCAAATGGAAGGGCCATTTCATACAGAATAGGTAAGTCCAGCCTTCGCTCCTCCCAGCAGCGCTCCATGAAGACTCCCCAGCCACCAACCCCTTCTGCAGGACCACTGGTTCCCATTCACCTTCTGCCCAAATTGTTGGCTGTGTTGGCAGATTTCAAGAACTGAGACAGCCCTAACCAGTGATTTCACAAGACCTTCCATTTCATTTGCAATTCAGTAACTCAATTCCACCTTTAAAAGGCAGCTACCACTGTTTTTACTTGTAGGTGGAAGACCATCTCCACAAAAGTCCCCTCAATCAATCCTTTCCTTTTGTCTATAACTCGACAGATTTAACAGGAGCTTTTATGTGACACAGGATGATTATGTTTTACTGAGTCTACTTGCTTTCAAAAGCATCAATAAATCAACAAACCAGAGGTAATTAAGGAACAAAACAATGCTAAGGGCTTGATTTAAATACGCAAACCCCAGAACATTCAGGACGCAACCTCAGCCCATCCTTGTCTGTCCCTCTGTGCAAAAATGTTCTTCAAACAGTCAGTGAGCTTAGCTCGTCTGGATGTGTTCGGTGGATGGAAACTGAGTTTAATGTAGCTCCCCTGGCTTTTATCTGCTTAAATCAGAATCCTATTATTATTTTAACTTTACAATCACTTAATTAAAGCAACGTCCTAGCCAAAAAAAATTGCCTGGGTGGCCTGATTATTATACCCCATATTTTTTAAGAGGTGACCTTTCTGCTGAGTTCAAGAAACCATGCTCGATCATTAGATTTGGGTGGGAGTTTTGCTTGTGAGGATTATGAGTACATTACAAGCAAAGCCTTCTTGATTTATGCATAATTTTTCACTGAAGGTACAAACAAGTAGCCATCAACTTAATGCCACTTAATGCTGAAGGCTTTAAAGGGTCACATAAAGTCATCCTTTTTATGGGACAGCAAAAATTCATGATTCTAGGTTCGGGTTATAAATGAATACGTAAATCACTTGTGCATTGCATTCAGTTGGCCCCTACTCCGAACTCATTTAGTACGTAACAGCTTTGCTGTTGCCATACGTCCTGCACAGACATTCAGTGGGAGGTTTTATAATGTTCCACAGCCTACACAGCTCCTTTTTTTTTTAATCTAATTTTCTGTTTTTAACAATATCTGATAAGAAAACAAGAGGCAGCTGTAGCTCTACCACCTGGCCTATGCTTGTCATGTACTATATCGCAAAATACAAAAGGACAAAATTTATTAAAAAATGGGATAATGTGCAATGTGTGTAAAATATGTTCTGAGATACTTTACCTGCAAGAMATAGCGCACTTAGGAAGGCACCTTTGTGGTGGCCACATAAAGGATGTTTCCAGGTAATGAAGAGACTTAAGAGCTGACTAATAAAAATGGAGGGACTGCGTGGGCAGTAGCTGAAACGGCTGGAGCCTGAGCACACCATCCTACAAATCCTTACAGAAGAGGAAGGGTCAGGGGCTGGCAGTCCCCAAACGTGCTCCAAATTACCAGGAGAATGCAGTCCCACTGGATGAAAAAACAAGTTTGCATCAGCTTAGACCACTTTTTTCCCCTCCTGCCCAAATGCAAGATTAAAGGGAGACACTGGACTGACTGACTTACACTGGATCTGTTTACCAGCACTATCTCATTAAGAGTCCTCTCAGTGAGGAAGACAATCCCCCTCAAGGACCCCATGATAAAGGCAAATCTTCTAAAAAAGTCACCAGGGCACTAGATTTGCTCTGTGTTGTAGGGCAGCTCAGTGGCATACCCAAGGAAAAGAACCGGTACCTTCACCTGAAACCCATGGCACTAGCCACTGCCCTCCTCAACTAGATCTACCAAAAAGCAGGAAAAGCTCAAACTCAATTAATCAAGAGCAAAACCGGCTACCCCTCTGGGAGGGTCCCAACAAGAAACTGTTCTGTGGGAGAATAACCAAAACATGTAGTGGCTGAAAAGGAGGCTAAGAAAATTAGGAAAGTAGAAAAGGTTATGATTAACCTAAATTCCTGTAAACTTACAAATCAGAGGTCAACACATGAGTAACAAAGAGCCGTCTGATAGCCATAAGCACATCCTCAACAAATAGACAGAGAAAATGAGCGCGCATCAAGACAGCATGATGAGCAGTGAAGCCAAAGAACCTGAGGGGGCTGAACAACACCACAGGGCCATAGTACAGGATGCTGTTCAGAAGGGAAGTGATGCTGGGTTTATTCTTGGGATACTGTTTAAGCACAGTGCTTAATAGCTCCTACCGATCTGATAAAAATACTTGATAAATATGTGAAGCTTCCTCGGCGGTTGGGGTAAAGTAGAAGATCTTTCTTTCTTTCTTTCTTTCTTTTTCTTTTTCTTTCTTTCCCACTCTGTCAATGAAGAATGCCTTGACTGTACTAAGCGGTTATGTCTGGGAAACTGGACATGATAGGAGAGACACAATACTTTTCCCTTTCTCCAGGTTTGTTACGTGACCCTGCATTGGACTTGGCATTGTAACCATTAGTAGAGGACCCTGTGAAGAGTTTGAAGGGTACAAAATGAAGTAGTATTGTCAACTGAAAAATCCGTTTTCTCCCCATTTTTGTTAAACCTCAACAGAGTAGCAGTGTACTGACTAGGAAACGTATCCCCCCACTCTTGTTTCATCATACGAAAATGTTGGCACTGATTCCCTGCACATGAAAGCAAACGTCTGTAGATATGCCTGGTATATAACAAGCGACTGTCATGCCGTGATGTGAGACTAATTGATTTGAAGGCAAACACCTTGACAGACAGGCAGGCAGAGCACACACAAAAATAACAGTAAGGTAAAGGAAAGACACTGATGTACAGCATATCCCTATTGTCTCTACCATGCTTGACAAGCTCTTTATTCCTTACAAATAAAGACACACCAGGCATTGTGGCTATTTTAGCAACAAATGTCAGAAGAAAACTGTATCATCATCTTAGCGTACAGACCTCGTGCCAAAGTGGGATGAGCTATTTCAGCAAGCCCTGCACACTGAAAACAGACTTTTCCCCCAGACCTTTCACAAATTCTTTCCTCCCTCTTCAGTAACAGCGCCCACCATCAGCCAAGCTACTGGCAGGCTACGGAGACCCATACCCATTTCTGTCCATTCCCCTTCAGACCTCTGCAAATCATAATTTCCAAAATGTGCCTGGGGCTAGTGGAAGCAGAACCTGCAACTTTCAGCTCACTGAGACCCAGAAAGAAGAAGCAAACCTCTGGCTGTGTGTAGTAGCAAAAGCAGCGGCAGGATGTACTGGGCTGCCCAGCATGGTCTGGTCCCCTCAAAAGGTGCCAACAACCCTAAACAGAACAGGATGTCGGGATAATGTAAAGTATCCACTTTTTTTTTTCCCAGTTGTCCCCGCCACCAGTCACCGTGCCCCCTCCCCCTAAGTAAATGAAATCAATCAGCAGGGATTTCTGTAAAATACATAAAACAGTCATCTTCCAGACTCTACCAGAAGATAAATGGTTCCAGACATTGGACTGCAGCCATTTTCCCACACATGCTACAGTGTTTTGTCATCCATATTGGGCCATAATAGTGGGTTTTGTTTTGTTTTTTTTTTCTCAGTCAGCAGCCAATGCTTCTGCTTCTAACTCGTACATAAAAAACACTGCCACAAGAGTAATTTTTCTGTACAATTTGTAACAGAACAGTTTCGTTCCCAATAATAGTCTGGGGGCTTGTACAGAACTTCGACACTTTTCTGCTACAGCTAATATCGCCTTATCGCTCCCAGCTGGAGCTTCACAAACCTTTTTGGGATTAAAGCATATCACCCCAAACAAGGGCCACTGAACTGAAATGAGAATGAAACTATGAGCACTGCAAACCCTATCTGAGAACCTGCTAACAAGAAATAATAGGATTGCTTACAATATCTCGCACTGGCTTTTGTGCTAGTTTCAAAGAAGGATACAAATACATGACAAAAGATGCATGACAATGTGAGTTTACAATTAATTTTAACGTATTTTAAAGCAAGTCCTTAATATTCTGTTAACATAAAATGCACTTTGGAAAGAACCATGGGGCTTTTTCATTATTAAGAAATGTGCAACCAAATTCTATCCTTAATTAAATCAGGAGTAATTTTATTAACTGCAGTAGACTTAAACCTGACTTACATCAGTGTAAGTGAGGGTAGGATTTAGCCCCGGGGTATTTATACACTGTAGTTCCAGTTAGTTTAGATCTATTTGGGTGGGAACTCCTTTCCCCTTTCCAGAAAAAATATTCTTGCCTACCCTTTTTCACCTCGCAACTGGGGCCAAAGCAGTCTTTTCTTCTAAGATACTTTTCAGAAAGGTTACGAACAAATCTTATCCTCGACAGGAGATGACCTTATTAAACAAAACCACCCTCTGAAATGATGGACACCAGCAGTTTTAAAGTTTGTTTACAAGTTTTTAAACAAGCCACCTCTAACAGATAAGCTTATTTACATCTCAAAAATAAATAAAAAACTTTAAGTAAAAGCTGTTTTATAAAGGAGCTACTTATGTCTGTTTTCAAAGCTGAAAAGCCCTTCCAAACAGTACTAGTTGCTGTATTAAACATCCCTGCTACAGTATAGAAACTTACTGTCCACAGATATCCTTGGGCTTCACTGTACCTTTGAACCAAAATCACTTTCTTCTGTACTTCATTTTCTGCTCTCCTGAAATCGGATTCCCAGTTCCTGACAGATGGCTCTTCTGTCACCGAGCGCTGCTTCCGCCTCCTTATCGCTGCCAGCTAATACTTCCACGATGCTTAGCTGCTGTCTGTGGAGCTGTGCTCTACATCATTTCTACTCTGATCAATGCTCCGCTTGGTTTTAGGTTGGTTTCTAGTCCCGCCTCCTGCTCTTGAAGAAACGAAAACTCACAGCTGGATTTTCTATAAATCATCCCTTTTAACAGTGGCTGAGCAAGTATGGCAAATACTACAGCTAAGACCTGCTGCTCTATTTGAAACTTCAAAAACAATTCCTCATCTTAATGATGCACACATGAAAGTTAATCATGTACTAAAATCACTAATACTGAAAAATAGTGGCCAGATAATTGTGACCTTCAGGGCTTAGAAGCTGATTAATGTAATACAAAACTCCTCTCTGTTCCAGAGGGGGAATATGGTAAAACATACTGCCTCAGTGAACTGCTTTATATAATGTTTCGCTTTGAACAGGAGCTTGTCATTCTTACAAAGATAAATTTACATTTGCAATACAGAGCTTTTTGACAGACTAACCCAGTGTACATACTGTTTAGGCTAGCAGCCCTAAGCTTGAAAGAGCCTTTACCATCGTAGCAGCTCTTTTGAAGTGTGGGCAGGAAATAATATTTTTATTTTCTGCACAGCACTGAGTGCACTATACAGCGCTGAACTCATTATCATGTTTAACATGTTTAACAAAGCGTGGAGTATAAAAGCAAGGTGGTACCATAAAACCAGCGCTACGAACTTTGTTCCCATGAACAAAACAGAGCCGAGTTTCTGTAAACTGTAAATTGTTTTAATCCTCCACCCTCCAGATCTTCTTAAGAAACTGTGCTGTGGAAATTAAAAATGACTGGGCAGATCTGGATACAGTCTCAATGGGCTGCAAAATCCTGGGGTTCTTGGGCTTTTCTACGGTGAGAGCCGCATCCCAGCTGCAAGTGTCGGCAGGGCTCTCTGCCCTCTGACCGACGGTTAAAGCCGTCTCCTTCTTCACTAACAGCTGACCGTGTCCCGGTGGCGCACAGGGTCCCCCCACCGCTGCCCACAGCTGCGGATTGCTGAAGAGCAGCCGAGCTGCTCTATCGGCAGCCGAGCTGTAGGCTCCATCAAGGACCCCTCGAGTTTCAGTTCCGCCAGCAGCTCAGGGAAGGTGCAAGAGCGGTGTGTGCCRGGAGTGGCTTTTCCCCAGGTGTGCCGCTTGGCTCCCAGCAAGCAGGGACCTGCGGGCTTCCCCGGCCAGCTGCTGGAGCTGGACGACTGCGTCACCAGTCTTGTATGAGTGGATCTTGCCCCTTTTTGAAATCTCTTCCGCCCAACCCTAACGAGTTCCAAAAACATAGTGGAAAAACACAAAGAAAAGCACTTCTGTCTACTTACACCGACTCTCTAACCACTTCATTACATGCCCTGCTGTTCTCACAGGTTCAGTTTTTCCACACGATAGATGACTTCACAGGCTCTGTCAGATCCCATTTAATCCTCCTTTTTTTTTAAGCTGAAGAATCTCATCTGTTTCGTGCCGGGGCTGGTCAGCCTTGCTGCCCATCCCTGTACGTACTACTGCTCCCATAAGTGATGCAGTTAGCCCTGTAGTTCACATGGTAGAAGCCGATGTTACAGCACCCGAGCTCAAGCCTTGCTCCCAGTCTGTGACTGCCATTTGTGGAAATGGGAAAATATTTTCATTGTCTTTGCTTACAATTCTGCAGACAGTAACTGAGGACAGTCAGTTGTCATCTTGCGATCCGACAGCTTGCCACAACCACTGCATGAGTGGCCTGCACACAAGAATTTGAGAACTACTACGCCAGACAAATTTCCAAATGGTTACTAGCCAGGAAGCCTAGAAGAAAGCGGTACGGATTAAGTAGCCAGGAATGCTCTGAGCCGAGGGCAGCACCGCTCTGATGCAGCTACTACTCTCTTAATCAGCAGCCATAAGACACGGGTCCTGGGCCCCCATCCAAGCAGCTGTGACTCAGATTTGAAGTGCTGCAACGACAGTGCTCTCCTGTGGATGCACTGGTTGATCAGTGCCAATAACTTCATGATGGAGAGTGAAACGAGCAAGGGAGAAGCACCATCCCTGCACCCGCTTCAAATATGTAATGGCAAATATAATTAATCTGCTTTCCAGGTGCTGCTGTACATTCAGTACTTATCAGCTGTCAAAGAACACATGACTGATTAAAATTACTTGCTTGACCTTTAAAATGTACTTGAAAATCCGTAAGTGAGACCAATCAGTGGTACATACCCATTTGAATAATAACAGAATTTTCAATCTCTAGCAAAGGCTGTAAGAGGAGATTAAAGGCTCGATACCACAGTGTGACATGCACTATATGAACCCGGGATGGGAATCTTCCAAGGACTTTTACAGAGCATTTTGTCTACTGCCTGGAGTAATGTTTATGGCACATAGGGCAAGATTTGCTCTTTCTCTGCCCTGAGACTGTTGACCATCATCTGAGTAATAGAAGAAAAGCCTGCTGCARGTAAAAAGAAATATATTTACTCTACATCATCCTCCACATGCTTTGGTTCCAGACAGTGCACTGCATTCCTTAGGGATGAATGGGAAGATCTGCTCCCACCACTAGTGAGCATTCAGTTCACAGGCTTAAACTAGAGTAAATCCACAATAAAGCAGCAAAATGTAGTAGCACAGATGTTGGTTTATCAGGACTGTTTCCCTCTGCAAATTTTCTCCTATTGGGCCACACTATATGTTAATTGTGAACACAGCCCTGCAGTAGCCCAGTACGGCTGAACACAAGATGGCCATGGAATGAGCTCAGGTCCTGGGAGCCAGATCATCTGCACTGCTTACCTGCAAGCTATTTGCTGGTTCTCTCTCTGGCTCTGTTTTGGACCACTCCAACTAACCTTCTCCTAAGCAGTGTGAACATGAGTCAGTCGATGTCCCCTGGCTGTGGGATCCCTGACCCTTCTTTGTTTGGTAGTACAGATGTCACCCCAGGGATGGAGGACATCTGCCACCGTTGTGCAGATACTGCAGCCCTCACTTCCCCCTCACCTGGAGATGGTCGTGAGATCTGCTGAGACTGGATACCAGATCTGACTGCCATAAAAAATCAGAGAGTACTTCCCAAACTGTGACTCCATAGGTCACGTGTTGCTCATTAGTCTCATTATCATTTAAAAAGGAGCTTAGAAAATGTCATATGAGGTGAAAGACTTGGAGACCTACAGATTTATTCAATTGGTAGGATGATCCCTTGCCCAGATGTTCAACAGGCAAGAAAGCTCTGCTGGGGAAGAGCTTAGGGTGCCACACAGATCTTCATCTGGGCCTTCTGACCTGTAGCCTGTCCCTCTGCTGACACTTGGGGAATCACTAGAAGAAACATGAGCAAACATTTTGGTGAGTGGACTTTTGTCAGAGAAAGACCTTTCACCCTGATGTAAAGAGCTCCTTTGCAAGGAGCTAGGACTCCATCCAAGGACTTCAGCACTCACAGACCCTGTGATGAAAGTATGGCAGAGGGAGCAACTGCAGAGCTCCATAGGCTCTGGTGAAAGTCTGCCCTGCCTTGTCCTTAAAGAAGCTGGATCATAAAATCACAGGGCCCTGGAGTAATTCAGGTTGGAAAGGTCCCCAGGAGGTCTCAAGTCCAACAGCCCCTTTGGTCTTCTGGCCCTGCTCAAACACCAAGTTCACAAATAGTTTCAGCTCCCCACAACCGCACTGGGGGGGAAGGAGGAGGAGTAAATTACTTGCCATTTTCCCCCAGCGACTTGTAAATAGAAAAGCTCGACCCTCTCAATGCAACCAGGATAGCTACGCCTCCTTGGCCCCGGACTCTTTTCAGGAGTTGAATAAATTTAATATGTTGAACCTTCTACCTGAGGCTGTCGGGGGAAAAGTTTTAATAGTTTAAAGGCACTCTGACTGCAGTGTATTTGCTTATAATGTGGTAAACAGAATTATTAAAAACCTTATATTTTGTGTCTTAAAATTCTTGAGATACTCAAGAACGCATTATTTCTTCTCACTGTCAGAGTTTGCTTTGCTAAGACAGCATGCATGAGCTGCTAGATAGATTTGGAAACACTTTGAGCCCCTGAAGAAGAAGCAACAGATACGAGGACACTGCTGGAAGGATGAGCAAGATGAAGATGCTCATCTATGAAGATGAGCACTCGTGTCTCCCAACATCTCTTCCCCACCGCTGCTCTGCAGCCTTGCTCCTCTGGTGGTCATGAGCTCCATTTTCAGCTGAAACTTATTCATGGTCCTCCAGCTCCAAGGCTGTTTTCCCCTCATTGGTGTTTACCCTCCAGTTGCAGGCAATGAGAGCAGTCTTGTTCTGCCTGTGGACAGGAGACTAAAACACAGCCACTGTTTCAGTCTCCTTTGATAAAATAAGCCATTTCCCCTCTAAAAGCTTTTCTGAATCCACCGACACAAATTGCATGGGGGCTGGATCATGGGGAACAAGAACCGAGCGCAGTATTGCAGACAGGGCCACACGCACCATGTACTCACCTCTCCTGTGGAAACGCGTCACCAGATAGAGCCGATGGCCGGGCTGCCTTGCTAGACCACGTTTTGGGAGCGACTTGCAATTATTCTCCAGTCTGCAAACACATTCAAGCCTTTGATCTCCTCCGTCGCGCCCAACTGCCAGCCTCCCAGATTATGCCAGTATTTCCTGCTGCTATCCCCTCATCACGGTACCACACCACCGATAACCACCGTACAACCGCAAACCGAGCTGCCCACAGAGGCAGGGCACATGGAGCCAGTGCCCCACCGCTTGCCGCTTCCCTTTCATCCTGTTTTATTATCGCATGTCCTGCACTAACCCTGGCAAATTCTGGAGGAAAACTCAAGGCAAGGGTTTTATTTTGTGCTACCAGGACCAGACAAACCCTCTCGTCAGGTTTCCCCTATAAACACACTCATATTTTTTTCTAAAGATTATGAAATTTTGAAAAGTTACAGARAGGAGGGAACATAAAGTGCTGGGTAACATGGATATGCTTTCAGCAAAAAAGACAAGAGGAAAGGAAAATAATATCTGGGTTATTACTATTTGGAACTCTGCATCAAAATGGGTATTTCAAGGAAAAATCAAAAGAAAAAAGTGATTTGAAAACTTCCCATCTAAAGCAGAAAATTGTAATGATAATATGTTGAGTGGGGATTTTTTCCCTGGGCAGTTTTCATGCAGCAGATGCTCTTACCTAAGATTGCCATTTCCCAAAGGGATCCTGAACTATTTGTCATTCATTTACTGGTGTGGTGGTTATGTAAAGTAGGACAGTTGTACTATCTCCACCTGATGAGAAAGCCATACACTTTGGCATTTTAATATAAAACACATTCTTTGAAGGATCCAAATATGTATTACCTAACTTATTTTTCAGGAAAACCTCTCCCATTTATACTTTTGGTACTCATTTAGCTTTTCAGAGTCTTTCTCCTGCTGGAAAATCTCTGGAGTTTACATGGCATATCTCTGTGTCACATGTGTTCCCTTTAATAGCCAATATAAATGTTTTTCAACTCTAAACTCTACAGCTTGAGTCTCACTTATGAAAGTCAAGCAGCACGTCTCTGCTTTACTCATCACGCGACCAAACGACTGCTGATCTACCTGCTTGCCTCGCTGCAAAGCAGGGGCTCCCAGAGCCCAGCCCAAAGCAGTTTGCTTTGATTTGGTGAAACCGGGTGATAAATCCCATCCTGATTCCCAACACTCTTCAGAAAGCTCTGTTCCCTGATATTTTTTCCTTCCCGGGGACCAGCAGTGCCGTGCTTGATTCAGCAGCATCTCCTCCTTCCCTCTCTGCTCCCGCAGGCTGGGACCTGGGAGAGAGTGGCCGTACGCTCCAGCTAAGGTGGTCCTGGGGGACAAAGCATGTCCAGGGGCCTGAAAATGGCACTTACTGCACTTCAGTGACAGGAGCCCTGTTTAACATGAGGTTCAGTTCGTGCATGGCAGAGACACGGTACTTCATTAGTTCATTCAAACGCTTCAAAGAGCTCAGAAATAAAAATTCTTGGAATTGCTGCATGAGTCAAACTTTTAAAAAAGTTTATATTAAAATGTGAATCACTGGCTTGCTTCAGGGGAGGAAAAAAATCTTGTTTTCAGCAAAAAGTTAATTGGGTGTCCTGAAAATCAGTAATTAAAAACACCACTAACAGACAATAATCATCTGGAGTGCTAATTTCCTTCTGTACATAAAAGGCTTGAAAAGGACAGAGTAAGAGAGAAAAGTTCAGCATCAGCATTTGTCTCAAGACCCAGTGCACCCAGGGGCTGGCCCAGGATCCCTCCTACAGGGAAACGAGAGCTAGAAAAGTTATTTTTGTTGCTGCGAAGAAAAGTTGGATTTCTGAAGCTATATGCCCGCACCATTTAAAATGACCTCAGTCACAAGCAAACCTGAAATGTCATCCCGAGGGACATCATCGCCATYGCTATCATCCCCCATGCACGTGTCAGAGAGAAGTGCCACCACCCTGGGCAGAAAATGCAGCTGCTATTTGCAGTGTGACAATACAAGACTGGAAGCAAAGAATATGGTTTCCAAATTAAACAGCGGGAGTAATTTCTGCCGACAGGATGTAATTACTCCTCTTGTAAAAGAGCTGTGGAACACTTAATGGTTTTGAGCACTAATACCTATGGAAGCAGAGCCCTCCCCAAATACCCAGCCAAGTGCTAGCTTACCGTTGGCTTGGAGAGCAGTAAATGGCCGAGAACACATCCTGTACTGCCTAAAACTTCAAGGGCCTCCTTCCAAATACTGCTCTAGCTGGACTGCTGAAGTTTCTGAAATCAGGTACAATCACTGCCCAGGGTGAAAATTCTTCCGTCTCTCACTGGAGCTGTACTTAATGCACTGACTGTGCCACAGCCCCAAGCATAGATTTTCCACCATCCTATCTCAATGCAAGGTCTGTGACTATTTCAGGTAATTTATCTGACAAGACTATTGTATTCCCAAACACCCTGTTTATGAGCAGGCAGGATCTGAGACTACGTAAAATATATCAAGGTAAATGCAGTAGGATATATGGCATCTCAAAGTTGACATGCTTCTGATATTAATTTTCTAAGGTCTGACCAAAATACATTTCCAGATCAGAAATAAGAAGCAGCATCTAAATGTAGAAATGTTTTAATTATGGCCAGAATGCTCCCAGCATCCGAAAGCCTTTTTGTAGAAAGCACGTTGCGTGAAGTATGCCAGTCCTTAAATACCCTATGGCAACTCAGCTCTTACATTTATATGCAAAAATTCATAAAACCATACTTACGAAAACAGACAAGCAGAACTCTCCACAAAGTAACTCTCCTGTTGCAAGATTTTTAATAGTTATACTAGTGCAGCCCAGAGCTTGGGAGGAAACAAGCGTCCCAGCACCTCCTCTTTCATTTCTACCAAAAATACAAAGTTTTCACAGCACATCCATATACCTAAGACCTCTAGCCCCCTGCAACGAAACCAACTCCAAACAAGGCTAGAAGGCTTACCTCATCTCTTGCAGATTATCGTGCATTTCCCAGAGATTTTAAGGTGGGATTCATTAAAATAAAGAAGGGTGCTGCTTATCACAAGAGAAGATTGTCTCTAAGCAACAGGAAAAGACAAAGCTTTTCTGCACAGCCCTGCCTCAAACATCAGCAGAAAAAAATGCTTACGTGCTGACAATTCATCTGAGGAACTGCTCTAGAGCTTAACAGGCCATAATCAAGACATCAGAGGTTTATTTTGAACAAGCACTTAGGGAATGGACATGAATTCTCGATGTTAGCGGTGCCAGTCAGTATGTGATTCTCCCATTCTCACACCGACGGAAGAGAAAGCAAAGAAGTCTGGTTTGTGACTATTGCACAGCATAAAATTTCTTTTTTAAAGACATAAAGACTCTTTTCGAGCAAAATTCAGCACGCTTGAGGTATGAAACATTGTCTCCCTGACCTTTCAGAAACCCAAAGAACTAACTTTTGCTTTTTTGGTAAGTTAGGCTATTGACAGATTTGTTTTCTTTCATCACACACATGCACAAAAATCTTCACTAATCATATTTCTATTACCATTGTCCTCCAGATTTTTCAGTGTGCTTTACAGAGGGTGAAAAAATGAAAGAAAAACAAAAACTGGCAGTACATGAGGCAGCTTTGGGCAAAGAAAATGATGGATTCTCCCAAAGTCATTTCCTGCAAAGTGAGATTTGCTGTAAGGATCTTGATTACGTATGTCAGTGCTGGGAAGCTACCCGGACACGTGAGACTATCATTTACAGCCGATACAGCCAAGACAGAGGCCACTACTGGGTTTTAGAAATGAAGAGCCTGAGTACAAGGGAACTGAGAGAGAAGGGTTTTTTCAGAAGAGTCAGAGACAGTGAGATTTGATTTCATTTACATCGCTCTACTACCTCCTAAGATGGTCCCAATTAAGACATATTTTTGTGTACCAAAAGCGTATGATGCTCGGCCTTGTCCTCCTCTAACTCTCTTGGCAAAAGCAACAAAGACTTCCTAGCACAAAAAGGCCACACTGTGGTTTTGTTTTCAAACATCACTTCTAGGAAAAATGAGAGAAAAAAAAAAAACCCTCTGCAAGATATTCTGTACCCAAGGACAAAGCTGAATAGTTCCATGTGAGTCACTTTCAATCTTCGCAGGCTTGGCATTTGTGGTATGAACTCAGAAAAGTCATTACCAGTAATTTTGTCTTTTCAGGTGTTTGTGACACATGAGAAATAAGTGCTTTTAAAATGAGAAGTCAGATCCTAACCACTTCAGGGACACTTACAGATCACCTTCCTACAACTTCAACCTAAAACCATTTCACTATGTTTAAAAAATACTTTCAGATGCTCTAAGCGAAGCAAGGCATCCAACATTTGACTTGAGAAAGAGGTTTTCAAACAAAAATGATATGCTACAAGAAGTGAGACATGATGGAAGAGACGATACGCTTCCTTCTTGTTCACTTGAAGGACTGCCTATTTTGTTGGATTAACCCAAAGTGAGCCTGCAGTCCAGTCATATCTTTTCTCTCTTCTTTACTACAGCCAAGCAAAAACAAGGAGGAGAAAAGGTATCACGCGTGCAACCATTTTTCAGGAAAGTTTTTCTTCATTTTAAGTAATCTAAAGGATTTATTTCATGGTCAAAGGAATATTCATTCCTTTGTTCTTACTGACATATGGGAACAGCTTGTCTGAACTCTGATGAAGAATCTATCTATGAGTTTCATTTTTACTTGCTGTATTTTAATGACTGCTGTCATAAACCAGTCTGAATAGGGAAGCTAAAAACAGAAAGCAAATACAAGAATCGGGGTGTCTTTCAAACACCCGTTTAGATTTATAAGCGACGAAGCAGGCAGTGCGCTGTGATGGTCTGGGCAGTACCAGCAACCTGGAGTGTCTCCCCTCTCCCTTCCCAGCAGGACTATCTGACAGTGCCATGGGAGAGACGTGATGTTCTTTGAGTCTGCACTAACCAAATTATCAAACAAAATTAAGGGTCAGGACTTCTATGAGCACGTGAACAAATAAGCCTGATTCACAACGGATTTCCAAGCAGCTTTTTCCATACACGTAATCTCTCTCTGATGCTGATATTTTGGTGTCTTGCACTGTGTGAAGTTGTACAGTAACAGTCTTGCTGTTAAAAAGAGTCTTAGAAGTTTCTCCTCRACACAGGCACATCTATTGACACAAACCCTAGAGGCGCTCGTTGTGAAATCTCCACACCTCTGTCAAATTAACCTGAAATCAGGCTCCAGAGCTGCTGAGGGTGTGAAGCGGAGACAGCGCACACAGAGGGAGTGTTTGCATAAGCCTCGTTTCCACAGGGAACCAGGGAAAACATATACTGATTTAAAAAAAACAGTTTTCCATGGATTTATGTAGTGGCTGGGAAGTCCTGCAGCTCTGGCCGTTGCCCGCTAGAGGCCGTGAAGCCCTTACGCCTGCCCTGGCCCCGGCTGTCCGAACCCAGTGAAAAGGAGATGAGGAATGGGAAACACCAAAAATGAGAAATTTCTTCTTCCGGCATTAAAGTCTTAAAATCTTGTTTGCGGAGCAAGGCACCCCAGCCCTGGCAGGCCGGTGGGAGCAGCAGGACCTGCTGTAGGCAGCCAGCTCTGCTCACCTGCAACTGGAAACCCCAGAGGAGGAGATGGATGAGGAGGATGATGATGAGGAGCACGCAATGCAGCTAGCTGGAGGGAAGCTACTCCTCTGTGACGAGGCCAAGGTAAACAATAGGTAGTCAAACATAATGGGCCACTTTTAAAATCAATTTTTCCTTTTGAACATCACTCATTGGAGCCTGGCAGGCTGCAGCAGTCAACAGAAAGGATGTCAAGCGTGAGCAGGATTTAACGAGTGGAGTTTGTTGGAGAACTACAGCAACAAACATGCGTGCACAGAAAAACCATGGTGAAGGCTGGCGTGCGGGGAAGAAACCTGAGGATGTTTCTCGGTACGCCGAGAAACACATAGGGATAGTATAAGCAAAAGAAGCCATACTGGCAGAAACTCAGTTTCTCCAGTTTTAACTGAGTCAAAACTGGGGTTCGCTGGGTTATTCAGTGATCATATCACACCCCTGCGTGAGAGACACAGTGAAATCAGCAAAAATTTGGAGACAAGACCTGTACAGAGCGGCGCTCTAAGGGAGAACATTAAACCCCGACTTCCACAGGAGGCAAAGGAACATGGCCCCTACAGAGCCTAGGGCTGAAAATCAGAGTTAAATGTCTTTTTGCAAACTTAATTTGTTACAGGTTATCTAGAAACCTGCAAAGGGTCAATGTAGATCAGATTATTCCTTGCAGTTATTGATTGCCCTGCTTTCTGCAATGTTGAATTTCATCTGCTGTTGTGCTGTTCATATACCTAGCTTAATTATGTCCTGTTTAAGTCCCTTTATCTTCTGCCGTCTGGATTAATTAAATACTTTTGTGTCTTCTGCAACCTCTGACATGTTTTCTACACTTTTGCCATAGATCATTAAACAGCATAACTATGTCACACGATTCCTAAAATGAAATTTCAGGGCAGCCCAATAAAAACCAATGACCTTAGTGAAAATGTATATTTATTCCTCTTCGTTGTATTGCCCTCAAGTACTTGGCAAGCCTGCGGTCATATATTCTATTAAGATTTAAGGTCTGTGGGTTTAAGTCCCTTCTGGTTGGTGGGCAGATACCTCAAAGCATGAAAGTATTATGCAAAATGTGAGCGTCACTTTGTCCTTTGACAGCTGTTTTCCAAGAAACTGGCGATCAGGTAGTCTGTGCCCAAATATACAACTTGTGCAGTTCAGTGTGGGAGAGGATTTTGGCTTTTGCATTTCACAAGGGTACTTAGTGGTAGCTGTTGATAAGTACCTAGGTGCAGGAGTGAGTGTTTCGGTGGATGCCCCCTCGCCTCGGTGGGCTGAGGCTGCCCGCCCTCCCAGCATGGGCTGACAGGGACCCTCTGGCCACAGCGCTTGGCTTGTCCCCATGCAGCGCGCAGGGATGTCCATGCTGGAGCTCATGCTGTGACTGCAGCTCCAGAGCGGAAGGCCAAACCAGTGCCCAGGGAAGCACTGTGCAAAGCAGTGCCTTGAGCCCTTCCTGGGACTGGTCCTTCATCAAAGGGGGCTAAATAAATGTAAGACAGATACGGCTGCATTCATGAAGAAGACAGTTTTTTGTTTAGACGACAGAATTCTGTTGGTTTGTTAGCAAAAGAAAAACGTGGGAAGTGGTGTGAGCATCCTTCCACCTTACGAAGGAGATGGGGAGGGAGGGGGGAGATGGGGAGGTGCATCCCCACCTCACACTTCCAGCCCAGCTCCGCTGGGCGTCACGCAGCTCCTCTGGCCAACGCTCAAGGAGAAGCCGGGTCCTTATCTCTAACATGTTCCACTTAGCAGGCGGCCCTGAGAGCAACCCCAGGTGTTCACATACTCTCTAATCCCATTAGGGTTCTTTTAAAGCAAGTTTTTTTTTCTGGTGTCACAGAAGTTACACTTAATGGGTTTGCAGTTATTAGGCAGTTAGAAAAGTTATTTGCACTTTGTGATTTGCTGCCAGAAATGTAGCAAGAGACAAGCACCGAAGTCCTTGTGAATACCACAGCTGCTGTGACTTTTCCATTTCAGGAAGGAACAGTTGCTTGAGGCATTTTAGAGACATGCAAGAACACAGGAACAGTTTATTAATACTGGAAGTGAATTTCCAATTACTGAGAGCAGATGGTCAGCTCGCACAGCGAATGAACCTTAAACCATCTAGACTTACAGGACTACTGCAAGCATTGAAACAGTACCAAATTCACAAAAAGAAATGCTATGTGCTCACAGTCAGAAGTTGGCTCAGATTTGGATCCTATATACAGTGCCTTAAATCCAGATAAAGCTGTCAATATTCAACTGAGTCGGTGGATTTACCCCAGAGTAAATGCCCCTTCTTTTTACTTGCATACATAACTCTCAGAACAGTCAAAGATAAGCTAAAATAATAAGGACCTTACAAAATAACTATATCAGCATCATTAATAAAGCTAGGAATCAAGCTAATCCTCCCTTGTACCACTGCAACTCTGCTGTATCAGAGATGTGGTAGCAGCATTAACAAGAACAGCAATATAGAGCTGAAGTTACATGACTAAGTTTTTCATTACTCTCTAGTCTGTTAACAAAAAATAGCCATACGCACATTGCTTTAACAAATGTATCTGTGATGCACTCCAGAGCTTTTGAATTCTTTCCATACACAAGCTGCTTGTAAAGACTCTGTGAAATAGCTTAATAGAGATGTATATCTTGAAAGTACTCCTCAGTGCAGCTCATGGACAAATTAGAATTGTTATTGCTATAGGCATGTAATAGTATGTATGTGCAAAGGGAAGGGCTTCCTTAGCACCACATGCCTTTCAGCCTACATTTCAGCCTGTCAGCTCTTCATTTGCCTAAGCAAATGTAATTATTGAGGGGAAGAAGAGAGTCTATAAGCAAAGAGCTCTGTTGCGTGGCTCTTTCTGCATGTGTCTAGGGAGTGAACTCCAATGGGTCGACCAGCCCCTGAGAGGGCCATGCRGTCCTCCTCCAAAATCTTCTTCCCTGGGACATAAAGTTTCAGCATCCCAGCTGAGTGCCTCTGGACTGCAAACCCTGAAGGATCATTAAGGTTAATTTGACCTGCAGTTTGCAGGTCTTTGCAAATGGGTAAACAAGTGCTTGAATGTTGTGTGGCAGCCAAAGGCAGCTGGCAGGGAGGGTCGGCACATGCCAGATTTGCTGGTGCCTTGAGTAAGAAGATAACTGCACAATGGACTGCAGTAGGGCTCTGAAGACCAGCCGAAAGGTTGCAACAGCACGAATGTCAGAGACAAGACATATCTGATGGAAAAAAGGATGGCAATTGTATTTTCAGCAGGGCAAGGGATGTTGGTTTGGTGGCACTCCTGACCAGTGCAACTTGCTGACCAAGGAACAGCAATAACTTAAGACAGATCCCTCCAGACCAGATCAACTGCTAACAAAGCACCTAAAGATTTTGCCTGGTTTTCCCTCACATAGCTGAGGGTGCATGAACTTTCACTTGCAAGCAGGATAGAATGTAGAATTTCAGGGATATACTTATGGCAGAAAAGCTCAGGTTTACATTGCACGATCAACTTTATTCCCCTCTTAAGCGAGAAATCTGCATAGCAAGCCAGTTTGTTTCCAGATCACTATATAATTCAGCAATTTCACGGTCTGGCTTCATGGCATAATGTACAAAAATATGTTGATGCATGTGACAAGCTTATACTGCCAAAAGGCCATTCCTGTACCTGCGGCAAGGGGAAGTGTGAAGTGTTGTAGCCATTTTCAGAATCCTTTCCTTTACACTTCCTTTTCTAACACTCAAGCTGGAAATCACAGGATTCTTGAAGAGTCCTGCAGTACCAGCTACGATGTTGTTAAGACATTGGTATGTTGACTCAATACCTCAGAACTGCTTTAAAGTTTTCCAAACCCTTAAGAAAACAAAGTTTATACAAGAAGTTATTTTGACAGAATGTGATTTACATATACATCTACTTAGTATGCTGAAATTTAGTATTAAAAAACCTGTTGACTATAAAAGAATATTTCTAGCAATATCTTAATAACCCTGGTTATTCTTGGAAACATTTTGCATTTCCCTGAAATTTATGTGATCCCACAACCATTTTAGTAGCCTATGCTATTGTATATGCCATGGCAATTCCACTTAAAGTTGTGCAGAGACCTCCCACCTTTCTAAAAAACTTTGGGTCCAATTCTGCAGCTGGTTTTGGCCATTAAAAATTAAACTGAAATCCTTTTTCTTCAGCCAATATTCATGCCAATGTAGATTGATTAAATATATGGTAGTATTTGAAAACTGTTGTGATCACACAATACCTGGACCTCTCTCCATTAGCAAAGAAAGATCTGGAGCAGATGCTGGCTTACATACTCAAGGATTTCAGATTTCCAGACACATTTCTAATTTTGTATAAACCATTTTTTTTGTCCTTTCTAAATCTGACATTGCTCTTCATTAAGGGCTGGGATTTGGAAAAAAAGCAGAAAATCCCATGGGATTGAAAACAACAGATGTTGTCTGTTTTAAGCTTCCTTTATTCCAAATCGCTGAATTTAGTGCTTTTAAAATTTTCCTGCCTCTCTCTTCAGAGGCCTGTGATTTACTCTTTAAATGGATTTTCAAGAGGCTGACTCTGACTGGAACGTATGTGAAAAGAGATTTTCAACTTAAAATGTACCATTTTTCAGCGAAGTTACTACAAACGTACTGAAAATATGACAGAATCATCAGGGCAGTATCATTGTGTATCCATACTGTGAGCAATAAACCTGACCTATCACCATCCCAGCAAATGGGAGGCACACGCTACTCACTTCCCACCCAAATGCCCTCGTGTTTCCTGCTCCTCCATTTCCACACTGCTGAACTGTCAAGCTCAAAACGCATCATCCTGCCCCACGACAACCGCAAAGGGATTTTCAAGCTTTCCTTAGAAACAAAATTATTTTTTTCCCACAGTCTGTAACTTTCCCRCACCTTCTCACCTGCCCTCCATCACTGCAGATACGGCCAAAAAGCCCCTGCCCTTAGGAGGTAAAACTCATTCCTTCTTCAGGTGAGTGACTGCATCCTTCGAAAAGATGCTGTGATCATGAAGTCAGTGATTCCAAAAAGGACTGAGTGGAGAAATAGCTGTGTAATGCTGTGGGAAAAGTAACTGTGTAATTTGATCCTTAGGGATATGTCAGGGAAATAATAATTAGGGAAGGATGTTGGGGACAGCTTTGACATCCTTTTTGAAAAAATTGAGAGGTTTCAAAAAACAGCCACAGGAATTATTTAAGTATTGGATAAAGTAATGGCATAGTGAGCAGCACTAATTTCGCCTATCTAAAAAAGAAGTTTGAGAAATAGTTTTATCAGAATGCAGTGGTACCTGACAGTGAAGATCTCTTCATTCCAGGAAGAGAGCACAAGAAGAATGTCTGGAATGTGAGGACAGACAAATTCAAATTAAAAGTTAAGCGTATGGTTTTCAGACAAGAGAAGTTAACTCCAGATCAAACTACCAAGGAATGTGGTAGATTCTGCTTGGTTTTGTTTTGGTTTTTTTGTTTTGTTTTGTTTTGTTTTTTTTTAAATTTTTGTCTCCAAGGCAAGACAGGATGAGTTTCGGGTAAGGATGTTGAAGCTAAACAACCAAATTCTGTTCTCAACACAAGCCATGAGATAGACAGAAGGCCAGGCCAAATGAACTAATGGGTTTAAGCTTTACAAGGTCAAATCTTTCTATTAAGTGTCAGAAATTCTATGTTTATAGAGTGATTATAGCTGTGGTCATTAATAAAAATAATTGGAAGTGGCTACCCCTTTGATTTAATCAGATTTGCATTGGTGCAAGTTCACTGAATTGCAGATGGAAGAAATATTAAACCTCGTCTCTTCACAGATGGCAAGTTTTTAACAATGCCTTCATAAAGCCTCGATTCATATTTTATGCCTTGACTTCCTCTTGTATCCCATTTTTTTACAACTGCATATGCACTACAGAAGCAATAGAAGTTAAGGTCTAATACATTTTTGTTGGTTGCCAAGCTTGAATGGCTGCAAAAATCAGTCCTTGGGGAATTAGTATGCCATTCATGTTCTTTTAGAAATAAAAATCTATTTTCAGGTTAGAAAAGAGAAAAAAAATACCAATTTTCTGGTCTTCAGTAAGGCCATCTCTGCTTCCATATTCTGTCAAGCATTTGTTCCTCCTGAGACTCATGAACGCTGCCATTATTTCTTACATTCTTCCGTTTGCTCTGGGGTTGTTGAGCAGCTGGGAAGGTATGTGTCTACACTATTTGCCACATGCAGTAGATGTAGAAATTCAGTTTAATTTTCAGCAGGATCAAAAGTGATTTTTCTAAATTTTCTTCCAAACTGAAATTCAAACATATTCACCTTTCAGAAATACCAGGAAAAAAGTGTTTGGCTCTGGCCTTTGCCAATGCCTCTTGATTTCCCATCTGAAGGACAAGGATGCAACGACACATTCTTTGATAGGAAATCAAGAACCAAGTCATTGACAACAGCAACACCAGGAGCAGCCAGCGCCTGTCATGAGCTCCAGGCTTGACAGTTTTGAGGTGTTTGAGGTGACCTGTCTTAAGTCCATGGACTCAGAAGACCCTTGCATAAACAGAAGTGCCCTGAGCTGCACATATGAAAGTCTTTGCCATGATTTCCCAGCTCCTGACTAGGGCACAGGGAATATGGAAACTTGACCCTGTACCAGCTCAGGGGACCCTGACAGCTCTGGCTCCCCCCGCAGCCCACCAGCTGAGCTACTGAAGGACACCTTGGTTCACCAGAAGTTTGTCAAATCTGCCATGCTTTTACTAAATGTTTCAAGCCCATCACATCACCATAAAAGGCCTGAGAAAGTTTAAGATTGAGTGACTAAAATGCCAGTGTGCCCAGTGGCTCTGGTGTATGTGTTTGGACTGAGCTGCTGGGGCAGCTGAGATGGCTGAGGTGTTGAGCAGTAAACCAGAGGGGAAAAAGATTTCAAACTTGTGTTGAGTGTGTGTACCTAGATTAGTCAGGAAGGAGAAGCACACATCCAGGGATATGGTGGAATAGTACTGGCAATGGAACAGCAGCAGCTGAGGGGTCAGGAGAGAGGGGTGCACAAAATTACCTTGGATAACTACTGATAAGGGACTTGAGCTAACCTGCACATTTCTGATTTTCACTAATGACTAAGGAAATCCTCAAATACATGGCAGTTCAGCCAGTGGCTACTGTATTGTTATTCAAAAATTGCCTATTAAATGCGGGGTAGCAGGTAAACTGAAATTTGGAAAATTGTACAAAATCAAGAATATTGAAGTTCAGCACTTGCTAATGCATTCACTCCTGATGGTCCTTCAGAAAGGATGCGTGAGCTTTGACACGTTCCTTCTTTTCAGCTTTTTGTTCTCAACTATAAAATTCATTTTCATAGCTCTGCGAATTTATTGAGAGCTCTGACCTGTAAATTGCAGACCTGCTGCAGCTCTGAAATTCACGGTTTAACTCTTGGTCTGGACTATTCCACGTTCTGTGGAATATGGGACAGTTTCGGAAACGGAGCAATGTGCTGATGGTGATTTTGATTCTCTGACACCAGCTCCCAAGAAAACTTTGTGGAAACTGTATTTTTGTCTGACAATCCATGTAGACAAAGCATGTCCTGTAAATTTCTGTAATTTAGCTTTATGAAAAGTATGCAAAGGTTTCATAAACAGTAAGGGGAAAGCATAGCTGTAAAGAAACAGAATTAAAAAATACGTCCATCAGCTTTAACACACTCATCTGGAGAAGTCAGCTACTGTGAGAAGAGACATAAAGATAACGTGTTTTCAGGAAGCAGCAGCAAGTTGTATCCTTCCAGCCTGTTCCTGGGAAAACCCTGATGAGTGCAAAGAGAACAACTGTGAAACACTAAACACGCTGCTAATGCGCGAAGCCCTATGTTCTGGGGAGAGAAGAGCATTCGGCAATAATTGAATCATCCAGGGCTGTGCTCAGTGGATACCCTAAGGTGATTATGTTCAGAATAGAAGCTTTCAGAATGTCATTTAGTAAATGAAAACAGAGTTGGATACCAGTAATAAACCAGTGCCCTCAAGCTACTCATTTTTTATAGCAACTTAATTGAAACATACAAATCATTGAATGCCTCCTGCCTAGGAAAGGGGGCAGCACTGAGACCAGAACCRTAGACACTGAAATCAAGCAACAAAGTATGATTTTGCTTCCAGTAAAGAACAGTTGACTGATACAATTTTCTTTCTCTGGTGATAAATAGGAGTCTGTCATATTCTGAGTGCTGAATTGTATTCCCAGGATGGGTATAGAGCTGGGTACCAGCTTGTTTTCAACTTTCCAATTGCTGATGAACCCAGTAAAGTGAAACCAAGAGCAAAATTTAGTTTTCTTATTATTGTAACGAGAAAGCTGTTTTAAACTGCATTAGCTCCTTAATCACACGATTTCTATTAGCTAATCTGCAAGAAGCAGGACTCCATTATCTTTAAAAAGCAAACACACATTTAACTCATACTATTGTCATTTAAATGACATATAACCATCACATTTTGTATTCCTGTCTTTTTATATACATTTAGTACTTTTTACCATAAAACTCAAAGAAAACTTCGGCAAGATTTATTCAAAGTTTTTAGATTAGTAGTACTTCTTGCAGAGAGATGACCCTAACATAGCTGTTCTGTTAAACTGCAAACTGCAAGAACTAAGTTGGCTTTGGAAATGTAGAATTGTAATTTTCCAAAGCTGAAGCTTAAGAAGAAAAAGTGTTTCTTTGGATGTAATAAATCATCAGTGAGAGTAAAATACGAAGGAAACCTCTCTCTTCTTGAGGGCAGAGGACACTCCCTTCCTTTCTAATACCATACTGCGAGACAGAAACCCCAGMCTGTCATTTTACACAGTAACAGTTCAGCAGAGTGGTTGAGAAAGATTTGGACCTGAGTCTGAACATGAGTTTGGGCACTGACACGACTTGCTCAAACCTGAATTACATCATCCTGGGAGAGGCAAAGGCGTCAGAGAACAACATCCTCAGCCTCCAAAGGCAAAGAACCAACCCCAGCCTGCCCCTGCAGCCCTTCCTACCACGTGTTGCTTCACTCGGTACTTTTGGCTGCAAGATTTCTACAATCTGAGTCTCCAGCCAGTGTCCCACACTCTTGTCCTGCCTATTCTCAGCCCTTTTTTCCATTACTGAAGACTTAGCATATCACACGACTGCAGCTACCGGAGGATTTTGCAGCCTGTTTCTTGCATGCAAGAGAACTTCATCATTTTGTGCAGAAGATTGGTTAGTATTAGTTGCTTTGAAGATAATTGCTCAACAACAAATTCAGTTCTTAACCCTCATTTACATTTCCTAGAAGTTCTGTCAAACTAGTGCCTTTGGGGCTGACACTTTCTGGGCTTAATCTCAGCCCAGAGGTGATTTTCATGCATGTAAATGTAAATTCAAACAGTTTACCTGTTCTCAAATCAGACACACATATGAGACGATTTTCCCTGGGAGCCGCATCCAAAAAGCTCCGTAATTGCTCAGTATTTGAAAAATATTCCACAGATCTCACTGAGCTCTAAGGAATACGCCAAGTTAGAAGAAAACCTGGTTTCAGAGACATGGAGAAATGAAAGGAGAAATATAATTAATGCAGAATGGCATTGAGATGCCTGATTTTCTCACTGGGGTCAGTACGGGAAGCTCCAGCGACGCAGAGTACCCGGAGCAAGTAACTAATGTAAAGTCTGAGACACTCAGTTTGGTCCCCAGCCTCTCCACTGGAGCTGCGACYGCCTCTGGCTCTGCTCAGGACCCCCCGAGTACTTGCATCTGCCCCAGCGTGTGGACGGCCTGAGCAGCATTTGGATCCTTGGGACGTCAAGCCCTGTAAAGGGAGCATCAGCACCAACCGATGTGGGCACCTGCCTGCTCAGTCACCGTATTGTGTCAGACAGAAAATATTAATTACCCAAGTTTTCAACAGTTCAGATCCCATCCTGATATGCATGAAAAAGAGTTAAGAGTTACAGGGAGAGCCTTTACTTGCCCTAAAAGGTGGGAGCTGGGGTGAAAAATCTGGTTTTGTTCATTGCACATCAAACCCCTGACTGTTTGATATGCTATCATTTGTTCACACTCAGGAGAGAGAACCTTAACTTAATTATGGCAACTGGTGTGGGGAAATTAATGATCACCGAACATTGCAAAATAGAAATCAATACCTTTGTGTCTTTCCCAAATGGTCTATTGCTAGATAGTTATTCATGGTTATATTTCTCTCGTCCTGTGAATATTAATAACATAGCAAAGACTGGATATATATATCAAAGCCTTGGAAACAAGGCTATTGCTAATGCAGGTCCTCAGCAATAACGTATTACAGCTACCAACCAACTGATTTGTTGTGGGATGCTAAGTAATAGCTCTGGTATAATACAATCCTTCATTTTCTATTCTGATACTTGTTTACTTCTGTCACCATTTATTAAAATACTGTTCTGCTATAATTAAAAAAGACAGGACAACAATAACCTTTAGTACCTCCTCGCTGTGGTAAGCGAGATGCTTAAGCAAGAGCTCAGACACTTGACAGACAAGTACAAATGGGGCTAAATTCACTCTGATGAGCTGTGTGACAGCTTCTTCCACGAATGAGGCACAACAGAGAGGCAGGTCATTAGAAATTACCCCGCAATGGGATGACTGGCATGTACAGCTTTTGCAATCCTATTAAGCTGTTGCCACCAAATGAAAGAACCTGTTCATTGCAGGGGTAGGGAACAGATGTTGTATGTACCTGACATGGTGGGCTACATGTACCTGAGACACCGTGCTTGGGTAAATATACCCAGTACCTCACACAGCTGGACTCTGGTCCTGATTCAGCCTCGGCGGTGATACAGATCTTAAATGAACTTCCAGGCATAGAACTATTACAAAATGGACTTAATGCTGAAAGCCTGCATCACTGTATCTGTTCCACTCTGTTGTCTCATTACTTAACAAATCAGAAAGTGTAGAGGTAACAAATGGGTAAGCAGCCCAAAGGGTTCAAAGTGTACATTGTGGTGCCAGCTAATGCACGGGCCCCTCGGGTCCAGACAAGGGACCCCGGTGGGAAAGAAGCCCCAGGTTGCTTCAGCCTCTGACCAGGGACATCAGATGCTCCACATACAGGGTATTTGCTATGGTAGCCACGTCCCATATGAAAAGTATACAGGATGTAACTTCTCCTGAATTTTTGCAGCAACAGGCCGGTTTTTAGATGCCCAAGAGCACCCACGGTGACCTGTGCGTGCGGGATTATCAGTCCAGGACTAGGCACTCCCAGTCAGCCCTGGGTGTGGGCTTTCAATACGGCCATGAAGACGACCCTGCTGCACTACAGTAACATAATGAAGGAACTATACAATTATGACTAAGGTCCATTGGTATTTATGACCTAAGAATATTTTTGTCCCTATTATAGGGCAAAGTGGACACAAATGTTATATGATGATAGTCTCATTTTACCATCTAATGAAATTATATACCACTTCTTAACATGAGAAACCTAAACTTCCCACCAGACAATGTTTTAAAATTTTTAATTACTGAGTGGGGAACACTGTATATGTACACATCATAAGCCATATGTACATATCACGTGCCTCTGGCCTTGCTATGTTTTCAATTGCCGATAGTCATATCTTTCTTAGCATGTGCTCCTCCCATCTGTTGTAACCAACTGTTGTCCCTAAGCCTACACTCAGCTTCGATCCTACAATGACTCACCCAGTTGCTCAACATAATCTCCTTGTTGAACTACACGCAGTGCATAAAGATAAGGGTTAGAGCCACCACTGTAAGCTTTGTGAGGCAGTAAACTTACTTTTTCAAATGTCTGTTGAAAGCCTGGAGCAATGGTGCTGCGGCTGCAATGCCCTGAGCTGACAGGGGCTGATTTAAGAGACTTAGTCACTGTGAGCAGATTTGAACTCCCCAAGTAATGCCAGAGATCCTGGACAGATATGACACCATGAAATGTAAATAATGGCTTTGCAAAAGAGGTCCGTGAACTGGCAAGTCAGACGTCCATGCCCATTAGGTGCAGGTTTCTAAGCAGATCCCACTGCCACAGCTGGACGGTTCCTTTAACTGAGTAGGCTCTTCTTGAACAAATACCATTGCTGTGTTTCAGGCCTTGTTTTGGGCTTTCTCTCATGCTGCATTTGAAAACTAGGGGAAGGTTCCCATTCATAAGCTGAAATTCTCTTCTACGTATTATTATAAGCCAATTTTTAATTTAAAACTTGCAGAAAATTATATGAAAGTGATCTAGTCCACAAAGACTTCTTCTAAGAATTTGTTTGTGCAATGTATATCTAGCCTGATTTCCTAAGGAAACGGTGCTCACATGACCATGCTTTGCGTGTTGGTCTGTCTGCCTGTCTGCCTGTCTGCCTGTCTGCCTGTGTCAGGCTCCTCATTGCCTCCCCCAATAACTTTTGAACGAATTGGCTGATTTGAAAGAGAGACAGATGGCTCAAAGGTATTAAACTCTTACAAGTTTTGTGAAAATAAGCAGCAGGGTAATGGAAAGAGAGCCTCTTAGTGGCTCACTAAAGAAAAGGCTTCAGCACAAATTCGATCCTTATTAAGCCAAAGAAAATCCGCACAAAGCTCAACCCCACCGTGCAAACTCACCACAAAGAAGCCTTCGCTGGGTCTGGTGTTCATGAACTAGTTCTTGTTATCTATTGGTAAGCAATCATCATCATGTTTACTGTAGAAATAGCAAGTTAGATTTTTAATAAGGACACTGCTGAGGCAGTTACTATGCAATGCAATGATATTCATTAATAAGATACCCTAAGCCACGAGCCTTGCTGTACTTACACACTGCCTAACTTTGACATTGCATCTGAGAAAAGTATTATCGCAGCATTTAGGGCTCACATTAAGATATTTGACATTGGCAAGTACATCTAACCCCACTCAGGAGGTTTGGCATTAAACAAATAGCACTCGGCACCAGTTGAACAGGTCCATGAACACTCCCCCCACAACGCACACATTGTCCTACAAAGAGCCAAGGTGGAGAAAGTCTGCACTTGAATCTGACAAGAAGCTTTGATCAGACAAATTAGGCCAGGCTTTTATGCGGAGCTCCCGGCTCTACAGACGGTGTGTTTGATGGCAGCGTCTCTGCTGGAGACTCCACTTCCATTATCACTCACTGCTTGATGCTCAGCTTACAAAGGACACTGCAATTCCCAATTTTCTTGCCTATTCCGCACCACTTAATTGCTATGAGAACACTTGAAATGTTGGTATTTTAGTGCTTGCTTACTTTTTAATCAAATGTTATGACCCAGAACCTCGCCAGTCTCTGAGAGCTTCGTTAAGAAAGAAGAGGCACAAACCTGTATCTAGAGCTTTTAGTCATATTTCAGTCTCATATAGGGACACATAAACAGTAGAAAATAAACAAGATGTGAGACTGCCACACCACACAGCACTGCACTCCCCGCTATAGTGGTACCGAGGGGTGCCACTGGGATAACAGTGCACAGGCCGTCTCTTCTTTCCCTTTCTATCCTACACGCAGATACAGTGATGAAAACTGCACTTTCTGGGTGCATTTGAAGACATTGAGCACACCGGCTCCTAACGGGCTTTGTAAGCACCACCATCTAGCTTTCAGTCAGCCAAATGTGCACTCTATCAACCAAACCAGCAATGCGATTTTCTTCCTCTGGTTGCTGTCATCCCAGGATGTGGTCTCACACACAACAGCAGCAGATAACTGCAGGCACTGACACTGGAAAGGTAATTATTCTCTTCAGAGCAAAAGGACATTCCTTCTCCTCAAACAGGTAAATGCCAGATCTTCTGGTCATGTCAGCACCATGCCCATTGCCAGCAGATCCTCTCCTACCTGCCTTTGTGGCCACCTTATGTCTGCAATCCTTTGTATTGATGTGCTCCTCAAGGCAAAGAAAGAATGCCACCACCAGCCCAACAGAGCTGAACCAACTCTTCTTGAGGCAAATACTATCTTACATACTAGCCATGTTCATCATCCCTGGGTTCTCTCTCAAATCCCCACAGGGACACTGCTCATTGACTTTTGCACCAAGGCAGCCACTCATTAAAACCACTCTTTTAAACCTGTCACGATTTAGTGATGGCACCTAACTTCTGGGCTAGGATGATGTTCAAAACCTGCATCTGCACGGTTGCCTCTAGCTAACCTCAAGAGCCTTATGCAAAACTACTCGATGCATTCCTGGTTGTCTTAATCTCCATGACCGTGTAATCCCCTCACTGGCGTACTCCCTCCGCACCAGACATTCCTGTCTGCATGCAGCTGTGCCACAGGGATTGCAACAGGCAACAGCTGCCGCCCCGGCGGTCCTGTCAGCATTCAGTGCTCGTGATCTCACCATTCCTGTCTCAGGTCACAAGCCGTTTTGTAATACCCCACAAATATCTCCTACACTGTATCTACACCATGCTGCAAGGATGGCACAACCCATCTCCGCATGCTGGCTCCACACCTGGCCATAGCTACAGTGGTCAGGAAGGAGGAGCGTGCACAGCCAAAGGCCTTTCATTTACCGTGTTACCCAAAAGCTCAATGGGGACAGCCACAGTGCCCCACAATAAACTGCCACATAACTTATCGAGGGGTCAAGCTGACAAGGTGCTAAGAGCCCCCTGGGGTACACATCCTGGAGTGCTGTCCTTAGGTGTCCACAGGGCAGAGCAGGATCTCCTGCATGGGTTTGAGCTGGGACATTCACAGGTGGAACTGGCAATAAACCTTGCAGGAGAGAGGAAGAAACAGATGACTGATGGATGCCTTGTTGCTGGAGCACTTCCAAAATTCTCATGTGCAAAGTCAACAGTGGAGAGTTTCTTCCATAGATGTGTTTCATCTTCTCTGTGACACATGGAAGTTATTCAGGGCATACTGAGCATATATGCTGTGTTTGTAGAGCTGAGTCATGGCTTATTGCAAGTGTCTTAGAACATGTATGGGGTAGACTAGAATCCTTAATTCAGTCTACGTTCTGTGAGCTTTAATTCCGCATTTATTATTACAATGCCTGAATATCTAACATTATGGGAGGATGCACTCAAAAGTAAGACACGACGGCGTGTGGTTCACAAGCAGCCATACTCCTACGGGTATGATTGCTCCTTGGACTGCTTCAGGGCAAGGGCACATGAACAAGCTATGGACAAGAAACCACACTTGTCTAAAGCAAAAAGAACCGAGAACACCTTGAATGAAGTAAATCACCCTAACCCTAGGAAACAAGGACATTTTCCTGCTGCCTGTGTGGTAGTGTCCCTGTAGGGTCTGCCTGTTCCTCGGAACAGCACATGGCCACCCAAAGAGACTTCCAGAGGCTCACCTTGAATTCCCCTCTGTCAGGGAAGCTCTACCAGTGCTGCCTTGCACCTAGTCCTGCTTCCCCAGCTGCTGGGGAATTTATACTACAGCCTCCCCAAATGACACCAACTTGCAAATGTGTTATTTTTGCTCATGAGTGTGTCTGCAGATGAGTGTTCATCTCTCTGTGCAGCAAAGTAGGCTCCCAAATATAAAACTGCATATTTTTAGCTACAGTGGATATATAATGAAAACATTCCAAATCTGTGATTTTTAAAAATGATCAGCTTATGGGCATATTTCCATTTCATTTTGTTTACAGAGCAGGGAGGCAGGAGGAGAAGAAAAAAAAGGTGAACGGGGCAACTATAGAAGCCAACTCTGTGCAACCAAATTAAAATACGCATAAACACTGAAATAAAATGTACATAAACTAAAAATAAATATGAAGCTTTTGTTTAGACAGCTTCTTTTTATTGATCAGTGATCTTATGCACACTAGAGTTCTGTCAAACATGTAAAAGCACACTGTTAGCATACTTTGTAAGGAGATTTGGAAGAGGTAGCATGTGTGTAGTGTGATAAGGAAGGGGAAAATACCAAAATGAAAATGGCAGTTACAGAAAGTTATCTCTGTAGGCAGATGCAAAACATAGGGCCAAAATCTGTGTTGTTATTTCTTGTGGTAGAGAGTGATAAGGCAAGAAAGTAAAGCAAATAGAGGAGAAAAATCGGACTAGTAGAAAGATAAGCAATTAAATCAAGAGCTTAGACCCATTTTGAATCTCTGCATTTCCCAAGCACATTCAAGAGCACTATGATATTACTGGCACATCGCAACCTCCTACCTGCTGATTCACATGAGCTCCCAATATTTTTCTTTATGAATAATGCCAGGAGAATCTGGCTTTCCTCTGCCTGAGCACTGTGTGCTTTGCTTGCACTGATCTCTCTTGAAATGTCAACTTTACATTTCCAATATCCATGAAGAAATTCTTAATAAAAAGATACAATCTGCATTTCAGAATGAGACCTTTAAATCCCTTTGCCCTGCCAGTTTCTAGGGAACTTTTGTTAAGAATGAGAGWCCCTGTTTAATAACACCACTTTCCAGTAGTAATCAAGAGAGTTGCAAACAGCAAACATCAGTGTACCACAGATAATAAAGACAGTACAATCCAGGCAAACGAAAACAGGAATTTATTCTGGATTTTTGTACACGAATGTGGAACAAAAATTTTAGATTTGTTCTGTGCATAACCTTGCTGTGTTTTAATTAGATTTCCAACTAAGATACTTTGAAATGTCTATTTAAAGTAATTCTGCTGAGTTATCAAATAAGGACACATTAGAAATGTGCAAACAAATGCAATACACTTTGGATGTACACAGTTGCTTTTTTGCCTCTGTCTACATTGCTTGTGTAGCTACAGCCTTACTTTGCTTTTAATTCAGTAATGCTGCTGATGATTGACATTAAAAGGAGCAGTTCCATCCCTCACTACATATTCTTACCACTTCCCTTGTAATAAAACCACGCAAGCACAATCATTTATTTTCTTTTGGGCAAACGACCTGATCCAAGTTATCCTGCAGTTGCACTTTTACCAGACTCAATCCAAGGGAGGAAAGTGGCCAGGGACAAAAACGCCTCTTTTGGCAAGAACGTGCATTTCAGCTGGATTACGTGTCCAGTGGCACTGCCCAGCGCAGGGGGCTGAGCAGTGAGCTGCTCACTTCGCCAGACCAGCACCCGGGTCACAGGCAGCACTGCAGGAACAAGCCCCAGCCCTTGCCCTGCTCGCTCTGAGACTCAAACCCATTACTAATATTGCTGTCAGTACAAGAAGCTTCATTCAGGTGTTTAATGGAGACAATTGGGGCTATAGTTTCAGTTCAGTTATAAGACAGAGGTGTGATGTGCTGTAGTTTTTAAAAAAGGTCAGGGATTGTCCCCAGGGTGCTCCATGCCAGCTCCTGCCCCGACCGGTACCGTCTTACTGACGTGCAGAGATGTTATGCACCTGACGGCTGCCACATCTCTCACCTTGCTACTGCCATACCAGTATCTTCACCAATTCCTGTGGAAAGAGCTGTAGGTGAAATGCCCCATGACATAAATGGTATTATTTTAGTGCTAGTATGCCTTTTGTATGTTCTTCTATTCTGGAAGGGCAGTGTGATCTAGTGTACTTAAACACAGCGTTGGGGAATCTGGAATTGTAACTCTGGCTTCACTGCTCTGTTACCATCTATCCTCCATCAAAATCTCTGAGCTTTGCTCTGTCCATCTTCCGATCTTCAAACTGTAGTAACAGCTACAGATCCCACGTTACAGAGCTCTACCAGTGTTTTCAAAGGGTGCTGAACACCTGTCACTTCTGCTTACCTCAAGGGTTTCAAATGGTCTGGGGAGGAGGGTCAGGGAGGTTCAAAAAAGATATCTTGAAAGTCATGCTTTACTTTTTGAAAACACACAGCACCACTTATAATAAATGGTAAGCTTAATTATTTCTGCTAGCCAGTGGGAACTGTTTCTAGTTTTTGATGTGGTACAAAACATTCCAATTAAGAGGAGACTCTAGTAAGGTTTTCTAGGTTTTCTAGATGCAGAATCACGGTGGACTCCTTATAATCTGAAGTCCTTCACGCTTTTTGAGGTCAAAATCAGAGCTTCTTTTTTTTTGAATGACTTYAATAATAAAGCCATCAATAGTGAAAAACAGTAAAACTATTTCTCTGGCTAAGCTAATTCCTCCAGACCAATTACCCTGATCATAAAAAAGAAATCTGTGATGGCCTTTTAAATGTTTGCCAGAAAGAATAAGTAATTTTTTATATGCATTTGTTATCTGGGATTTTTATTTTTCCTCTACTGATAGGAATTGGGGCAGAGGGTATAAAAAAAGGTAGGTAACAGTAATTAGATGCCTATTTTTATCTCCAAACTCTTCTGTTTTCATAGGAATAAAAAACCATGCAGATTCATTTTCTTATGCGTACATCCCTGCAGTAGACCTGCATGTACTTGCATGCACTCATTTACCTGAGTCATATTTGTAATGCTGGAAAGGTAATGGCAGTTTAAATACAGCTCTCCATTGCCGCTGGCAAGAATAAGAACTCAGGGTGAAAAACAACTTCTGATTCAGCAGCTCCGGATATTTTTGGTGGACTATCTCCTGCTGTAGTGACAGCAGTGACCCACCTTGTGTGTCTCCTTACCCCTCCTTTGCTTTATATTTGATCTCTGCTTTATATTTGATCTCAGTTGTGGCTTCTTCAGCTGCTCTGCTGGCATGGCCCCACCTCATGCTGTATGCGGGAAGTAATGATACTGGGAAGGGTGGAACAGACCTGCCGCTCCCCTGTTATCTCGCCCTGTATCTCTCCTTTGCCCCATATTTTCTTAAACTAACCTGCACCTCCTCAGGCTGGTATAAAACAATTTAATTTAAATGGCATCAACTCATTGGACTTGACTGAATACACATCAACAGCTTACCAAGACAAATCACAACTAAACAAGGCTGCAGAGTCAATTTATTTTTCTCTGTTTTCAGCATATTTTCCTATTTAAAGACTGCAGAGGAACTGCAGGTTAGTTTCATTCAATGAATTACAAATACAATACGGAGTACCTTACAGAACTGGAAGGTCTACAGAGATTGACTTTGCAGCATAGTGCTTATGGCACAGATCAGTGAAGTTGGAGGTCCTGGTTCAATTATCTGTGCTGACGTATAGTTATTAATTTATATAAAACTGAAGAGGACAAGAGTTACAAGTGAGAAAGGTTTACTGTTGCTTATGCCATAGGAGTGCGCGCAAGATCTTGAACTTGGGTCATTCATAGACATGGTGTTAAGTACACCATAACCAATGGGCTGTTCTCAGGTGGTTGTTAGGGAAGGAGACAGAACAAGCAGGCTTGTCTTTGACTTGGTCTCCCGCAGCATCCTTACGGTAGTGAGGTAAACCAGGTAAGTGAACGATAGATAACATGGGTGACAACTGGCTGGACCACTAGTCTCACAGTTTGTGATCAGCAGTACAAAGTCCAACTGGTGATTGCTTACTAGCAGCATCCTTCAGGGATTGATACTGGACTGATACTGTTTAATGTCTTTATTAACAACCTGGATGATGGAATAAAGTATGCTCTCAGGAAGTTTGTGGATGATACCAAACTGCGGAGAAGTGGTTGATATACTGGAGGGCTGCTCTTCAAAGTGACCTTGACAGGCTGGAGAAATTGGCTGACAGGAATCTCATACTGTTCAACACAGGTAAATGTAAAGTCCCGCAGCTGGGATGGAATAACCCTCTGCAACAGGGCAGGCTGGGGCTAAGTGGACAGGGACTGCCCTTGTAGAAAAGAACTCCAGGGTTCTGTTGGACAACAAATTGAACATGAGTAGGCAGTGTGTCCCTGTGGCCAAGGAGGCCACCCTCATACTGGGCTGATGTGTTCGGAAGGATGTAGCCAGCAGATCAAGGCAAGTGATTGTTCCTCTCCAATCCACGCTTGTGAGACTACTCTGTTCAGTTTGCGGTTCCCCAGTGCAAGAAAGTCATGGGCATACCAGAGTAAGCCCTGCAGAGGGTAATCAAGATGGTCAAAGGGCTGAAGCATTTGACATAGGAGGAAAGACTGCAGAGCTGCGTCTGTTCAGCCTTAAGAAGAAATGGCTAAGGCTAGGAGACCTTACTGCTGTCTTCATCTACTTAACAGAAAGTGGAGCCAGACTCTTTTTAGAGGTACACAGCTATATGATGAAAGGCAATGGAAACAAGTTGCAGCATTGTAAATCCAATTAGATATAAGGGAAGAGAAAATTCACCATGAGGGTGGTCAAATACTGGCACAAGTTGCCCAGAGAACTTGTGGAAGTTGTGGTATATCAGTCCTTGGAGATACTCAGAACTAAACCTGACAAGGCCCCAGCAACCTGATCTAGCTGTACCTGCTCTGAGCAGGGGTTGGACTAGATGAACCCCCAATGTCTCTTGAACCTAAATTATTCTGTGATTCTGTAGAGTCTTTAGTCTCAATGCCTGGGAGGTTCTTGTTCATTGGTTTTGGACCTTTTAATAAGCTTCAGTGAAGTAGACTGTTATCAAACCAGCAGTCATGGTTTCTGAACAGCAGACTACAACCAGGTGTATTTCTTGCACTTTGTGATGCTACTGTGATGCTCCTGCACAGATTATTTGTCTGCAAAATATAGCTATTTTGTTTCAGCACAGTGTTTTTCTTTGCTGGGATCTGTTCAGGGATCTGAACTCTGGGTCTCTGAGACAGCAAAGAAATCGTCCCTTACATAGCTGGTGAGAAGACAGTATGTAACCATATGTACGCCGCCTGTTTTCTAGGAGTGAATGTCACCTGACTCCTACTTAAAACTAGAATTTGAACTCTATTTCAGTAGATTGTAATTTGATTAAAAAACAGATTGGGTGAAAACTCAAGTCCAAAAGTCAATAATCTTTTCAGTAAAATACAGCTACGTGGAGTCTCATGCATGTTTTTAATCCATATTGAAGAATTCCTTAAAATGTCAAAAGTCCAGTCTGCTGAATGTAACACTTCCCTCCAGGTTAAACTTCAGAATAGAAACTGTAAAATCTCAATCAATGACTCATGTCAACAAGAAAGGGTCTAAAATTGCCTTGGTGCCAACGACTAAACAAAACATTTTACAGATTGCCTGATACCTTTTGTACTTACTTTGTCAGTGAAAAATTAAAAGAGATCACGGAGAATATAAGGTAACAGAAAATCAAGTTAATCACAAATTTTCCAGTTTGGAGAAGACGTAGGTTCTAGATATATTGACAAAGAATCTACCATAGCTATGTGTCTTTCTACAGGACACTGAAGCATAAATGTTGCACATATTCTTGGTGTCTCAGATTCTGAAGAGTACATTAACGTCATTAAAAAAACAAACTCTACTAAATTACGCAGCAATCAAAATTGCAACATCTGATTTGACAACAGCCACTGCCATAAAGATCTCCACTTCTGCTAACAGAAGGATGACGCAAAAGATAAAGGTTTCTGTTTAAATCAGCAAATTAATTTGTATCTTTTTCATTGTGGTAAAGTTGTAGTAATTGTTACTCAAAGGCAGAAAGTCAAATTTTACATTTATACAAATGCTAAAACCATGACATCAGGGAATTTGATTCTTTTTAATGAATTGTTAAAAAAGCACCACAGTTCAATATTTTAAATTCCTGTTGCATGCTATTTGCACCTTTTACATGAAACCTTAATCACGATTTTATGTAATTTTATTACAGCTTAAACAAAGACGTGAACCTAAATTCAGTATGAATGACATCAGTAGTTAAGTATCTATCTAACAAGAAATGATCATCACTATAAATCTATTTTACATTTTACAATGATTGTTTAAGACAGCTGAACCTCATATGAGCTGAAAGAGTATGTCAGCATACAGCAGCTGCTGATAATAACCAGCATGTGTTGGCAAGAGCTTTTTGTTTTCTGAAGATAATTAAAACTTGCTATAGTTTTCCAGCTGCAACATAGTCAATAAGGAATACTTTTAAAAAATGGGTGGTCTATTTTTGATTCACTTTAAATGCATTGTGACCATCTCTACTGAACATTCCCTAAAGACAATTATTCTACGATTTCAGTTTTTAGTATGTTTTCTACAAAACAAACTATATGGCAATAGTTTAGATCAGCAAATTGTTAACTGTCAGCTTCAGGTGCCTAGGAGGAGCATTGTAATAACAGAAATGTTTTGCTGAACAAGAAAACATATGCATGCAACTACTTGCACCCTTATCCTTAAAATTCTATATAATCTGTATTCAGCTTGTATTTTAAAAGCTTCAGTCTCTCTTTATTGGGACCAGCATGTTTTGAAAAACTTTCTGCTCTCAGAATCAGTCAGCAGGCACCATGGAGCTATAAAAAGCCCTGCCAGTGTGGGGAGTAAATGGCTCTGCAGAGGTACAATTAAAATGCCAGTAGTTTTACATTGGTCCTCATTAAAGCCTTAAAATGGGATATTTCCAGGATTTTAGACTACAGTCTTCCTCTAGTTCTCACGTAACTTCATACACGGTGGCTGGTGAAGACTGTCTTCCTGCTTGTACAACAACTGTAGGCCCTATGCCCAATGAGACTCCAACAGCAACGCAGTATTTTTCTTAACCAAAGTCTTCTACAGAAGTGGTCCAAACCACAACTTTCTAGAACAATGCAACTTCAAAGGTCTGAGTCATTTCTGATTAACACATAATTACTTGGTTAAAGTCAAGTAAGCAAATGGTTTCTTGAATAACCTGTGTGTGCTTAGTTATGAAAAAATACCTGGTTTGAATCAAAGCCTCGGATGTCAGGGCATGACTAGTCCAAAATACCATTATTGTCAAGGAAGCAGGAAACATTCCCACATCAGGGCTATGATAAAGTAATATCCACTCTTTTTTCCGTATCACACGTTCTGCAGGCTGCTTTTTGTAGAGCCAGTCCAGACGAGCATGCCTTGAGCAACCCTGGCCAGTGGTCCTAACTGGAGGCAATCAGAGAGCTAATGAACGAAGCTTCTGGAGACCAGCTCCCCCAGTGCCAGAAAAGTGCAGACAAAAGCACTGTCAGAATAAAGCAAAGCAGGATGGTGAAATGTAGTTGCATGGGGCAAAACTACTGATTTCTATACTTTTTGAAATCTTAATTTCTATATAAAACAGTTAAATGACTACAGAATTGTATTGGTTTCACACCTCTAAGAGCTGACAGGATATTCTGCAGAAAGATGACGGCGGATTGTTGGGTCTGGTACTGAGTGCTCTCTGTGCTCTGGGAAGACGAGAAAATTCTGGGTCACTGCAACTTCCAGCAACAGTGAACTGTTTAAATCTTTGTACTTAAAGTGCCTGGTGCCCTCAAAAATCTAATTTTTAGGCTTATAAAATTATATAAATATCTATACAAATATCTATACAAAGAAAGAAAGAAAGAAAGAAAGAAAGAAAGAAAGATAGAACCAGGCAAACTCTGGCTGCTCAGCTTCTACACCATAGTCCAATCACCTGATATGATCTTACTCTGCTCTCATATAAGGAATGTGTCCACCTGATGTCTCACGTCCATGCACCTGAGCTCCATCCCCCAGCAAGCCTGGCTGCCAGGAGTGACGGAGCCACAGCAGTACTTCATGGGTGGGTTTGGGGACATGCACTGCGCTCTAGGCCACCCCCTGTGTGTTAGGAGTAGCCCCTGGACTAGCGACTGTGGGAGTTAGCAGTGTACAACAGGGCTAACGGGAACGTAATGACCCCTCCTCGCAGCTCTCACTGCTGTTGGCTTTCCATGAGCACCTGAGGTACAAAGTGGTTTGCACTCTCAGACAAAAAATATAATCCAAATAACAGAAAAGGTACTAAATTTCCCTCAACAATAGTCCAGTTCTCTCACCCAGCTTAACAACTCAGCCGTGGATGTCAGAAGCCAGATTACAGCCTTGAAATATGGATCATCTGCTTTGTCAGTCTTAAAACAGACTTTCAGAACCCGATACTAGAGAAAATAAGTATTACTGACAAAAAGTTTAATTTAGATTTTTTTTAGCAACCGCAATTGTTTCCTCTTAAACTTCAGAGGCCAGAACTAATGAATTGATCTTAAGATAAGAGGCCACTTGAAATAATAAGACTTTCAGCAAATAACACTGCCATTATGCACCGGGGAGCTGAAACACTTATTATGCAGTTCAGCGAAAACTCAAAAGACACAAAGCATTTGACATGACTGGCAGCAGCACCACCTAAAAATAGCTCCACATAAAAGAGAATTAAAATGTCACCGGAAATCTTCTCCTTCCTACAGAAGCTGCTGGTGAATAGATCACTCTTGGTCTGAACAGACAAAGCCTCGTGCCTCATGTGCAAGTGCAAGGGCACCCCATTGCCTCCCACCGGCACCCACGGCCCCTCGACGAGGACATCAGGGCCGTGAGCTGCTGGGGAGGGATGGCCTGATGTAGCTCAGAGATGAACCACAGCCACGCATTCCCTTAGGTAGCACCACTCACACGACGTCTGAACGGCCATTGGCGGGATGAAGACAGCTCTGGCTTTCGGCATGAAGTGCTGGATGAAGATATAATAATCCCGGCCATGAATCAGCACCGGTATTACTCGATCGAGGCTACATCACTCAGGCAGTGGTATGAAATGCAGCTTTTGCTGCAATGGCTCGGGTTTTGGCAGGGGTGTCTGGTTTTAATGCAGAATCAGCAGTTCGAATGATAAAGCAGTTTTGGACAAAGTATTCTGAATAATTTGGAAGGGACTTTTAAACCATACTCCGATGCTTGCTGAATTTAAAAGAAAAGAAACTCCTTTTAACTCTGGATAAGACCTAGGCAGACCGCCATGCTTTTAACGAAGTGAAGCTGGCAGAATGGCAGTTCTAAAAACTCCTTAGAAATATATATAAATATAGCTGTAAAAATGAAAAGAAAAAGGAAAAAAATTAAAAGCCAAGGACTTACTGCCTCACCGTCTGTGCCAAGCATTAACTTTTGGATTTTACATTATCCCCCTCAGATAAACGTTTGCAGGAAGAGAAAGCCATTATCTTTGAAGTTACAAAATGATTAGATATTCAGCTGCTGCCATCAGATGCAATTAAAGACACAAAACTTAGATTCATCCCACAGAACATTCAAGTTTGCCAGATATATTACGAAAAAGCCACATTGTGCGGCTCTGAGAGTCTTGTCCTGTCCAGACTCCCACTCCCATACCAACTGGAGACTAGGAAAAACTAGTTGTTCTGCCGCTTCCCGAAGCTAAAAGAATGCAAAGGACTGTGCCCTTCACACTAGTCCTACGCTTGTGCGATCCCAGTGTTGACAGAGAAACTTCTTCCTTCTCAAATCTAGAGTYGTCTTGCATCTTTCGTCCCTTTTCAAATCTTAGGTCCTTTGGAAGGATGCTCGATGATGCTGCAGTTATTGGGATGAGCAATATGATCTCATTATTTAGAGTAGTCTTTGCAGGTTCTGATTTTACACAAATTTGGGATATTGATTTCAAAAGAAGAACAGGCTTGTGGTTAGCTAATGTGAACTGTCTGCTGCACAGTATGAAGTAATGAAAAAGACTTAAGTAGTTGGCTTTTTAACAGAATTTACTTCTGCATTTACACAGGAGTGGAAAGGCAGTTCACAATAAGATACATTTACTTTTGCATACTTTCTTCAGAAACGTCAAAGCATTAAAAATCGTATTACAGCAAGAAATTTTTACCTTTCTTGGGGTAAATACTACAGAAATGTTAATGTTTAGATTTTACACCTGTGGAGCAAGGTTTCTCGTCATTTTACACCTTCTGTGGCAGTGGAAAGAGTGGTTTCGTTTACACTGCTCAATGAAAGACTGCCTTATTCCTGATTTTTTGATCAAGTGGCATTGCTCAGCACTACCTAGGACTAGTCCTCTCTCCCATAAACTTGCTCTGGGCTGAGCTAGCTGGAGAAGGCCAAAACAGAGCCAGGGAGTCATCTGCTCAGCCGAGCAGGGGGTGCTCCAGCTCACCTCCCATCCTGCTTGTTTAGCAGTACAGACATGCCCACTCTGACTCAGGGAGACATTTTACTGCCGTAAGCCTAGGAACATGATGTGTTACCACCTAACATCTTCCAGCAGGAGCTTGTGAATAGCATGGATAATCCACATTGAAGTACTGGCCCAAAGGATGCACGTAGTAAGGAAGGGGAGAGTTGTTAGAGATCTAGAGAAAAAACCACAGGGTTCAGGATGTGCTGGGGGGTTTGCAGAGGCAGCAGCTCCCTTGTAGAGAAGTGTTAGAGAAGAGTAAAAGCTGTACTATCATCCTCGCTTCTGGACACATTTGGCACTAAAAGCTGTGCTGCAGCCTTTCCTTAATGAGAGGGTGTCGTATTTTCCTGCAAATGTGATTTCAAGAAGGAAGTTGAGAAATCTCCCAGAAAGATGGCAGGTTTGGGGGGTGGGGGATGCTGGCGGGTATGTGTTTGTGACTAAAGAGGATAAGAGCTAGAATTAAATGCAGAGATTCCACTTTGAACTTACTGCTTTTTTCCATACTCCTAAACCACTTGAGTCATGGAGAATTAGAAATGAACATGGCACAATCCATGAAGTAAACAAACCATGAAAGACACTAGTGACACATTAAGGGGCAAAAAAGTCAGATACCCTTTAGGCCATTAGGACTAAATGAGAGAGACAACAATAAATATATATACAGATTTTGCTTCCAAATCCTGAAAACTTTGCTCACACAAACAGACCTTCCTCCAACCAGAATCCTATTAAAAGAGAGCACGACTATTGCCAAAGGCCTGTAATATCTAGCTCATTAAAACAATACCAGTTGACATTATTAGGATTTATTATTTTGCTCCTTTAGTACAGAGGAAGATTCATCTGAGTAAGTTGCAGGGCTGAGGCCTTCTTTGGCAAAGGACTTTGAGTGGAAAGCAAAACGTCTGGTATGTTCCAGCAAGGCAGCTTCCACACTTGGCAGATGGTATTTACTTAAGACATAGTGTGCAGCCCGTATTTTAAACTAAGTTATTTCTCCGAGTTCACCTAACTTATCAGAAGGACAGAAACTTTTGCTCATCTGCKGGTGTATGTTAGTCGAAACCCCATATAGTCTGAAGTGTTATGGAGTGATTTTCTTCTCCCAGTAGAATTAACCTCCTCAGTCCTGTAACAGATGAGAGACGAAAAGCCACAATGTGTTTTCAGACTGAGTCACGCACATTCTTTTCAGCTAAGCCGTAATGCTCCCAAGTTCTCTCAATCATACTGTCTGCTCTTAAATAGCTTCTAAATAGTCCAGCTCAAGGTGCTCAAGCCCTCCTCTCCCCACTATATTATGGTGTGCAATTAGTGTTGTGATGATTTGCTCTAGTGAGCTCAGCTGACCTGTTGAACTGAACCTGAGGGGAAACTCAACAGGTTTTTAAGCAAAAGCGCACACATGAGAATTTTACAAGGCATGAAGATGAGGGTTTACTGACTTGCCCACATTCAAATACCTGCAAAATAAGTATAAATAAGAAATTACACAACTAACATATACTGGATCAAGCCCACAGGCCATGTAAGTCAGCATTTTAGCCCCAAAAGCGGCTATTGCAAGGCACAACAAACTCAACTACGGACAATTGTTTAATAACCTAATAACCTAACTACAAGGGACCTGTTTTCTCGGTCCCTTCCATTAGAGGCTAGTGCCATTAGGCACTAATCTAAATATATGTGATGCCCTATATGAAACAGCTCATATAATTGTACAACTAAAAGTCTGAGAATATTGTATGATACAAGTAAGATAAAAACACTGACTATGGCTAAGATGCTATCAATGACTTCATAGTGTTTGCATTTGAACCAAAATGGAGGAAAAAAAAGCCCGTAAGGATCTATTGCCTAGAGAGAAAAACAATATCTGGCTGGAACCTAAAACTGCAGATTTTTTAAATTAACACTTACAGTGCTCAGGGCACAAATACTGCGCTTTATTTTCAGGGATTTATGTATAAATATAGAAACAAGAGTCTCCCAGTAACAAAAGTGCTACGTACAGATTCTTTTAATTAATCTATTTTTGTAAATAATTTCTATTTTACTTCTGCTATGTAGCATTTTATATACCCCAGTGACTTATCACTACTTTTTCTAAATTTAAACTAAAAAAAAAAAAATTATTATCACACTATTGATTCATTTATTGAGCATACATCCTGCATTTATTGGATTAAATGTTTTTTAACATTACTGGCTCTAATTATACAATAGGGTTAATGTGAAAATTAAAAATCTCCTTGGTGATCAATATAGAAGATATATAGCACAACTACAGCTGTTCATTTCACCACAAACAATTTCAAAACAAAAATGTCTCAACTTAAGATTTCACCTTGGCTGAAATCCTGCTTTCAGTGAAATCAAGAGCAAAAGTCCCCTAACTTAAAAGAGCCAAGATTTCCTTCTTGGTGTCCAACCTGCATGTGTCAGCAGAAGTGTCACCGGCACTCCGTGGCTGTGAAGTTGTAAGGCCAGAAGGAACCACTATCATCGAGTCTGATCTGCAGTACCACACAGGCCATTTCTTGATACATACCACACAGCTATTTCAGGGTAATTTCAGCTTTTGAACCTCTTTGCCAGGCAGTGGCTCCAGTGAAGGTTTCTCCCTTTCAAATGTCCTTGTCTGTGAAGCACAACTTTGTTAAACCTTAATTAGCTGGACAGCAATCTTTCGCACTACTATGTCTTTTTATTTTTTTTTAATAAACACATCTCAGGGCACTTTGAGTTTATAAATACCCCTCAGGATGTTCACATTTTTTGTGTGAAAGTTTCACACAAATCAACCATTTCAGAGTACAAGTTTAGAAAAAAATTATTTTTAAAGGAATCCTACAGTTTAATTGAAAAACTCTAGTTTCTCCAAGTTTAAGGCTAAGGACTCGAGGAAAGAGAGTGTGTAAGGAAGGAAAGATGATGGTGGAGAAGCTTCATGTGATGTAGGGTCTCAGTTTCTAATGGACTTCAGATACTGTAAGAAACACAGTTTTCACAGACTTAGTCAAGACTTGATATTGTTTAATGGACCCAAAGATCCCCCTCCTGTGAGCACACGCCTGCCCCACACGTGTCTGACATGGGAGAGGGTGATGGACTATGTCTCATTTGAGGTCTGCAAGGCAGCTCTGCAGCTGAGGATGTTCCTCCTGGTGCCCCAGGCCACCCCAGCCCCAGCCCCATCCTCTCCTGCATGCCTGGGCTGGAGCGCAGACACAGGGCCACCGCCAGCGGAGGCACTGGGGATTGAACGGGAGCTACAAACTGCTACTGCCAGATGTCACCCCACAAGCTCAAGAGGCAGTAGGTCACTGGCACTGGTCAGAGATTACCTCAGTGGAGGGTTTTGTACCATTACCACCAAGGCTGAATCTTGTTGGTTAATCTTTTATTTTCCTGGGTTCAGACAATGAGGTTTAAAGATGTGTAGGTGAAGTGGCCAGCATCCAGAATGTGAGAAATGCTATGGTTCAGGTTGCCTGAACAACCATATTTTGTTCTCTTCGTATGTCTGAACAAAACCACAGTCTTTAATTACATAATCGTATCCTGTTTCCCATCTCCAGGGATGGACAAGTACTCCATACCTGTGTGCACATCCAGAATGTGATCCGGGCTTTTTTAATGCAGGCTATGAATGCAACATTTTTCACTTACATGACTTCCAAGTTCTCCTTTTGAGTATGGGAGTATATTACAGCTGTCTATTGCTGATACTTAGTTTGTTTTACATTAACAGTTGAAATTTAAAGTCATGTAAAATGCACAATTTTTTGCCAAGTCACCTTCATCTCTCTGTAACAATTTCCACAAACTGTACTCATGCTTAGAAAAGAGAAGACTTAAACATGTTGAACTAGCTCCAAAGGGAAGACTGTAGACAGAAAGGAGCATTTTTTTGTACCTCTAACACTTGCTCAAACCAGACAAATGCAGGTGACACAGAGGTAACGGTACTCATAAAAGATCAAAACTGAACTTGCAACATATAAGAGTGTAAAACATCTGCTGAATGTTGAACAGAGAGTTTGCCTTGAAAAGTTATAGTATGCTTTGAGATCGCTCCATCGTATGATTCTCTTCAACTGCTCTTGCCTGTGGACATGAACTGAGACAAATCACAGAGCGTTACTCACTGTGAGCAGGAATTTACTCACTGAGAATAGGAATTTCTCTTATTTTCATTTATTTCTTCATATTATTTTCTTACTGAAAGTGCAGTCTAAGAATCAAATTCTACTGTAGATGAATGGGGGCATTTCTTTACCGGCGATGCCTAGCTGTCCAGGGGCAGATGTGGCTTCGTTCACCTTGACTTACACACTACTTGTGCTGCACAGTCAATGATTTCAATTTAACATTTTCAGAGTATGGCCTTAATTCTTAATTTCTTTTTACCTACAGCTACTTTTTATATTTTCTGTTCTCCGCTGAATTTAGCCATGTACCCTGAAAGAAATAAAAACTTTGTGACTCATGTAAAATAAATTCTTGAAAGTCACCACCTTATTTATTTAAAGAGAATATGAGTAATCATTAATGAATTCTCATACAGTTACTGCATACACAGTTTGAATAAATACCTCAGACCAAGCATGCTACACCCTGTTCCTTTATGCTGAGGCATGTGTCCCCTTCAGCGTGGAAACTAACGGGCTTATGGGGGAAAGGGAATCATCAAAAGATCACATTTTGAAAATACCTACTTAATATCAGACAGATAATTACTACCCACATTCACAGGCCACCACATAATTCTGCCTCAAGGAGTCGGTGGTGTACATAAACCAAATATTTAGGACTTTCAAAGTATGATCTGATTAAAATAACAGTCTAGTTCCTTTCATTTCCCTTGTGGTGGTTTTCTTTTTAGAAATGATTAAATAGCGTAATTCCTCTAATGATTCATTTAGTTTATTTTTAACTAACACCAAAGGAAAATACAAAGGAAAGCTTCTTCAGCAAATGTGTTTTTAAAGGAGGAAGAAAAGCTGTATTGCACAATATGATAGAGTAATTTAGCATCGTTTGGAATGGTACATGCAGCTAATGACCGAAAAGATAGAAGTATATGCAACACTTTGTATTACACTGCATTAGTGAACCAGGTTCCTACCCTGGAATGGAAGCTTTGACTGCTCTATACATTGTAAATTGTATACACTGTGATTTTGTAAATCATTCCTTTCACTAAGGAAAAATATCCCTGATGTAAAAACTTCAGTGTTTCCTACTGTGGATGCCTCCAGCTGGAAAACCAGCAACTGAAAAATATCTGCACAAGAAGTAGAGAGCAGGTATTCAAACAAGCCCCAAGGCAGCTTAGCACTTAAACATGTGGCAGATCTGTTTTCAGCAAAGCAATTAACGAGGCAGGATTCACCGTTCCAGCGATATTAAAATGCAGGCTGGATGTTTTTCTAAACTTATGCTATAATTCAAACGATGATTAGATGGGGAGGTGCTAACACAAGAATTGGGGTAGCAGCATTCAAATGCATTGTCTTAATGGCCTTAAAATGTATGATTCAAGGACATACGAATTCAAGGAGACTAAATAATGATTTACGTGCTTTACTCAATTGGGTGACTGAAAGGAAGTTTTGGTTTTCATCTTGCATCTCCTGATTTACTTTTCAATACATTCTTGATAAGCTGCTCCGTGGCGCTCCATTAGTAACAAATCCCACTTGCCAATGGGGTAAAACTCACTCATCTCTAAAGGGACAGGCTGATTCCTCCATCCATATTACAGTACTCTTCCAGTAACCTCTGGGACTGGGACTGGKACTGGGACTGGGACTGGGACTGGGACTGACTGCAGTACCCTCACACCACTTACAGTCTGAATAAGGCAGGCACAGAGAGGGACACGCTCACCCAGCAAACCCTCCTAAAAGTCTTGTCAGTCACTCTGATGGGTCTAGGGTTTCATCCAGAGTGTAAACTGGAGGTTTCAGATTGAGTTATACTAGCTAGACTTAGCTTTGTTGGTATTACTAACACAGCTATTGCAACAAAATTGTTATTCAGTAGTTGGGGCACCGTGGAAAAAATGTGTACCTTGCATATGATTTTCCACTAGATGTGTATATTCCTACATATGGACTCATACACAGACATCAGCGTCTATTTGCACACATAATTTCATTATTGCTACTGAACTGACACTTAACCAACAGTGGACTCTGTCCCCAGTTTTCCACCAATAAAAGAAGTGAAGGAATCAACAATGTATTCTTAGTGATCCGAAATACACAAATATTTAATATACTGAACTGTAACATATATCACATCATCAAGGTGCTATACAAACGTCATTTCCCACAGCTCTGTGTGGGACAGGTTGGAAAGCTGTGGCAGAGCGGCAGAGGTTATTCACCACAGACTGACCATCCATGCAACAAGCTGCAGGCAGAAAAGTTACGGCTCGGAAACTCCTCCCTGTCCCACCACGCAGCCTCTTGAAAGCCTCGGCACCGCTGGGTGGCTTTGGCAGCCCTGGCTGTCCTGGACAGCTGATGGGTTACAGGTTACAAGAGGGAACATTAAACAGCACCACAACAGGTAGAGGAGTTGTATTAATCCATCTCATCCACAGCTGCTGCTTGAAAATTAAGCTGGTACGAGCACAGCACCCAAAATATTTTCAATATAAACCTGGAGAGAAATCAACTACCCTTTCTTTCCATTCAATCCAGGCTGTACACTGGGTACACAGAATGACATAATATCCTTCCTGAAATTAGAGCTGCAGTGAGGACCAGCATCCTTCAAACATTACCAGTTCCTGAGACCGCCTTGCAAACAACTGCGTTTTCCTAATTGCCACAGAAACTATCTTTTTCATCTTTTTTAAAAGCTGGCCAAAAATTTAGGTATTGTTTTCTTTATAAAAGCAATAAAAGTTTCATCGCTATATCTTGCTTCTGCCAGAGTTTGACAGCCACGGATATAAAGAATCTTACTGGAAAGCAGCACATAGAAATAGCCACTCCATTTAACTGCTGCTGGTCAGGAGCCCACACCAATTTCTGTGATATTTGTCAGATATGACAGTAAATGACGTTAACTCTATAACCCTAGTTAGCAGAATCAAACATCTTTTTGCAAGCTGTCAAGAAAGTGACTGTTATCTTCAGGATTTTTTTTTTTTTCATGACAAATACATAGGACCACATCCACTTTGGAAACTGGTGTTCTTGGAAACAGGATGCTATACAAAACTATGATCAATACAAAACTATGTATTGATTTGCTTTTTAATCTGGAAAAATCTGTACAGTTGGCTTTTATTTTTTTATCTTTGCATTAACGATTCTGAAGATGATTTTAAATTGCACACACAGGCCAAAGGATTTGTTCTGAGGCCAATCTGCATTTAGCTTTAGYGCCGTAAATAAATATTCAGAAAAATAAAATCAATGCATCTGTAATGACTGTGTAGGTAACTGTATAGGCAGCTGCAGAAAGCCAAGTCAGCAATTATTTTTAAGGACACGTGACAAGTTTTCTGATCCTCTGACAGTTACACATGCTTGTTTCCAAAGGATGTTATCCCATCTGCCTTCTTCCAGCCGCTCTGGACTTCTGCTTTGTTTTTACCTGGATGAATCATCTATTCTGTCTCTGTGCTTTACCACGGGCAGATTTTACCTGTAGCAATCGGAGCAGATGTACTGCTGCCAGTAACTGCTCTGCCAGTCGGAAAAGACGAACTTCAGCACCTAAGCTACCGCATAGTTTATGATTAAAAGATAATTTAGTTAAATAGCTAATCATGCACTAGCATTTGTCTCTTGGTTCTCTGTGTATGTGTGCATTTGTAGAAACAGAAAGGTCTGAATGACTGCTTCAAACTCCGACTCTAGCCAGAGTAGTTCAGAATAGAGACAGGAAAAAAGCCTGAAATTTGAGGCATTAAAACCTGTTCTCCTACGAAAGGGGGGACCTGCAGACCCTGTGACAATGCCAGGCTAAGGAGAGCTGCTGCCAGTAACTCACCTTGCTGAATTTTCGTCAGTAGCTGGTGACGGGCGAGAATCCTGCTCATCCTGTAGGGAGGGCGCCTGGCGGTTTGATCGAATCGCAAGTACATCTCCTGGCCCTCCGGCGACACCGAGTTTAGGTAGTAACAGCCTGTGCCCGAAGTCCTGGGCACCTGCTTAAACATCTCTGCTCCTTTAAAATCACTCCGACCGTCTCCGCTGTGGCTACTCCAGATTCTAATCAGGGTAATGAAAGGAGGGAGGCAACAAGCCCTAGGGAGCTGAAAAGAGCAAGCGCTTTAAAAGAAAAAGGAGTGCCAAAAGCTACAACTCAGGATTCCTGCTTCTCCCACATGATCCGCACGGGCCAATCGCTCCTAGTCCAGCCTGTGGAAGTGGAGCCTGCCAGAGCGGGACAGCCAGCCTGCCCCAGCCCCGGCAGCCCCGGCAGCCCCCCGGGTGGCCGGAGCTTACCCAGCACGGAGGGGCTGCACCGGGCCGCTTCAGAAAGCAAAGAAAAAGTTGAAGACACTCAGGAATGCCTGTTTTAGAGTATGCAGGGCTGCAGAAAACCTTTTCCTCCTCTGCTCCACACCACCCAGCTGCCGRCTCATCTCTGGAGAAGATGCCCTCGCTAGTTTTTCTAAAAATCATACCCCTGTTTGCCAAGAAAAAGTCTGTTTACGGAAGGGCTGTCTGAATCCCCAAAACCACACAGTACAACGAGCACTGGAACAAATGAAGCCCTCAGGATGAAAAAAAAATCAACAATGCCTAGCAGCAGGCACTCAGCAGTAAACAAAACCCAAGTCCCTAATATTAGTGTTACTGAGAACTGGTCACAGCCTGGAAGAGGGGAAGGGGATGGAGAGATTTCTCTGTTCTTCAGGTTCCTCACCATAACATCTTTTGGGTTTTTTAACAGACAGAGGGGCATCTGTTTTCATTCAGTCTTACATATCAACCATTGAGTTTACAAAACATGCCATTTCTTTAGTTAATCAAATGGAAGCAGAACATTGCCATTTTTATCAGCAAGCGGGCAGCAAATCTGAGTAGAAATATACCGAAAATGTCCTCCTAGTATGCCTGTCAAATAATTTTCCATTACATTTTAAAATACGAATATTTTGGTTTAATATACCCCTAGCATGAGCYGATTTCTAAGGGAGCAGAGCTCTTGCCAGGGAGTTTTGTGATCAAGACAGCTTCTGATACAAGCACCGCTGGCCCATGGGAAGCAACTTCACAGCCCTGGAGATCAATTTCAGAGCATCACAAAACTGGAAATGACGGCAACTCAGAAGGCTCTTCCACCCACCCAGCTGAACAGGCTCCTTCCGAAACCCATGTGCAGGCAGCAGGGCAGGGGAAGGCAGAGGGGAGGCAGCGGGGCGGCCGGCCAGCACAGATCCTGCACAGCTCAGGCACCATGCTGCCACCTCCCACATCCATGCCCCTTCCCATGAGGCCAGTGTCAGGCTGGGGGACAGGGAGCCGACAGCGCTGCTGGAGTGGCTGCCAGCCCTGGGCAGAAGGGACTCAACCCCCATCCCAACCCATGGGGGATCTTGACCTCCCCAGACTCCACTTGGATATCTACCTGCAGTGCTATTATTGTCTGCGTCCTGTTCTCCAGCCTTGAGGCCAACAATATGTCATGACGTGCCTTCGTACGACRGAGCTCTCCTCCTGCCCCCAGCCTGGATGAGGCTGCCCAGCAGGACAGGGCCGTGGGGTGGCATTGCCGGGGACCTGCCTGCTCACAAAGGACAGGGTCAGGCTAGCTTGCAAGGGCAGAGGTAGCCACGTAAAYGTGAGGGGCGAAAGCACAGTTGTCTCATTCACAATTACTCATTCAAATTTCGCTCTGTGCAAACCCCTTAGGGCAGGGTTTTACTGCGATGCAATCTGTTGTCATTACACCTTATGAATTTCATTCCGAATCAACGTGGGACTTTTGCAGTGCTGTAAAATGGAGAAATATAATTCCAGGTACTAGAAATTTAAAATGAATGCTCTAGACTGAAAGCCCCCATTACCATCCACAGCACCCACAAGTCCTGTACTTGCTGATTTTTGCTCCAGGCATGGCTGTGTGGTCTGGTCTTCTCTGAGACTCCCAGCAGGGACTCCAAACTCAAGACAAAAGAGGTGGCACCACTACCATCTATACTCCCAAAACAGGGCTGGTCACTGGCAGCCAGGGAGTGGGAATGACCAGCCTCCTCCCTGCCTTGCTGTGCAAAGTGGAAAGGCAGGATTGCCGCACAGGTGCGAGTGGAGAGAGCCTGAGCAGCAGGGAAGGGATGGTTTCCATTCCCACCGCAGCTTGCCAAGTCAGCATGTCAGTCACTCAGCTGCTGTCTTTTGAAGAATAAATATCCCAGAGACTCCCGAGTGTCAATGATGTGCACAGTATTTATCCAAAGAACCCCCCCCCACCATGCGGGGAAATTCTTATTTGATTAATCTACAGTCCTTTGATCTAATTCTACTTATAAAATGCTATTGCTAGTGGAAAAAGCAATTATTAACATTTCATAGCACTCTGTTTAAATTTTCATAGGGATTTCTTTTTCTGTTGGAAAATGCATTGACTTTTTCAGCTAATGGGATTCTGCATTCTTCCTTGCAATATTTCCAAAGACTAGGAAACAGTTTAATAGAAATGTAATGCTTCAAAAGCCAGCCCAAAGAAACAAAAACCAAGGCAAGAGCCTGAGTAAGGTATTGACTAGGGAACAAGTCCATTAAGGGCTCAACAAGCCCTTGTAACAGAGAGCAAAGCACCAGCCCCAGTGCCACTGTGGCTGCCCGTCCTTCCCACATCCCTGCCAGAAGGTAAGCGACAGGGCAGAGCTGCCCTCCCAGCTTCCCCCGCAGCACATCTCAGTGGTCACGAAGGGCAGAATGAGGAGCCTCTGTTGCAGGGCGATGATTTTCCCTTCCTCCTGGACATGAGGGTCCAAACAACTTCAGAGCCAGAGGGCTGCTCCAGGCTCGGCGCTGCCGAGCGCTGCCTCTGCCGAGGCGGAATTCTTTGGCTCTGGTCCAGCACTTACATAGTAGTCAAATAAAACAAGAAACAACAAGAGTTAGCTGGTCTTGCGGTGCTCGTTTGAAAGCTCCTGTGCTTGAAGTTGTGCACAGTGGAGGAAAGAAGTAGTCCTCATTGCATACTTCTAAAATGACTGTCTCCTCATTCGGTGACTGCCTTGACACTCACTGCTTATTTTCAAAAATGCGTCATTCAAATGAGGAAACCCCTTTGGCCGTCAATCTTTCAGATAAAAAGTACTCCAGAAGCCTAAGCTGTTATATAAGAGAGGTAATTAATATTTCAGTCTCAGTCTACAGACTGTTTCTGGAATAGTTAATAGAGCAACATTGAACTTCATGCTAATGTATCTTACAAAAGCACTTCAAGATGAAAGCTTCCCCGTGTGTTTTACAAAGGCTGCAGGGGAGCTCCAGCACACACCTGAAATTGCTGCCTGTCACGACAGCAGCACAGCCCACGAGATGGAAACCCAAACACACGTTCCCATGCCACAACTGATCCACACAGGAATGGAGATTCCTTCATAAAACTACAGCTGGAATTAGTGATTTTTTATCTGAATCAGAAATGTCTGCACTTACATCTATAGTGTCATACCTATGTGTCACAGCTAGACATCTAATAGGACAAACGGTAATTTGATGGATACTGAAATTTTCTGGAAGATCAGGAAGCTTCACTTAAAGGTTTATTAGTAAAGTACAGCACTACTGAAACCTGCGCAGTATTTATTAGTATAATTGACAAAGTCAGCTCAAGGATGTGTGCTCTTCTGTGTATGCATTCATAGACAGAACTCTAACACTGCTCATTGATTTTTATTTCTCTCTTCCACCTTTTCTCCCCAAAATTGCATTTATTGTGAGGGGCAAAGAGTAAACTATTTGCAGAAAAAACCTGCCCCAGGGCCACCGATATATACCGAAGTATCACAAGGCAGTACTTGAGATCTGCTTCCATTTCACTGAGAGCAAGGTGCTGTAATCAGCTGGAGAGAACAGCATGGTATACTCCAGAAAYGCTAAAATATATCTGATAACGAACTATCCACTTAGGACCAGTTTTTCTGAGCACAACAACAGTGTGAGTTTCTACACACCACCTTGGCCTTAGAGTATTACTCATGTAGGCATGAAGCAACGCTATAGGCAGTGGGGTAGTTGAGGGTAAATTGAGATGAACAGCACTTTCCCATTTGTATTCCCATATATATATATATATATATATATATATATATATAACAGGACCGCTTACTCATGTCTTATAATTCACCCCTCCTAAATAACTGTGAGATAGGTCCATGATGTTGTATGTGGCGCAGAGTTCTTCAGGCTTGGATGCAACCTGCAGTTCTCACACAGTAATCAGCCACTTGATCTTCCAGCCGTGACCCACTTCCCTTTTATTGTTAGTTGCACTTATCTTGTTGTATCGCATCTAAAATTAAATGGCATCTTGATGGGTTCTCTTCATTTGAAAGCACTGGTGCTATGAGAACAACACAGCTTCCTAACCACGGGAGGAGCACAGTTGTTATTAACATTAGTGACATGTAGTTAGAAGAAGCCGGAAACTCTTGTTTTCAAGTCACAGAAGAAAAAAAAATCAGGCGTCTGCTTTTAACTGGTTGGTCTCTGGATTCCCTTCTATAATTCTGCAGGTAGAAGAATAGTTCAGTTTGCTGGATTATGCCCAAAACTCCAATATCCAATATATGCAATATATCCTATATTGGAGTCCTACCCACATATCTTATCCCTACCCTATCCACACATCTTATATTTCTTATCTGTATCTGCCTTTACAGATGCCTGCACAGAAGCTCATATGTTAACAGCAGGCAATTCCTCCTTTCTCAAATTTAGGAAGAGAAAAAAGTCGTATGTGGGGAGCCCAAAGCTGTGTTTATGATGAGGCTTTCACTTACTTCACATGTTTTGAATCCTATCTCGGGGACTGGAACTTTTAAAAGCAGAAGTCCATTGCCTGCTGTTCAGGAAAAATGYTTTATGTTTGAACGCAGACGTTTGTTTGAGAGCTGAGCTAGGATTACTACAGGCTGCAAACTCATTTATACAGGGCATGAAACAGCAGGGTCTCCAGAGCAGCCTGAAACGTTTCCCTCTGGCTCAGCAGCACTTTGACCGTCTTCCTGAGGCTGCGCCAGGCCGCCGAGGCTCTGCAGCTTGTCTGGGGCTCCCAGGAATCAGACTGGGGCAAAAGGAAAGCAGTTTATGCGAGATTCCGACATCGCCGGCAAGCAAGATGGAAGTGGCTAATAGCTGCACAGCGTTACAACAGAGGATCATTTCACTGGAAAGCCCAATGCTGATGTGTTCCAGAGGCAAGTCAGCTGCTATGTCAACTGTCTGATAGTGAGTTTTAAAGATGAATACTGCTAAGCAAGGCTTCTTATGCATGAAAGACAGGCTTAGAAACACCCTTGACAAACTTCAAACCAGGAGATGAGGCTTCTGACTAGTACATTATACCTTTTTCCTCTGTTCTAGTGTCCCCATTCCACCATCAGGGATTATCCATTTGCATTTTAAGACCCACCTGTTTAGTGGATAGCACCAGTATAAGATGTACCTCCTGATTACAAAAGCATCAGTGGCCTGGCCAAACCACAGAAGGCAGCTCTAATACACGCAGAGGATTAGAAATTATATGCAGGCTCAGTACAACAGTAGCGCGTTTATGGGCACAAAGGATGGCAGAGGGAAAAGGGCAGTAAGTGCCCCACCAGCCATGCAGGCAAACTTACAGAAATAGGGACACATGCAAAAAGCCAAAAAGATGAGGGTCATGGCAAGAAAGCTGAAGAGATTCCTCACATCAGTCATCCCGTAGAGGAGCTCAGGGATGTCAATCAACAAAATTAATAGTAACAGATTTGAAAAAGGCTCCTCCAAGATCCTCTACCAGGAGATCATAAAGAAGCTCAGCTATCAGCGATAAAAAGGAAAAGGACACTTGTGGCTTAATGGCTGCTTAAAGACAGGAAAAAGAAGTAGTAATAAATATTCCATGTTCACAATGGGGTGAGGTTCCCAGTGGACTCCCACAGAGATTAGCGCTGGAACCTGTTTTGTCCACTATCCATACATGATTTTTTTAAAGAGATTGAGTAGTGAGGTGGCAAAATGTAATGACGATACCAAATTCGTCTGGAAGTCAAAACAGAAATTGGTAGGAAACACTGAAGGTTCTTACAATATTGATTGAGAAGGCATTAAAACTGTAGCTTTTGAGTGCTAATAAATATACCACAGAAAAAACACCCTAAAGGTACACAGTGCACAGCACACAGTGATGGGATTTAATGGAGCTATTATCACTGAGGAAACAGATATTGGACAGGTTTATGAAAATCCAATACAAGTGCTCAGCAGGTACAAAAAAAGCAAAGAGGATTTAAAAACTTTTTAGAAAACTAATTGAGAGCAAACCAACAAACATCATTATGCTGTGGTCTGCCCACCACTTGGCAGTGCTGGGGTCTTTTCTTGCAATGAATGAAGTTGGGAACAGTAAGTGAAATGATCACAGGGCAGGTTCAAAATGAACGAACATAAATATTTCTTCTTATTTGCATAGCTGACCCCTGGAAGTCATTGTCAGAGGATGCTGTGGCTGCCAGAAGTTAGAAGACTTAAAAAAAAGATTACGTAAATTCCTGAAAGAAAAATCCAGCAAGGGCCATTAAGCACAAAATTCCAGCTCGTGGCTCAGGACCTCCCTGAACCACATGAATGCAGGTAGGATATACAATGTATACAGCATCACTACATGCATATCCCAGTGTTATATTTTCCCCAAAATAGTTGCAACTGCCCACTGGCCGACACATGATACTGGGTTGGATGGAGCTGTGGTCTGACCTGCAGTGGCCGGTCTGTATTCTTACATGAGCTAACCAGCCTGCACCCACCCCATGGACTATATAAAAGTGGGATCCTAACAGCRCTGCTAGTGCATAAATGCATCAAAATAACCGCTCCTGTGGTTTGTGGCTGGAGCCTGTGGAATAGCCAGCATTGCCCTGGACTCAACCTCTCCATGCCCTGTTGGCACATTTGCCAGTGAAGTGTAAGCTGGTGGCTTGTTGGCCACAATGACCGGCTCAGAGGATGTGACCTTCCCGTCCCTTCTGCTCTCCCAGGGGGTTAGAAGGGACCAAGCACTCCTGGCCAGCGGGTAGAGTCGTTGCAAGGGGTTGGTTGTTTCATCCAGTGCCTGGCTGCTAATTTAGGCGTTATGGTCTCACTCCTGTTCAGTTTTAAACATCACATTTTTTCTCAGTCAAACCACACCAACATATGAATATAGACTCCACTGGCCTTAGCTGAACTCTTCTCAAGCCAAGAATAGCCAGCATCMCGCAGTGTGAAGTCCCTAAAGACAGTGGTTCCCAACAGTAAATTAAAAAAAAAAAAAAGTTGGATAATAAAAAGAGGTCAAAATAGAAGTCGAAAGAGAGGAAGATATTTCAGGTGGCAGACCTCCTCCGCCAAAGCATTTGGAGAGTACTATGACAGGAATGAGCTAAAAGTAGTTTCCATACCCTTAGTGCAATTCCATCTGCTAAATCTATACCCAAGTTCCTAAAACTAAACCCACTGGAACTGTGTAAATATATTTAAGTAGTGGTGGGCTAACACACATCCTAATCTCCCAGTCTCACTAACAAAGTGTTTGGATAACACAGTGATAACATAAGAAAGTGTTTAGATAAACTTATTTTCTTATGTTATCCAAATACATTGTAAATCCCTACGCAGCCCTACTGCTGGTGTCACTCTGAACCCCAGGCAAACATTCCTATCTCAGCTGAAGGTTCATGCCTTTGCAGACTTCATGTGAGGGCTTCGCTATTTATTTTCTTTTCAACAGGACTCCAGTACCATGGTGATGAAATGGGCAAGAGAGGAAATATTCAGGTTTTGATCTGGTTTTGAGAGAGGGTTTTTTTCGTCTCTGTGCTACAGAGACAATGCCAAAGTTAGATTTTGTAAAAATTAAAAAAACCCAACAAGACAGAACAGAATAGCCCTCGGCAACACTATTTCAAACACAGCAGCATGGGACTGGTGCATGGGAACATGAAATTCTCCAGGCTCCTTGAAATCAATGAATATTCATTGCATGATTTCAGTCTGTGGTCCAGTAAGGCAGACTGACACGATGGGTTAGGGCACAGGACTACCTGGCAGTGACTTGCTGTTAAGACTTCAGGGAAGTTGTATAACCTGTCTCTGTACCAATTTCCTGACTGCTAACAGTAATCTTTGCCTTGCTTAACTACTTTGGTACCTATATGTAAAAAGAAGGAAATACAATTTTGTAGGCAGTTTCATTTTCCTTACAAACAATATCAGTCCACTGGAGGCATGCTAAGGTCCACTGTAACTGCATGAACCGGGGAGAAAATAAATACCCTTCAAAATGGTCCTACACCTGTAGTGGGTTCCTTCATATGAAACACTTATTGCCTAAACTTGCAGAATGCCACAGATTTCCCAATATATTATTAAATGCATGTTATCGAATCTTATAAATACTGCGTAACAAGGATGTAGTGTTTGTACATGCGGCTCTACGAGCAATACGCACTAACCGGTAAGTTGGGTCTTGACTCTAGGGCTGGACTGCAGCCTAGCACGCAAGGAAGTACTCTGCAGGATGCATATAAAGCATTTTGTTCACTAACAGTTAAAATGTCTCCTTTTTTTCTAAAATCCCCAAGTCATCACCACCAAGACAGCTACTAGGTACAGCAAAGCCATCCCTTTGCTGCTTGCTCTTCCTGGAGACCCAGGAAAGCTGGGGTTTTGGCTGATGCGTGGTGGGAGATTGGGCTACATGGGGTGGCAAGTGTTCCCAGGAGGGATGTCCTCTGCAGAAGCTGCAGTGACCCCTTCTGCCTCCACCTCTCCCATCTCCCTGACGAAGCAAACTGAATTAAGCCTTGTGACACCCAGCATCCCTGGTACAGTGCAGGACCATCTGGCCTGACATGAGGCAGTTTCGTGCTGTTGCTGCAAGGGCGACTGAGGGCACTGAATCCAGCACAGACCTGAGGTCCGTTCCCATGGCATCTGGGTATGTGCTTGCCCATGCCCTGGAGAACAGGGTGCACATGACGTTTTCTTCCCTCACCCAGATTACCATCTTGGGCATCTCAGAACCAGAGAAAAGGTCCTGCACAGAAAGTAATATGGATGAGCAGTGAATTTGGTTACTAGCCCAGCTTTAAGGCTGACCCACCATGTCACTGCAAGTGTGACCAACACACTTGCACCCTTAGCTGCCTGCATAATTTTAGCCATACTGGTACCTAAATAGCAACCTCACAAATAAAGAACCCAGGGGAAATACAGGACATGCATATATCACTTGTCCCTCACCTAAAGCTAGAATTTAACATAATCTACATCAATTGCTCTGTATAGTACATTAATTGCCCTGTATGTCTGAAAGAGAATGCATGATGCCCATAGCTTTTAATCCCAAATTATTATTTTTTCATATCAGAAGATTTAGGAGTATCAAACAGTTATAATTTTATTTAAAACAAAGCAAAACAAAAAAATAATCCCTGGCAGACCTTCCCCAATAAACCAGTGGTGGAACAGTTTACAATATAAACAGATATTCATGAATTGGACAAGTCCCTGACCAGGATTTTCTGTCTCCCAGCAATCAACTGCCCTGTGCACAACTTAAGTTTTCCATTTCTAGACTCTGTATTTCTTTCTTGCACTTTTTTTTTTTAACTCACAGTTTACACTGCACTATATAGACACTGTAGAGTTGATGTATCTAACTGGATAAAGTAATTTTGGCCAACAAGCTGCAGGTGGTTTTTTTTTACAGAGTGGAAGCCTGCCAAATAGCAGGAGCCATGCAGAGGAAAGGGCTTCCCATAGCTCCCTTGCCAGCCACCATGCTGCTTCTCCTGAGAAAGTGCAGGCAGCCTACTCCTCCTGCCCCACAGCTTGCCTTTGGAAAATGTTTCCAGTGAGCAGGAAGGACCAGAGAGAGTCTAAAACCTGCAGCAATGCAGGCAGGGTGAATTGCTCTCCAGCAGACATTCCCTCCTTCTGCCCCCCGCCCCCGTATCAGCTGTCCTGCCTTGGATCGTATTCTCTTTTTCCACCTCTCCCCTCTCCAGCTCTGTACACCTACACACTACCTTGCACATCCTCCTCCCTCCTCCAGCAACCACTTACCAAGACTTCTTCTCCTCTGTTGATTCCCCTTCTGTTCCAAATAGGCAGACCAAGAGAGTTGGTTGATAAGGTCCATACCAGCCGTGAATTTCTTTTTTACTTTCTCGATTCCAGCGTGATGAAAATATTGCCGTCTACCCTCTGTTTATCCTGGCACCCTATCAAGTCCCTCTACCAGGCTTCCTCCCTGTCCCACTTTCTGAATATACAGCTCTCTTTCAAATCAACCCCACAGTGTTCCTCATTTGTTGTTGTCTACTTAAGGTGTTGCTCCATGTTTATGGAATGTAGTTTTACTGGAAAAATTCCTTGGCCAAAACCTTCAAAAGGAACTACTCATCTTGGGTCGATTTTCCATGACACTTGCAAAGCTCTGACTTTCTGGGAGTGTTGGTTTCCTCAGTCTGAACATAAGACCTCTTTGAAGTATCTCAAGTCGGGCAACTAAAAATTGCAGAACAGAAATTGCACCTGACCTTTGAAAAAGGTTGGTCTTGTTTATGTTTGCTGATTTTTTTTCTCTCTCTTTCAATTAGATTTTGACAGGTAAAGGCTGTTCTCAGCTATAAGGACATGAAATTAAGGCAAAACTGGGTCCTGGAAAAAAGTTTCCAGACCATGCTGCTGTGGAGGTCTTTTACTCCAAACCAGAATTCGCTGATTACCCTGTAAATGTTCAGGATTTGCACTTGTGTGGCTGAGATCAGAATTGGCTTTAAAGTACTTTGTATGTACTCTGTACTTGGATTGCAAAAGAATGAACCAGAGATTCATGTATTTCAGTCTTCATTTTTCCTCCTTTTATGTCCTGAGGAACTTATGACAAATAATATACTCACTGGTTCCTAATATGTTACCAAACATAATAGATTGGATGATAAATTAAAACCAAATGGAGTTCTGAACATTTTGCTTTCAAACCACTAGTAAGTCTGTATTGCTTTAAAAATAAACTTTGTTCCCACTTCGCTCAGACTAGTGAAAGTTCATGTGACAGGGAGGCAACTCTGGCCGTGACACCTGTGAAGGATTTTAAAAGAACTTTTTAAAATAGCAATTGTGATGTGAGGGATTACACATCTCCAGAAGATTACAAATGGGAAACAGACTCTGTGTCTCACCAGCTTTGGTGTAGCTCGGCTAGGAAGTGCACGGTCACATCGTAAACCTCCCTCTTGCTTTGTTCCTAATTGGCAGCCTTGTTAACAACATCAGCAAAGAACTATTTACCGAAACCTGGAAGCTAAGAGGCCATATCATAAACTTGCCATGTCCTTACGCTCCTTCCTAAGTATCCACTAGCAGCTGTTGTGAAAAACAGGATACCTGAGGCTGATGGACTTTTGCTCTGACCAAGGACACTGTACCAAGTACAAGAAATATTCACATATCAGATAACTAACTAGTWGTTTGAAAAGTGAACCTTAAAACACACTTTAAAGCATGCAGTACGAAATCTGCATGGCTGCTGCCATTGTTGCTCAGCTAAACCAGTCAGGGATCACAAATAAAATCACACAGCTTTTATTACGATAAATTCAGTATGTCTTCTAAAGACGTGCAATTCACAACCTGCTCCCCAGAATAATCTGGAAATGGAGAAATACATTTATGTGAGGTTCAGGTACACTGGCTGGTTACTGTCGGAACATGTGCCACTGAAGTCACAGGTGCCTTGTCAGCTCGATCTCCTGCTTTGCTTACTTGAGCAGGTACCTTAAAACAAAGCCAGAGATGCTATAAGCAGCAATCCCTAAAATTAAACTTCTGCAATGCTAGTGGCTCATTGATTTCCATATCAAATGCACTCAGGTGGCAGCTGAAGAGATGGCTTTTTCCCCGCCTGTTACCAATGCAGGCAGGCCTTTGGTGCGGTCACTTGGCTAGGATTATGGAGAGAAATAAGCACCATCAGCAGGCAATTCATTCCCCTTGTCTCACACACCTATTTCAGGATGACAGGACTTGCTTTCAGAGGTACCTATTTCTGTCTTGACTGTAAAGGACCTTGTGTGACTAGCTCAATCCTTTTAGAAGGCATCCCCACTAGACTCACTGCTTTCAAGTCAGGGCAGATGCTTTTCACCCTGTATGTTATTTATAACATGAATCAAGACTGTGGATACAGCATAACATAATGCCTGTACTCCAAGGACTAAACAAAACCTAAGTGGGAAAGGAATGAAGATTTCTTTTCTCAAGTATTTCTGTCAGTCGGTACAGCTTAGCTGACTTGGCTGCTACATTCCCATTTTGGGATCCAGCCTTGATCTGGAGATCAAGTCGAAACTGGGGCTGACAGGTACGTCAGCGGCTGTGCGGCATACCTCAGGAAAGCCAGGGAAATGCTGACATGGATTGTATTCACACCTTCATCGGCAAGCCAAGTAGGATGCTGTCCTTGGGATAGGTGTCTTTGTCTCTACAATTTCACTAGCAGGGTCTGCATAGAGAAAGACTGAAAACTGCTATGTGCTAAGGAACCCAGGGAAGAATTAGATGTTAACTTTACAAGAACTACTGTATTCCACAACTTCCTACTGATTATCTCCTATTTATGTTATTGCTGGCTGTTTCATCCCCTGAAATTGTGCGGACATGTATGTTTTACTCAAAGATCTACTGGCAAAACTAATTGAGAGATGCGACTTCCGGTGCAAAACAATGCCCTCTATTAAAGAAGTAAGTCATTAAGTAAGAGCATCCATAAATAGAAAGGGTTGTAAAAACAAATAGGGGAAAGCATCTGGTTTGCAACATCTTTGCACAATTTGCAGTAGCTAAATCTGGACCCAATTAATGACCTGTGTATTTTCCAAAATTTCAATAAAATGCCTTGGCAAAAACGTAATCTGTCTCTGGAGAACRTCTTATTTCCTTCCATATGTTGCCCGATCTGTCACAGCAATAAACTTCTTCCCAGTTTCAAGATCCCCAACGATTGCACCAACTGATCCTTTCCATAAAAGAAGAGATAATGGTTCCAGCCCTCTAAAAGTCATGATCCTCCCTTAAGAGAAAGCAACACAAAGGAGTGAAAGAGCGAGCACTGCATCATAGCCTCTGCTGTGACCTAGAATCCAGAGATTTAAAAACCAGCTCTGTGAAGTCTGGTGTTCCTACCTACAATTTATCCCAGCTGTTTCATAATCCCTCTCAATTTGATAGTTTCTTTAAAATGCTGCCATGCCACAATTAATGTATATGCACTGGCTTTGTTAACACTTGTCCTGCTGTCCTTGTTGTTTAGGGTGCCTTCAAAAGAAACAGCTTAGGCCATTTTGTAATTACGTATGTTTATGGTTTTATATAAAACAAAACAGATGTTTCAGAGTCAATTTTATTTGGTGGCGTCTTGTCTAACCTAGATTCTGAAATGTATTTGATTTCTATTTGAATCAGATTAGGTATAGTATCCTCTATTTTATTATACATCAGAAATATAGATATTCTGGTACCTTCCCATTTCTGATGAACTCACGCATCCTACCACACTGATCTAATACATAATATTTTTAAAAATAATATGCTGTTGGTTTAGAGGTTAAATGTACAAAACAGATGAGTCCACAAGTCGAACACTTAACCATTTAAATTGACAAAGTATTTAAGTGCTCTGCTGAATTAAGGCCATAATCAAATTATCAGCTTTGTTCTGAAATAAAAGCACTTGGAGCTGTTAGGGACATATATAGAGATCAACCGTAATTATCGAAATACTCATTTGCCAAGCTGATGTAAAATTATATGCTTCTGACTCTCTAGGAACTAATGCTTCTTTATTTTCAGGAGTGATGGAGTGAGTCAAGTCAGGATGATAAAAGCCATCCTTACATCAGAATCCAGAGTGTTTCTGCTGATTTTGGAGAAGTTGCTCTTTATTTTCCTTAATGTAACTGGCAGAAAAAAAAATGGTCCAAATCTTTAACTGATAAGGAAGCTATAAGAGTTCTTCCCAGGAAAGAAACTGGGCAAACCCCCAAATACCTCACCATGTGGCAGAAATTCAGGTAGAGGTTCAGTGTATGTGTGTTTGGTTATGCATGTTAATGGTGACTGCTGACACTTTGAAAGCTGACTGTGTCTTTTTGGCTATATAATTTCCCAGTCTGTTCAAAGGTAGCTGATGGGCTCAGTGCTGTCATGGGGCTTTGAAAATCTCAACTGAGAAAAGTAATAGAAGATATGGTAAAGGTAGATGAAGTAATAAATAATACAGAAAAGAGGAATCAGTTGTCATTTTTACCTTCCTATGATACCAGAAATATAGTGATATTCAGTAAAATTTTAAAGCTACAAATTAAAGTTTAAAAATTGAAGAAAAATAATGTGTGCCACGCATTGGTTTTACTTGAAAGTACATGATCTGAGTCACTAGTTATACTATTACACAGCCGTCCTCTTCCCATCAGTTTTCTCGTAACTACCAACTCCTCTAGTGCTTACCCATATTGTATTGTTTTCTTCTATTTCTGCCACTTTATTTAGAGAGCTATTCTGAAGATGTGCATTTACCTTCTCTCAGACAGTGACTTCCACAAATGTAAAATATTTGTTTCCTGAAAAACGCGGTGCCGGCCTTTGCTGAAAATCCTCACTTTACTACATCTATAAAGACACCCTACCCTCTGTGACTTTATCTATAATTCAAAACTTTTATTGCATCAAGGCATAACTATTCTCCATTAAAAGCACTCCTTCCTAAATTTCAAGTGAGTATCATATACACACTCAACCCACAGTACTTTAAATTCACTCATCATTCTTTTGTTTTGTGCCTTGAGACAGACAGAGAGTTCCATATTTGTTTCTGAAGTAGCATTTGCAAGTTGGGATTGCTGCAAAATATTTGCTAAAAAAGAGTGTGAATAGTTCATGGACTTGTCAGAATCCATCTGTTTGAGTCTATTAATGGGTGCATTCCCAGCTGTGGTCTTACCAATGTCATAAATAAAAAGTTTCTTTCTTACTACAAATCCAATGGCTGAAATCTCCCTGTAAAATTGATTTATTTAGATAAAATCTGCCCTTACGTTAAAGAGACCTCTTAAAATGAGCAAAACTGTAAGATGCCAATCGCATATTCTTTCAGGAGTCAACTGACACATAAATGACTCACAGACTCAAATAATTTACTACAGCATTATTCTGGATAAGCTATGAAACAGCATGTCATTCAGATCAGGAAGAGTGGGGCTGGGATGGGGAGAGAGAGGTACATTTACCAGAGGAATAAGAGGCACATTGAAAATAACCTAAAAGTTGGGCCAAATGCTCAGGTCCTCACTCCTCCATGCAGTGAATCCAAAATAAACTTACACATGTATGCGGCGCACTTTAGGGAAGTCCAAGCTATGAACCAATGCAGGAGGTACCTAAATCTTTAGGAACCCTTTTTTCCAATGCTAAGTGTAATTCTTCAGTATTTTGACTGAGAGAAGTATCATTTGTAACACTGGTTTTTACTTAACTCTTTCGACATTCCCTCAAGCTATTCCCTTCCTGGAGCTGGCAATTACCTTGAATTTCTTCCTACATTGCAGTGGCGGAAGTCCAAATACAAAGGTATTTCAAGCAACTCTTAGCTCACATTCAAATAGATCTACATATGATATAAGGTATATTTGAACTATGCTTCTGTGCTGAAGGTAATTTCCATTTAAATTCTTTCTATAACAAAACCAATACTTCAATTCGTTGKTTTTTTTTAAAGTGCTGCTGTATTAAATGACCTGTGAAGGCTCAGTGTCTTCTGCCTCATCACGGCCTGGGACACAAATCCCTCTTCCCCAGAAAACATGCTGCTTAGCTTCCCGGGGCACCAGTGCCATTCATTTAGCTCCAGCAACAGAAGAAACCAATTATCCCCACATTATTTCAGATCTGTGACAAGTAAAATTTGCAAAGTATTGACAGAATTAAGAAAGCTATTCTGGAGTTAGTGAACTTATCTTGCTGCTACAGAAATACTCGCAGATTAAACCATTTTTAGCTAAGCATAAATTTTAAATGGTAGTGGTTTTGAAATAGATTAGGAATCAAATTGTTACCACTTAAGGAAACACAATGATTATAAGTTTCAGTGCCTCCTCTTCCACTGTACTACAGCATGTTGCTGGATCTGTAAAAATGATCTCTGGACACAAAAACTTTTCTATGTACTTACTGCTCAACAGCAACAGGGAAAAAAAAATCAGTATCTCAATGAAATTATCTGTTGAAATACAGTTCACTCTGATGACTATATACAGCAGAATACGTTGTAGTTTTGATTGGCATGCTCGCTGAAGGCATCTCAGGTTTTTTAACTCTCATGAATTTTGGTCTACTTCTACATTGCTAAGTGTACTAATGCTGGAAGTAATCTCAGGACACCATGCCAAGGGATGGAGAGTTGGTTTGTTCATGCTGCTCCAGACTAGCACCCTGCAGGTGAGAGAGGCTATACCTGCACTGTATAGTTTTGGACCTCATGTGATTACCTTGGGATCCAAACACATAGTTTTTGGCATGTTTTCTTGCTTTAAGTGACCCAAATAATGTAAGAGCTGTGTCACAGTCTCTCAGTCTGGGGGTTTTATGGCATTAAACTGGGGGTATGTATTGCACACCTCTGCATGTAGCATCGGGGCATGTGGAGGTGATTTAGTTTAGTGACCTGAGTATGACTTGCATAAACTCTACTGTAATTAGATGTGATTAAGTCCTGCTGCAAAAGCACAGAAAATAAAACTTCAGAGTGGCACTCTATCCTTGAGGGACTTAGTATGCCTTGAATATTGCACTATCGTAGTAAAACCAGTTATTGCGTCTAGTATTCTGTGATGCATGTTGTGTACACATACTAATTGATATTACTGTATGTAAATTACTGCCCTCTACTGGAACAACAGGCAGAGTATTTCACATGCAATTGTTTATTACCTAAATTAATTAAATGGATTTTTGGAGTTTTGGGTTTTTCAGAACCAAGTGCCATGAATTGCAGATGTTCCTGATCCCTTCTTGTACCATAGTTACTTGCTGCACTCTTATCTGTATAMCTTTGCATAAGCTGCACCAGGATGGTCTGATTGTCAAAATATTTTCATTTTTGAACTGTAAACAGGACGTGTAAAGGAGCTACAGAAGTGCAGTCTTCTTGTGGATGCTCTAATGTCAGTCAAGGAGCCTGTTACACTCTCATACTTTTAAGCCTGTAATAAACAAAAGAAACCATCACAAATTCTTTATTAATTGAAAAGAATATTCCCAAAACTAAATTTACAAGAATCGTAAGACAGGCATCACTTCTTTAAAATCATGAGGCTGGCTTAAAACTATGACATTTTACAAAATACATTTTTTTTGTTGTTTTCTGTCTTTTCAGACTCTGAAGTTCACATTTTCAAGCTTTTCTTTTCAAACTTGATATTAAAATATGCTTCAGTTGAAGTGAAAGCTGTGTTTCTCAAAGAATTGTGAATCAAGGAGATGATTTTTAAAGGAATTATGATATATAGCAGCACAGGAATTCGCCATGCTATGACGGAAAAAAAAAGAAATCAGGAAGAGCAGGACAGAACATCTGTCTCACAAGAAACGCAAGAAATACAAAATACAAGAAGACAAACGTAAGTCAAACCACTGCTGTGAAATAAAGCCATTGCCTGGCAAGTATTGCACAAATCAAATTGTTAAGTCGTCTAAGTTCTCAGAATCCTTAAAAACATTACAATATGGGATGTTTTTTAAGAGGTTTTTTCATTGAAACAAAAAGTGGTAACACAAAATTCAGAACCGAGACTTCACTGATTCCTGAAACTAAACACCACGTCCTACTGTAGCTGGGAAAGCAGAAGAGTGGGAGTCCAGTCTCCAGGGCCTTACTGAGTCCAGAAATTTCCCATGTTTAGGAATTTGCTGGCCAGCCACCAATAAGGCTGTATTGATGGGAATTATTATGGTGTTCACTTAGCAGCTAAAAGTTTATTGTGGATATAAATGTTCTATATAAATGTTCTGGCATAGTTATTATTATAAACAAAGTCACTTGCATGGGGATATGAAAAGTGGTCTATAGGATTACAGTCACATGAATAAATACATTTCTAATAGGAAATAACTGAGAAGATACATAATTTAATATGCCATGACTGGTATTAAGAAGCAATCTTGGGATGGAAAAACGTCATTACAGTTTAATGTCAGACAAATAAGTTAAGTATTTATATCAGTATATATGAGCTCCTATATATCATAGAAAAATATGAGTACCAACAAACACATCTATCTAAACGTACAGGAACTTAAACAATATTATATTATATATACTGCTTCTGGAAAAATAGTACTGTGATTTGTTTCCAATATTATGGTCTACAAACATCAGCAATAATTACAATGCTTACAGGAATCCTCCATAAGGGCATGGTGTAGCATACTGACAAGGTATCAGCCTTCTTCTAGTCACATAGGAAACATCTACAGGTGGAATGAACTGAGGCCATCTATATGTGCAGAGAAATAAGGAGAAATATTTGCCTACTGAGAACTGAAAGAACCTTGTGGATGCTCAAAGAACCATGCAAAGTCAGTAGCAAAAAAAAAAAAAAAAATTGAAAGAAAGCTGTACTATAGAAAGGACTGACATCATAACTTTCTAGAAAAAAAAAAGGGTATTTTCTAAAGATTAATGTGTCATTGAAATCAGCAAACAACCAAGCTCCAGAAAGAAGGAGACCTATCAAGAATCTTTTCTAAATAGCTATCAAACAAAAACTCACTGATTCAAATGGTATCCAGTCCTATTACCAGCACTGATTCCCCATTTTATCAGCAGAGTTTTGTATCTCATAATGTTAGCAAATCAAGTAATCAAAACTGAATTTCTCTTAGGAAAACAATCTCTGATATAGCACGCTCTGATGGAAGCAGGACTTGTTCAAATACAGAATTTACGTACTAAATGTAAAACCAGAAGATGAATGTTGTTGTCGCCCCAGGAACCTCTGCTGCTCCTCCATAGTCACTCCAAACCTTACACGGCAAACAGCAGCGGAGCCACGGGAGTGGGTATGAGAAAATTATATCTTTCTCTGGACTTTGAGACAGTGGGGAGTCCTCCATCACCCCCCTCCGCAGTCTCATGCTGATGCAGAAATACTTGGCAGGTCAAGCATATTGGTATTTTTGTAATTGTATTTCTGGAATTAACTTCTTGTTGCTGAGGGTCATGAGAACCCGGCAGCAGCAGAACTAACAATGGTGGTATTTTGCCACCATCACCCCCTTTTCAGATTCAAACTGCTGGTCTTCAGGGAGTGTCTAGGGAAGGAGATGGAAATTACAGAATACTGACATAACATGCATGCAAAGAAGAGCATCTATCTATTTTAAAGAAATTCACCTAAAAAGCCGTCCTAACATTAATATAGAATATGTAGCGTGATTAATATAATTTATGAGATCAATGACTACTTTTTTGGCTGTTACATTTTCTTTAGGATTGATACAAGAGCAGAAAATTTCCTGGCATGCCTGACCAAGTGAATCACTTATAAGTCACTTTCTTTCTTCCCTGAAGCACTCCATCCCGAATAAAGAACATCTTTCATAACTTTTCTCCTTGACAAAGGACAGTCTTTTCCCATTGATGGGGTTGGGTTAGGGGGGAATTTACACATATACATCTTATCAACATACATGAGAATCAGCATCTTGTACTCTCCAGTGCGCTGGTGGGAACACAGACTGCAATATCTCTGCTTTCTGAAAACATACATGCATGATTTTAAAGCAGAACATAAAAGTATGCCCACTAAACAGGCCACAACAAATACTAGATTTTTCACATGCACATCTCCCACACTCCCTAATGAAAGCTGACCTGGCAAAATTATTTTTAAAAAAAATCCACTATTTTCTTGAACGGCTTTAATTAGATCAACCTGTCGCATTTGCGCTGTACACAAAGGTCTTAATTAAGAAGAAATTTCAGTAACAGAATAATATCAAGATGCAGCAGGATTAAGGCTGGCCCCGTATCGGGACTCCTGCCTTTGCTCAGGGGTTCTCTGAGGACCTGGGGGCCTGGTACACGTGTTTCCTTTGGGCTCTCCTAACACTGACCTCAGGATACATCACACCAGAAATAACTGGTTCTGCGTCGCAGGGTACAAACTTGCAAAAGCAATTTCTTAAAAATGTTTATTTTAACTGAAAACTAAAAACTATGAGGCACCTATAGATTTGATGCTTCTTTAATTAGGCTCCAGAAATATGGCTGCTCTTGCCTCCATAGAGGCACGACAGAAGACTGTGCTAAAATTCCTATCGTTCTGGTTGTGACCTCTAGTTTTTAAGACCCACTTTTCTCTTCCATATTCCCCAGGATGAACAGATCAGCTGGTGCCAGGGAGCACCATGTCGCCAGAGGTGCAATTACAAACTTAGGCTTGATCATTTGCACCCAATAAAACCACAATAACCCACAAACCAACCACAAGTTACTTTTGAGAGAAGGGGCATTGCCTTGACGTCTTTGCCAAATGCTGAATGTGGCAATTACTTTCTGCTGAACAAATTATTCTCCATTTTCTACCCTACTTCAGCTAATGTTCAGTTTCATCTCTGACATAAATGCATTTCAGACACTTGAAGAGATACTTGTAGCTGCAAATCAGTGTATAAGGTCTTCCTGAACAGTTAAGGATACCCAAGAGTAGGTTTTCTAAACCGTTCCATTTAAAGATCTTAATTTTGGCTCCTTTAGACTAAAATTTTCTTTTAATCATGAGCCTGCCTCATGCTCCTGTTCAAATTTTTGGTGCTGCAGGTCATCCATTTCTAAGATAAAATTAGTCCATGGTATGTTGTCCCACTGTACATTTTCACGCTGCTTGATTGAGAAACTAGTGCTTCATCCTTTGAAACAAAAACCCATAACCTCACAGTGAAGGTTCAAGAGTCACTCTAGCATCAGTCTCTGAAAAATCTGTCCAAACTTGGCCAAGTTACAAAACTTTGAAATGTCAGTCTGAGCAAACCACTGGAGACTTGGTGGAAAACTTGCCCCCAAACTCCATTTGCCTGGAGCACAGCCAAGCCCAAAACAGGGTGGGAGCATCCAACATCCTTCCCCAAAATCACCCCAGGCAGTTGCTCCCGGAGAGCTCTGCAGCTAAGTAGGAGCTGGGACAGTGCTCAGGGGTATCCTGTCCTGTAGTGCTGTCAGCAGTCAGGCAGTAGAGAGGACATCAACGAAAAGATAAGAGGAATCGTACCTGAAGAGCTAGAGGAACTTGAATGGGGATATAATCTCCTCAAGAACACAGAACATACAAAGTATTGTAGGACACGAAGCTCAGGTGAGAAGAGTTTTGGCAAAAAGGCTGAGGGTATATCTACGCTGCAGACACAGCAGTGGCAGCCTTACAGAGCAGAAATCCTGACAGCAATCTGTGGATCGCTAAACCACAGCTAAAAGCTAAACCTAGGAAATTAGAGACAAAACTTTCTATTATTAGAAGAATGTTAGGGTCACAAAGTCAAGTGTTCAAACTTCGGGAAGTCTCAGAATTGAAGTCACCTGTTTAATCCTAACTCAACCCTCCTCTCATTAGGCACTAGGACAAAGTCTTAACCTCATCCGCACATGCACTTCCCCAGGAACCCGTCCGATGATGGACAATGATCTAGTCGTGTATCAGAGTCACGTACCCGACTAAGCCAGCTGCTGCAGGACTCCTGCTACATCTCTTGCAGATGCTGGAAGGCATGCAGGAAAGGGTGGGAGACAGCACACAGGAAAAAAACGTGTTTCTGAGACTATGCCAAGTAAATGGTGCCCCTGTGGTTCCATCCCTCTCTGCCTGGTTTTCAGCAAGTCACTTGAAACAAAATCAGACCAGACCACCAGGAATTGCAAGTTACTCATTCCCTGGGTACAGTACAATTAGATCCTGGAGGCTGATTTGCACGAGTGCTGCACAATAGGAGCACCGAGAGCCATAACCTGAGTATTAAAGTAGAAAATTCAAGTTCTAACACTCAGAGTTATTGATACTCCTGAGTTCAATCTCACTGTGCCTCTGGTTCCTATATGTAAAATGGGAACAACATAACTTTACAGCTTCTAGGAATACAATTAAAACATTAATGGTACAAAGTATGCAAGACCCAGTACTCCTAAGCACCATGCTCATGAGCACTTGAGGGAATTTGTAATTCTGTGCTCAGTCCAGAATTTGAGAAGTCTGCAGTACAGCAGGCTCTAGGTTAACAAACTCAGCAATGGGTATCATTACTTTGTGCACTGAATGAGGCAGAAAAGCTCTGTGCAAAAAAGGGGGATGTGATCATGTCATTAAAAGACAATCCTACACTGCGAGCAGGCTGCACAACAAGGCAGCAACAAGCATCCTTACCTCTGGTGTTTCCTGACTTTGAAGTACTGAGCTTCAGAGCTTAAATATATCTTTGTGATTTTTTTTTAGTATATAGTAACTGAAAGAATGCCAGATAGAGGGTGGCACTTTTCACCTACATACAATAGATGTAACAACTACAACTTGTTGTGTTTTACTGTAACAGGTGATCACAATTTGAGCGGGATCTCAGAATCACCTTAGGGTCATCACTTTTAGAGAGTCTGTTAAATATGTAAGTCAAATTTCTAAACCAATGGCTTTCAATAATGGCACAGTGGTTCAGAATTACATTAAACCAACAGTATTTTATACCACTTTTCAGACAATAGATCCCCACTCCAACAAGGGAGTTAAAATTCTGGTACTTTTCCCGATCAGTTTGTGAATCCCAACTTAAACTATAAGCATAGTGGGAACACAGACAGTGTAAACTACCTCTGCAAAAATTATGAAAAGCATAGAAAAACTAAGGCTGGCATTTGTGGCACTGTAGCGGGTACGCTCATTGTTTAAAAAACAAATCCCAGTCAGTGAATCAGAAAGAATGACTAAGTGCTGCTGGACACCATAGATCCATCCTGAATAAGCGAGAGTACGGAGCAGCCCTGTCCCAGGAGCATGCCGGGAGCCAGGCTGCTGCTCATCACCTCTGCTGTAAAGGGCGAGAGAGGGAGGGAAGGAGCACACTGTAGCAGTCTTTTTATGCACAGCTTACTTTCCACAGCAACCCAGCCATGCTGTCTGCCTCTCTGARAGTGGCCGAGCCAAGGTTCAGCTCTCTCCTTGCTCTAGCCAAGGTTCAGCTCCTTGCTCCAGCTCACACCCCCACTGCCCAACCATGTACTGCTGCCCTCTGCTCCAGCACATGGACATTGGGGCAGAAACTCTTCCCAAGGAGCACTGGGAAAAGCCCTGAGCAACCTGCCCTGCTCCCAGTGCTGATCCTGCTCTGAGCTGGAGGCTGGACTAGAGACTTCCCAGCGTCTCATCCAACCCCAATGATTATATCATTTTTATGAATTAAGCTGTCTTGTGTTTACTTTCTTTATAGGTATATGTTGGGCAACTGGTGTCTGAAACCTTAACAAACAGATAAAAAAGTAAAGTAGACCACACAAGTAACCATTTAAGTGCCTGCAAAGCTGTCGTCACAACAATGATTTAATCACAAGTCTTTATTTGGCTTGATGGTTGGAATATGACAGCACACTGATGGTTAAAACTGTGTTTTGTTTCGGTCATTGCTCTTAAACACTAGTTACCAGTTACACTGCTGCTCCGACTGTCAGTCAGGGCTGAACCACAATGTCAACTTTGAGAAAAAAAAAAGGGAACTTGTACAACAATCTACCTGACTGGGATCGGATCCGTTGCGATGGAGGAGAAGCTGGTCTGGCAATCAGCAAATAATGACACATTTAGATCAGCTTAAATTCCCTGCCTTCTCATTAACGATAGCTGGAAGAAGAGGCATAGGAATATGCACTGCAGCTACAGGGGCCAGAGGGACAAATAAGTATAAAAACAAGGACAAAATTCCCAGAGACATAAAAGCATCTGAACAAGAAAACATACCTGGAATCAACAGATGTTATTTGTGTACACATTTTGTTATGTTGTCAGATAATTCATTTAATTAAAGGGCATGTGTATCAGTGTCTCACCAGCATATTATGAATAGCACTTAAATTATGGCAGTGCATAAACCCAGGACATTTGTATTCTATCCACCTTAAATAAAAAGTCTGACTCCATCAATTTTAATACCCAGTTGCTTTAAGAAGTTGGCTACAGCTTCATGGCAGCCTGCCCAGGTCCTTTGCTCAATCAAGCAATAGTTGTCTTTGACCAAAAAAGAAAAAAACAGCCAACAGTATCCTTGCTGAATGTCTGCTGGTATCTGCTATTAACATAGGAATAAGTAGATTACATGTAAAGACAGATTAATACTTTGGGTAACTATAACACTATAAAATTAGCTGGTTTAGTAATTCATTATTGAAGCTACCCACTTTAGATTCATTTTTCAGAAAATTACCATGCAATTTTTAATTGTATGTACATAAGAGCTAATGCGCTGTAGACACAGTTTAGAGACCTGTATCATAAACTATTTACCTCCGTATTATACAACACCAGCATGTCACAGTGCCCTAGGCAAGGTCACCAAACTCCTAACAATGCTGTAGGATGTGGCAGAGGAATCCATCTTTACAAATTAGCCTTCATTATACATGATTCTGCTCATAAATCTTGATGTATCGTTTTCCAGTATAACAACTCTACCTTGCACTTGCATGTACCCTCTAATCTTTTAATTCATGAAGTATTTTACAAATACAAATTAGCGGTATGTTTGCATGCATAAAGCGAATGTGCTGCTGCGACAGCAGTGCTCTAAATGTGACCTGACCTACCGGAGCACCTGCCCTGCTCTGTGTCCTTCTGGTGTCCACCTGGGGATGGCAAGACTGCAGAAGCCCGATTTTCCAGAGCAGTTAGGTGACCTAAAGCTATAAAAGCGCCTGAAATGAAACAAACCATTTTTCTTTGGGAGTTGCGGTCTTCCTCACACACAAACCCTATGAGGAACCAACCTGGACCTGCAACTGACTTAGAAAACTGATCAGACAAGCAGGTGAGTCCACTTCCCGGAGGCAAACTCAACCCTCTTGATTTCCGAGATGCTCAGAYGGTGCCTCCGACGTGGGGCTATCTCCAGGTTCAACCCTGAGCCCGACTGCTTGTGGCACCATCCCCACCGTGCCTGCCAGGACCCGGGCAGGTGTTGCCTACATGGGGCTGGGGAGGTCCGACCTGCCTTCACCCCGGGTCTTGCCCTGCAGCCCGACCTGCCCGGCGACTGCCAACTGCATCCGTGCAGATAGCTGAGGCGGTGCCGGGGAGCTCCCCGTCCCGCCCGGGCTGAAGCCCCGAGGTCTCCGCACTCCGGCGCGGGGCAGGTGCCCCCCAGGMGCCCTGGCCTTCCCCCGGGGCGTCCCCTCGGAGCGGGGAGCCCCCCTGCGCCGCCGGGGCCGGGACGTCCCCCGGGGTCTCCCCTCAGGCGGCCGCGGGCAGGTAGCGGCAGCCGCGGCGCGGCGGGACTGACCTGCGAGCCGCCGCTCCCGGACATTCCTCCACAGCAAGTCCCAGGCTTTGGCGGTGGAGTCCCGCAGCTGCTCGCTCAGCGACCTCCGGAGCTGCGCCTTGGCCGGGCGGCGCTGGCTGCTCATCCTCGGCGGCTCCGCATGCCGCCCCGGGCAGCCCCGCTCAGCGCCGGCGGCGGCTCCCCTCGCCGGGGACGGGCGGCGGCGGCCACATGGGGCCGCGGGGCAGCCCCGCCGCGCCGCAGCCCGCGTCACCGCCGCTCCGGGCGGGCGGCCCCTTCACCTGAGCGCCGCCCGGCACGCCGCCCGCCCCCGCCCCGGCCCCCGGGGCAGCAGCGTCGCCGCCAACCCCCCTCAGCGCCCCGTCCCGCGCCCGGCGCCTCGCCGCCCTCCTCCCTCCTTCCCTCCCCCGCGCCTCAGCCCCCGCGGGGCGGGGAAGGTGCCCCGGGGTCCGGCGCGGCTCCTGCCCCACAGGCGAGGCGGGTCGTCGGCCCCGCCTGAGGTCTTCCCCCGCTGCTGCCCGTGAGGGGCCGGTGGCGGGAAATGGCCGCCCCCGCTCTCCGGCCCGGGCCACCGCAGGCGTCGCGGCCCCGCGCCTAAATTTCGTGACCCCGCTTGTGCCTGTGACCCTTCATTTGGGAACTGTCCGGCCAATCACTCCCCGGCTGCTCTGCTATCAGCGCCCAGCCCTGGGCCACCGGCGCCGGCCAGGCTTCGTGCCCCCTGGACGGCAGGTCTGTCCACAGGCCGGCCCCGCTACCCAGCCCTGCGGGAGCCCCGCTGCGAAGAGCGGGGATCCGCCGCTCCAGGGCGAGGTCGCCCGCCACGGTGTGACAGAAAACCTGGCTCGCAGCAGGCTGCCTTTTTCTCGGGAAGCTATAATAGGTGCTTCACCCACACCATGACTTTTGCCGAAAGAAAATTGTTTTTTCCAAGGTCTCCGTTTACCAACTCTCCACCCGAGCTCAAGCCACAGTCCTCGCAACACAGCCTGTCCCATTTCTTTCCCACTTTCTCTGCATTCCACCCACTTACCTCCCACGTCCCTCCCCCTGCTTCATCCCTTCCACCCCGCTGCATCATCTCCTCTTCTCTAACAAGCTCTTACACTCCTAAAAGGTTTCAAAACATAACCCTGGCAGCCATTTTTTGCACACATTTACAGACTAAAAGGAATCCCGATTCCTCCATCCCTAGACAAGGTGGAGAGCAACAGCAGGGCCCTTATCCCATTTAGGAAACCAATTTTGTGTCTCTGCTTCCTCTGTGATCTGGGAACTACTGTTGTAACAGTGGCCCTTTCCCTATCCTGCCCACCCGCGGAGTGGATGGTTCCCAGCACGACYGGCAGCTGAGAGTCCGATAGCTGAGAAGGACAACAGGAGCTTAATTTCATTTAGTCACAAACCATTACTTACTGCTTACTCTTTTTGCAGAGTATTTGCAATGTGCAATGAAGAGGCTGATGTTCCTGAAAGTGAGTGCCATACACTGCAACAGCTGAATACCCTGGTAAAGCAGTCATGTTAAACATTATCGATATCCCCATCTTGTTTAAATTAAAACCGTAACTGCAATGTCAGCAATACCCATAGAAGCTAAAAGCAAACAAACAGATGTATTCCATGTTACCACTCAGTTTTAATAACATCTTCTGCTTACTCTCTGATGTGAATTTGTTTTCCATTGTCCCTGTTCTTAAAAGGTTCATCTTAAACTACTCTACTTTATCTGATGTAGTGGAGACAATGTGCTTGCCCAGAACTTGTGAAGATGTTGTATGTCACTCCTCCTCCTGCAACTCCAGCTACAGTGTCCTCCAAATGACTGGACAAACTCTTATGAGAAAAGGGATGCCTTCCAGGGACGGATGCATCCAAGATCTAGACGGGGGACAGCATAATTATGTAAATACTCCCACATCCCATGATCCAGAGCAAACACCTGCTGATGTTAATGGGAGAAGAGAGGATTACAGTTCCTACAGTCAGCTCCTCTGCCCCGTAAATCTGCCTCTGACCTCTGCCTCACTTTATTTAATTTCCTACCAACACAGCCATTACTGGTACATAAGATCTACAATGCCTGTTTTCTGCCATGGGCTCATAATCCGCTAGGAACCAGGTAGAGATGGTTCATTTCTGACATAGTACTCAGCYGCCCTATAAAGATCAGCAGTGACACACAGTCTAAAGGTGAAATTATAAAATCAGTTTTGAAGGTTTTGTATCATACTGCTGTGACACTACCTGCAAACACCAGTCCGTGTCAGCCAGTACTGTAACCTTCAACAGTGCTCTTCTGGCAGCCACGCTTGAATGCACCCTCTTACTGTGTCCAGCCTGTCTGGAGGATAGATCCCCCTTTCTTCAGTTGCTTTCTGTGATGGCCAGAATGTAGTGATACAACAAAAGATATTCTCTTCCCTCCTATATCATTTTTGAAGATGTTACTTTATCAAAAATGTCCCTAGACTTCCAGGTGTACTGAAGTAGCTAATTAGCAATGAGATACTAGCAATTGCTAATACCATGTTATCTCACCGCAGGTTACTAAGATAAACTCCAGTGATATGGCTGTATTTCATAATCAGCAGCAGAACTGAACCAGCAAGCCTAGACCAAACTCTGTGGCAGGCACTGACAAAAATCTTACTAATTTCAGGTACTTTATTGTGGAAAACTAAATCCAGCAGCAAGATCAGATACTGTACTTTTCTCCCCAAAGAAAACAGTGCTATTGAGTAATGAGAAAATATCTCATGCAGCAACTGGCCCATTCCTATTTTATGCCTTTAATCATAGTCAGCTGTTCAGAAGTCGAGTTACCAACACAGGTATTTTTGATGTATTACACCTAGTAGTAGCAGTTACAATAAGAGCTCTTCTACACAACCCACTTGAAGAAAGGTATGTGTTAGGGATCATTCATAAGTCAAAGATGTTTCACTTCCTTTTAGGATGGTAGAAAGCATGACTAAATAGTAAAGTTCTGGTCTCCCTCCACGCATTTTCATCTGTTGGTTAAGTGCGTAAGTAGCCAACTGATCAGTGCTCTTGTCTACAGCTTGAAACGTTTTGACATCCTGAACAAGATGGATAACATTTCTGGGGGAAAGAAAAGGAAAGCACATTTTCCACAGAAACAGCAGTTTTCCTGCTTGATACTAGTCATGTCAAAATGGTTCTGATCAGAGTAATTGCAAAAAAAACCACTGTATATGATGAACAGAAAGGAGGAAATTCCCAGTTGCCTTAAAAGAAGCTGAACTATGATATTTGTCTTTTCTCATTGATAACAGAATATTGGCAGGAATGGAAGTGGTATTTGTCTGTCTTAAAATCTTGCAAGCATGTAAAATGTTGGGGGAAAATCTAAGCTAATTACACCCATGCTCTGATGCCATTGTGGCACAGAAGTCTGATGTTCTAATTATATATTTAGCAATTTATAGTTCTTCCCAATCACCATGATAATTAAATGCCAAGTTAATTGATACTACATAATAATCTGGCCTCTAATTAGCAGTGTGTTTTTAATTTGTTACAGATTCCATTATGCAGCCTGATCTAGTCCTAATAAAGTCACTGTAAAAACTCCCATGCATCTGGTAAGAAGAGAATCAGGCCTAAGAAAGAGAAAAATGACTATGTCTTGGTTTGCCATTTGTAAACTACTGAAAGACTATGATAAAAGTACAACTTCTTCCCTTTTTTTCCTCTAGTCCTTAATTATGGTGAGTTTAACCACTTCACAGTATTTGTCTCCTTGTAGAAGAGCAAAACAGGATATGTCTTGCAGAGGAAAATGTGAGAAGAGTACATCCATCCTTGGTTACTGCGTGCTGTTTAGTGGACACAAGCTCCCTACACTTGTATCTCTTAAAAGCAATAATAAAGCAAAAGAGGAAAGCAATTAGTACTACAGGATCACTGATGCAGTCTGATGCTAATCAGTGCAATACCAAATTTTATAATGCATCTAATTCTTCAGGAACTGACTGTAAATTAATGAAGCTTTTGAAGTTTATTATACTCAAAATGGTGGTGGTGTGCTTTTGTAGCTTCAAATAGTAGCTCAGACAGCCTAGATATAAATACATCAAGTAATATTTATAACTTTGGCAATGATCTTTATCTCTTTGGGGGTCCTAGAGCTCTGGAATTTGTTTTCTATCACAGGCTAAATGTCCTGAGTGTGACGTTGTAAGTCTGGGTTACCACCGGAAGGGATGAAAAGATTTGAGGTTTTCCATTGCTTGTTTTCCTAATAGCAGACTGCAGTGAATTGCATACTAATTCTGTGGTTGAAGTTATGTGAAAAGCACCAAGGGCATATGAGTAGGTGTCCTCTTTGACATCTAAGTAAACAAACAAACATTTTGGATAGAGAAAAATAAGAATCATTGTGAACCAGGACAAAACGTTCCAGCTTGTTCCCTGGCACTCCCTCCTTCCTTGTTATTTACATATGCAAATTATCATCATTTTAAGGTAGCTTTAATGAGGATCAATTGTAAAGCAGTTTCACTCTCTCCCGGTTTATCAAGAGATTGGCACCTATCTGTTCATCCTTCTCCATTTCAGCCTTCTAAAGCGCTGGGAAAGGATCGCTCCGCACTTTGCCAACAGCAGAGCGCTGCTGGCTTTCATTAGTCGGGGCCAAATTCTTTCACTTTTGTTCACAGTGATTAATGCTGAAATAAAGGGGACTTCTTGCAGTGTTCACTGTGAAAAGGCTCTAAGTATGCTCAGATACAGACTACAGTAACAAAGTATCTGCTGTTTGACTGTGCTCCCTCTCCCTTGCTAAAACTGGCATGAAGGGGATGGGGGGGAATTAAGCTTTTCTTCTGTTCATACAGAGGATGGCACTTTATTATTATTATTATTATTATTATTATTATAAAATAATAATAATAATAATAATAATAATAATAATAATAATAATAAACACCTGTATTACCAAAGCACTTAGAACCAGAAACTGGATGGAGCAAAAGTACAATCTTTGCCCTCAGGAGACTACAAACTAAATATAAAACAAGACACCAGTGGAGAGAAGAGCTAATTGGGGTAGGAAGGGTGGAGTACAAGAGAACAATAAAACAATACTGGCCAGCGTAGTAACTACTGGTGTTAGCACACCAGATTAGTTTTTGGAGGCACTGACGCAAAGCGAGTTAGCAAGAGGGTCTCCGAGGAGGTTAATGTGGTATCTTTATATATTCAGAGGACCAACTCCCAAGCATGAGGGGCACTTTTAGAGAAAGCATGATGCAGACATGTATTTGAAAAAGTAATGAKTAGACAACGAAAGCTGGCATCCTGTACAGACAGACTGTGGGAATCGAGCTTTTAATATTCAACAAATGATAGAAAGGGAAGGGAAGGGCCTTCAGCCTTAAGCCAAGTAGCCTCCACTTGATGCAACATAAAGGCAGGATGAACTGCAATGAACAGTGACAGCAGAGAACTGCCACAGTATTTGCATTTGGGATGCACTGAAGTAGACCAGATTGTGTCTATCAAGGCAGAGTAAGTGAGAACAAAGATGAGATGGTAAACATGGGATGAAAGTTTTTCCTAGAGCAACCATGAAATTTCACCTGGGAAACTCTTTCTGACAAAAAAAATCATTTCTTACAGAATAAAAATTGGAGAAAATGTCAGTTTTTTCTGGAAAATAACTGCCATTTTCCTGGTTTTACCATGGAGCAGGATTTTGACATTCTAGCCGGCCTTAACTTGGACTTTTCTCTCCATCTCACATCCTGGTTGTATCTAGCTCTTGCAGATTATTTTTTAATAACCCCTCTAATTCTCCACTCTTGTCTCCTTAACTCAGCCTAAGTTGTCACAGAAGAATGATGAACTCCAGGCGAAGGCCCTGTGTGACGGGTAGGAGGATGCTCTGTTCTGTGAGGATGGTGAAAAAGGGGACAGGGGGGTAACTGGCTCAAATGATCATTGGATGGATTACTGTCTGAGTAAACAGAGCACTTCTACTGAACAGTAGACAACAAAGCTGATACTTAAGCTGAAATTCTGAAGAATTGCAGCCACAAAAGCCTTTGCACATTTCTCAGATAGCAGAGGGGAAGAATGGACAAAACAAACCAAGTGCCAATAAACTTTCACTTCCTTTCGTAAGACGCTCTGTGGACATCTTTAAAATACAGTATATTGCAGATATGGAAGCTTGGGCTGGGCAAAGCCAGTCACGGTAGAAATAGCCAATTCTTCAATGATTAAGCAACTGTGAAAGTGGAATACATTTTATGTGTGTAGATATAGTGGTTTTTTACTAGAGCAGAGCTTGAAATTTTGAGGTGATTAATGCCCTTGAAAAAGTGAGCAGCTATGTTGAAACACAAAATGTCTCAGCACAGAATACTGCCCCTGTTCTTCTCATTCCAGCTTCTGGTGTCTGATTTTTCCCCTCCTTTTTAGTTGCTTGACAAAAATATATTATTCTAAACTACATCTTTCTTTGCTCTCAAAGTGCTCATTTCCTTAATATTGCATTGGGACCTTGTCTAAACCAAGATTTTTTTTTTTTTTCCAAACTTCCAACTGTTATTACAATCACAGTAGAAATAATTGGAACATTTGTGTAAAAAAGCCTTGCAGCAGTCAGTGGCAATTTAGCACACACCGTATCTGGATATTGGTTCAGAGACCTGGGAGCTTGTTCTTTTTTTTATAACTCTCCTGGATTACACAGGAAAACATGATCAATCTTGACAACAGGTTCTAACAACAATGCAACGGAATTGTTCCCAAAACCAATTTACTTATAAGAGTAAGAACCTTCTTCAGATACACAAATACTCATGCGCACATGCTTTCCTAGTAATCAGGCTACTGACTGATGGGAGCATATTGCCAAGTATCCATATATTGCAAGCTATGGATTTTTACAGAGCTTCCTTCATTACTGGTCACACAGATACTATTTTAACTTATTTAACAGATTTTAAAAATATATATTTAATAGACTTGAAATGCTATGCTACTAATGTTTTTGGACAGGAAATAAAGAATATCGTGGCCAGTTGCAATAGGGGATAGAATTTCAGGTAGGCGGATTATAATGACCAGAATCAAAATTTGTCTGAGGCCCAAGCCAAGCCCTATTAACCTAAACAGTTCTACAGGATCTGGAATCATTAAGGCTGATTTTAAATTTCTTCTTGCTTCCACAGTAAAGAAGGGCCAATTGGCTGTTTGCAGTATTGTCTGAGTCTCATTCGAAGCAAAGGCTGGTGGCGATTCGATTGTAAGCATCGTTTCCCAACCAGCGCAGAGCCTGCCTAAGCCCACTCCATCACCCAGCTCTGGCATTACAGAACTCTCTGTTCCAGCAGGCTAAGTGGTAGGGCCGTTCCTGCTAGTATAAAGGAGCTTAAGCTTAGGAAGAATGCTTGTTTCATGACATTTAACATATCTGGGTATTCCCACTGAGAAGCAGGATATTCATGCTGTGAAGAAGGGGCTGGACTAGGTGGATCTGCAGCTCTTTCTATCCAAAAATGTCTATGTTTCTGTGAGAACATTTTGGTAGCGTCAGGCAGCACCTGTATTCCATTAACTCCGAAAGCATTTCAGTGTTTACAGTAACCAGGAAATGTCGATGTCTGTGTTATATTAACAAGTCAGCAGTAACAACTGCATTTTCAGTTTTTAGAGCTGTGCAGAGAACGGTTTACTGTGAGTCGCTGAGAGTTTTACTTTTTTTGGATGAAACACGAACAGGCCTGTAGCGCTGCCCTTGAAACCATTACAGAAAGCTTTGGAGAAAAAAGTTATCAAAAGAAGTCTAATATTGCTTCAGTAATGGCTTCATATAATCAGGTATGCAAAAACATAGCTGTGAACTGCAAGTCTAAAAAATACTTGTGACACCAAATTTGTAGCTTCTTCACCTTAGTTTTGCTTACACTCTTCCTGCCTTTTGCATGTAGGTTGAGGGGGTTTGCATAATCACATAATTTCATTCAAGATTCAGTATCTTGGAAACAAAGCTATGTTATATTTTTATGTGGACTATACTACATACATGCACAGAGAGGTAAGCTATAAGGTGTCACTGCATAGTAGTAGGCTGCAGACTTTATGAGAGCACTGATGTGCTGCTGTATAATTATAGTCTATATAAAAGAATTTGGCTGTGAGAAATTAAATAGTCCACCACGCAAAGCATAACTTATTGTGGTCTTCCAAATAGACTCCAACTTCTGCATGCAAGAGGCAAAAAATCTATGCTATGCACCCATTTGCTTTTCACAGAACTGAATTTTAATAGCGACGTTAAATTACTATTATATAAATAGTACATCAAACACCATGGGAGAAAGCTAGAAAATATTAAGATATTTTTCTTTTCTCTTTTGGGATTGAAAGCAGTACTTGGTACAACTTAATTCCCAAGAAAGGCGATAGCAGGGACTGCTCTGTAGCTGGCCCAGCACACCAAAGGCAGAGAGAGCTTGAGGAGGTGTTCCCCCATCACCTGCTGCTGTGTACAGCGATGTGACCAGAATGATGACAGAGGTCACAGCCACTGCTCTCTACTGATAATGCTACCACTTGCTTTCCAGAGAGGGCAATCTTTTTCATTTAGTATTACTTGAAAAGTTGATTCCAGAAAGAACAGAGCAGGCTTCACCTCCCCCTTGTACTCCCTTGAGCACTGTGTTCTCGCTGGCCCAATTCCCCCCCTCTTGTTATTAATAGACGCTTTTTTGAGACCCCACAATTCCCCTTGACTTCAATTAACTGCCACGCAAATGAAGGAGATAGATATGCATTCAGGACTGTTCRAGAAGGCAAGAAAAAGTTGTAATTTTACTTGTATGTATTGTTGGTTCCAAATTTCGTTTTCAGTGTTGCAATGGTTTCTAGTGAAATCAGTTCCTATGGATGATATCAGAACACCTTTACGGAGCTGCAGATAAAGATGTTGCTCATATTGTTTACTTATACTACTGTCACGCAGACTCACTTCAACAGCTTTTCATCATTCTGTGCTGACATAAATCTGCTCAGTAGTAATTACCTGAGATTGTTCTACATTTCAGGGAAATTTTTTGAAACATTTACATTACAAAAACCCATGTTAATTGCTTGGAGAGTAGGTGCTAAAGGGATTATAACTCAGCAGGATCTTATGCAGTGTTAGTTTTTGAGACAGAAGATCAGTTAATTTACCTGACAGAGAATAATTATAGTAAGTAATCCTTGATGTTAATTTGATCAAAATTATCRGATACATAGTTTCAGAGTTCAGGCCTTAAAAATATTTCAGTGAATGTCACTGCTAAAGGGGAAAAAAGTGTAAGAAGTAAATCTGAAAACCAAAACCTAGTCGTCTTATGCCTCAAATTGGAGGCTATTCCCAATTTCTCTTCTGAAATGTTGCTAAATGGTTTTGCAGTGATCTAAAGTAGTTCACTGCTGTCGGTCAAGTCATAAGGAATACTGTTTCATCTGGAAAACATTATCCTCCTTTAGGACTTAAATAGATCTGGATTTATTCTCCTCCCTCCTGTCCTATAGCTCATCTTTTATAGCTGGGCAGGATAAATGCAAAGTGGGTTGTATGTACTACTAGAAAGTAAAAGTAGGCTCTTACTCTACTTTGTACAGGTATAAATTACCCTTTTAATGCAGAATTGATGAAACTCAAGGTCTTCCCAATAATCACCAGGGACAGCCTCCCTTCCTACAAGCACTGCTTTAATCATTCTTTAAAAAAAATCCCACAATTTAGACCAAACACTAGTGACAATCTCACATTAATGGTGAAATTCTTGACTTGCTGAAGTAATTGTAAAAATCCCCATATGCTTCACTGAAAAATTTCATCCAGTGTGGGTACTTCCCTTTCCCTGCTCACACCCATCATGCTTCTTAAGAATATGTGAGCATAAAGCCCTCAGTTTCTTGCTGRTTTGATGATCCTTGTTAATTGGGGAAACAGGTTCCAGTACATGAGGGTGCTACATGTTCTGTATCTCATGTTCATTGGATATCCCTATGACTTAAAGGTAAGTAGGAATTTAGTGCCACAGCATTTTTCATTAGTTAAGTAAAATGACTGTATCTTCTCTGCATATCATCCTTCACTGACTTCTCTGAATGTTTCTTTTTGTAGACAGTTTTGTAATGTTGACAATGCTGGATGTCACTGTGATATAGTTCCTGAATTTATATGATGACATTATAATAATAGCAATGCTGTTCTTTATGGTTCCTATAAATTAGCATTTTACTTGCTTTCACGACTAGCGCTGCAAATTGAACAGCTGTTTTCACTGAGCTGTTTTAATTAAGCTGTCCATAATGTTGCCTAGGTATTTTTCCGAACTGGTAACACTTCATTAAGTATGCAGCATCAGTGAACGCTTCAGATCATTCCTGAGCATTACCTCACACTTAGGTAAATTGAAGTCCCATCTGCTTCGAGGTTGTCAAATCACCTCGCTTTGGTGGTTTGAATTTGGTTCTCAGAAATCTTTCTGATCTTTAGTACCCTAGGAAATCTTGAGTTTGCTACAGATTTTGCCATCTGTTCACTCACTTGTCAAGATAATGAAGCTTTAAATGATACTTGTCCTAGTAAAAATCTTTTAGGCAACCTATTATTAGCCTCTCTTCATTCCGAAAACTGACAAGTTTAATTTGGGTGTCTTTGGATCTTTTATAGAGTTTATGTTCTATGACCAAAATTTCTTTCCCACACTGATTTCTCACATTATTTCCTCTCTGTTTTGAAGATCTCTGGAATATTAGTTTGGAAAGCCTAGATAAGTCTTATCTCGTCTTGTTTTCCTGTGCGAAAGCTGTTTCTCTTTCTTTTACAGAGCCATACTGGATCCTACCTCTGTATTCTCATCTGGGCGCATTATATCTTGCTTTGTTTTTTTCAGAAACATATATGATAATTAATATGGGAAGCTGTAATTATTTTCGCTGCCCACAATGACTTCTTTTCATCTTTAAATATGGGTATAATTCTAGCTGCCTTGGACAGCTGAACCTGATGAGCATATTCCAACACTTCCACTTCTAACTTCATTTCTGACAATGCTTCATCTCCTGTTTGCAAAGAGGACTCCACAATGCACTCACAACCGGGCATTAAGTCTGGAAATACTCTGCCCCGGCACAAAAATTCATGATTTTAAAAACTATGTCCCTAAGTCTTACACCCTAAGTCACTGTCCTATTTTCAGAAGTGGTTACCACTCATCAGCTACTTCTGAAATCGTTTCTGAAAATCAGGTGTTTTATTTAAAGGCATAAACAGGAATCTGGAAGTTCAGCTTYTGGTCCTCAGTTTTTAAACCTTGCTTCTTACTACCCAGAAAGTTGGCTAATCCTCAGCCAGTCAAGGAGACATAACCCATGGGTGATGTCATGATAGATCATGACAGGTCCATTAACCAGCAGAAGGAAAAGCAAGAAATTGTTCTGATTGCAAGGGTAGAGAGGGAGTATTATGCCTGGCTTTAGAGAGCTTGCAGAGCCGTTTGCCCATTTCACTGAGAACCAGAGAGGACTAAGAAGCTCTGGAGAACACAGATGTGTGGGGTGGAGGCAACAGGAGAGGCAGAAGGAAGAGAAGGAAGGAAGGAAGACCACTGTAAGGCATCACGAACAGAAGAGTAACCAGACTGTAAAGTGGCAGTGCCTTTAAGAGGAAACTGAATAGTGAATGGAAATGGTAAGGAGGAAAACTAAAACTGCAATTTTGCAAAGAAGGAAATAGAGAGAAAATGAACAGAGATAGGGGAGTCCAGAAGACTGTAAGAGACAAAAACAGTTGGTAGGATATCTGCAGGGTGTAGAGAAGTGTGCAGAGCAACGAACAAAGTGCTCTGGATACACTGTTGGCTGTTTACACTGCTAGTCCAGGTAAACTGAATTAACTGAGTTAAACATAACTTTAAAATGCTTGGTTTTACACTTCGTTTTAACTTAATCTGTGAATCAGAAATGCTAATCAAATTTCAAGAGCAATAGGTGTAAGATTCCCATTCCTTGAATTTTAGGCACCCATTGTTAAAAGAGAACTGAGGGCGGTGGGAAGCTGGGAGGGAGAGGGCTGTCCCTCAGAGGGTGATTCATTCCACCCAAAACCAGCTGCCTACAAGAGGTGCTACAGCAGACCTGTGGAGGAGGACTTGATCCAGCTGAAGAAGGTGTTACACTCTGAAAATGCCTCTCCCCCCATTGACAGAAGAGGTGCTTAGAAAGCCACCTTAGACTGTAGGTAAAGCTGGAGGTATCAATTCCATCTCATGTTTCCTGTTTCTGTGGCATTTTAATAGGATTTCAGTATTTAACCATTGTAGACTCATTTGAAAATCCCAGGTTGAGTATGTTTCAGTTTCACTCCAGTCTTTTTTAAAGTCTCTAATAGATTTAAAAGCACAGTCCTCATGATTCTCAATAGAATTTGTGTTATGAAATACTATGACTTATTTCTCCTTTTGTTCTTTTTTAACATGGGCTACCTTTTGATGTGGAGACACTGGAATTATTTTGCTGTTGAATAACAACTTTTCTCTTGCAGCACCAGCTGTAAAACATGAACACCTTGTTGGATCACACTCCAGAAATCTGAAATGGGAATCCTGCCAAAGCTCAGGGCTTCATTTTTGTTTTGACTGTCGTACTGCTCTTGCTTCTGTTAGTATCACATTCCTACCACTTGTGCTTTTCAGACACCTACGGCCAAACTCGTTCCCAGTGTAACTCCACTGAACTCAACGGAGCTGCAACAGAAGTGAATTTGTCTCAGTATGTCTGTAAATTAACCAGTCATTTAAGCTGGAGAGTGACATTGATAAGCAATAACAGCACAGGAGTGGTGAAAGGAAGATATCTCCTAGTTAGTTTTGGACAGTTGACACTAACTCCGTTGTCAGATAAGTCTTACTGACTGTGGGAAAAGCCGAGTGGGAAAAGTCACACTCGCCGCCTGCTAACCGTAGGAGGAAAACAGATCTGGAATGCAGAGGAAATCTTGACATTATCTGTTCCCCCAACCCCTACCAGCCAGGCAATCAAAATAACTAGCTGAATATCAGCTGTCTCTGTTCCTGGCCCAAACAAATGTGCTTTCTTGACAAAGTTTTTGCTCACAGGAGAGGAGGCAAAGAGAAGGAGTCTAAAGTGGGTGTGGGGGAGTGTTTCCTGCTAAAAAACAGGAGCTGATTTTCTGTAACATCTAAAAGGATAATGATGAAATAAGCCTAGCGCTGTAGACAGAGGTGGCTCTGTGGTTTCCAAAGGACAGCGATGCATACTCGACAACCCCGCAGCCCTACACAACAGAAGTCCAGTACTTCATCACTCCACTTGGCCTCTGTTGACATTGTCAAGGACAGTTTGCCACAGACTTTGGTAAAAGAAGGATCAAACCCAGGGGAACAAAACCACTGGAAAGGAATTCTGTGTGCCCATCCAAATTGTGCTGTGTAAGAAGAAAGTGTAGCCATTGCAAATGAATACTTGAAGATTAAAAGTATTTTCTCCCCAGTGATCATAAGACACAAGGTCTATCAAGACTCTAAGGAAGCACAATATACAATACTTACATCAAGGTTCCATATACACATCACAGCAAGTTAGAGGCACTCTCACATATTTCTGTATACGCACAGTTACTTACCTATGTGTAGCTTAATACTCTGGATATCATCCCTATATGGTTGTTGTTATGCTCAAAAAATTCCAAGGCTATGGGGCCATAGAAGAGGAGCACAGCAACAAAAGCCACAAATGAAAAGGTGTACTTTAAATTAAGTTACTGAATATTTTGAGTTCTCCAATACATCATCCAGCCATTGAGCACACACCATCAGTACTGTCTGTCTGATAAACAGGTGAAAATATATAAGAGGAGAACTTTGGAAACTCATCTTACATTTTTGTTATCTAACAAGAGTCCAGAGAGCTGTAAATTGAAGATTTCGACAATACGTTCGTGAGCAGGCAAGAAAAGAGAGTGTGAAAAGCAAGGCTAACTTMATGTGCTATATGTTTATAAAACAAACAGATGCCAACATCAGCAGTCTGCTAGTGATGCCGGAGTACCTATCCCCTTGTGCCCACTTTGCCTACTAAAAGACCGTGGAAATCTAAAGTAGTGGCTTCTCTTGACGGAGGCCTGGCATGGATAGTAAGGCAACTACTGCTGGGAAAGGCTGTAAGGAGGACCACTCAGTCATGGGATGCTGCAATAATTCCTTTCCATATTCCCTCTCCACTGCTTTGGGAAGCAGGCACAGTAGAAACAGTTCTCTGAGTCTCTCCCTCCTATTTTTGCACTCCAGAGCCTTCCGTCTTTGGCAGGAGTGGACCACCAACACCCTGGGCCTTAACCGCTCGTTCTCTGATTTTTCTATACTAGGAAGCCTTGACCTGCTGCTGGCTGAGACAATGCTAACAGCTCAAATGAGTGTCCTGGCATGCATGAGCAGATACAGAGGCTATCCATACAACTGCAGCGCTAACGTAAGCTCCTCCTGATGCTGAGCTCTGCATGGACAAAGGGCACAGCAAAGAGCACCCAGCAGGACGGGGACCGTAACCTGGACACCAATCAGCTCATGGACCAACATGCATGAAAATAAGCTCTTGACAAATGATTTGAATGATGAATTAGAAACAAATGTAAATGTTTTAACAGTCACCTTTTTGTATGAAGAACAATGATAATATAAGGCTGTAAGTTTTGTGAGAGAAGGACTCGCGTTCTGCCTGTACAGTGCTCAAAAGGACACTACTCCGGGCCTGAGGCCCACTGTCACTAACTCAGTACAAACAATTTAAAAATAATAAATGACTTAATTAGCAATCCAAGTAAGTTGTAGTTTTAAGACTTTGCTAAAAGAACTATATACATTTTATGAAATATAATGTCCCCGAGCTTCCCATTTCCTCAGCTACTTAGAGGAGTTGTTTGATTCTGAAATGCTGTGAAAAGTAGAAGGTATTTTTTTTTCTTTACAGATATAAATAATTTTCTATACAGCTATAAACGCATCATTAAGAGACTGGTCCTACCCCCACCAACTTGCCAGCGACTGCAATTGGCGCAGAATTAGGTTCTGCAAAGGAGGAATCCTTAATATTGTACAGGATAAACCTGCAAGATTCTATGCTAGAATCAGTTTACTTCTCAGAATTAAGGCAATTTTAAAAGAAATTTGTAATTATGGACTTGAAAACCAATCTAATAACTTCTGATACTTACGGATGGGCATTTTCCTGACTTTTAAAAGCAAGCTTTTCTCACTAGCAAGTGTTATCTTAGTGTTATTATATATCATATGTAATCATATATTGCAATAAGGATTGAATTTAAAGTTAGGAGAAATACTTACACCCCTGGTAAGCTAAGAATTCCAGAAAACAGCAGTTACTACTAAGCAATATACAATGACAACTGTAACTGTCCAAGTAATTAAAAAAAAAAATTATCAGTTGTAGTTCATGGAATAAATGAATTTTTAATTAACTTTGCTTACAAGTAAATTCAGCATTTCCTTTTACATTTCCATGTAGAAGTCATCCAAACCAAATTTCAAACATTGGACATGTTGCAGTCTGTTCTTTCTATTCATAAATTTTCAGCTAATACTAAAAACCTGCATGGCAATCAGGCAGACCTATGCCTTGCACAGAGTGTGCTGGGCAACTTCTTGACTATTTAATCATGTTGCTTAATTTTAAACCATCATTGAATTGGTGCTTAAGTCAACTCTGATGTAAAACCATTAGTTTTCACAAGAATTACACCAGGGAAAAATTTGTCCTTTTGCTTTAAAAACAAATTTTCCTGACATACATACTAGTCTTATATATCAGTCTTCGGGAACCAAGAAAAATTCCAGGGTAGGCATGTACCCAATATAAACAAATTTCAAATAAAAGCCTAAAGTCATTACCTTCTCAGACCCCATGTCAAAAGCCAACACTTCACCAAGGCTGGAATAGCAATTTCAGATCCACTTAATAATACCCCTATATAAAGGAACTTTTTGGCCATCTGTTTTCTTGAACTTGCCTTTCTTATTGCTCTGCCTTCATAAAGACACAGAGCCAAAATCATAACTGACAAATGCCATGATATGCAATGGAATTATACATGGGACGGCTTTGGCGTGTCTTTTGCGTTCATATGCAGCTCCGGCCTCCCCCTATTGCTGCACTTCAGCTGTGGCTTGACAGCATGGTGGAAATTACTAATTTGTTTTTGCCTTGTGCTGAGCGCTCAATAAATACCAGCATCTCTATGTGCATTTCTGTCATAGCAACTTGCTGGCCTGGATGGAATCTAATACAGAGAACAGGAAGGGCAGAGACTGGATGGTTTTCAGTTGAAAAGCTTGCTAAAGCAACTCTTCTGTTTCTTAGGAAGGTGCCCCTGTAGTTGACATTAACACTAGATGGCTCTTTGTCCTCCTCTAGTGGTCCCATTATATTTAGAGAGAGGCTTATGCAGTGATTACTTCCTTCAGGTTAATGTGGTTATTACTCAAGTGCAAGGTGTTGAGGCTCATGCCTAGAGATCCTGTGTTCAATCCTAACATGAGCAACAGTAAAGGGTTTCATTACTCTGGCGCTCATGGAAGTGGAAACTGGTGTCGCTGACCATAGCCAGTCACAGTTGCACCGACGCTGTGTCTTTTTGCGCCGTGGCCACCTCCTCCGAGCAGCGGTTGCACCACGGCAGGTTGTTCAATAGCATGAAACAGTGGCATGGTCTGACTACAGTCCCACAAAAGGTCCTATGTTGCAAAAGGTCAGAAGCTGGCTGCTTCGTTTGATAGCTTTATTGCCCCAAATAACTTACATTAAGCATATGTTCCAGCCAGAAGCATTCCTCTGTGTTTGCCTGTCCAACTTGCAAACAAAGAAACAGCACAGAATCTATCTTGTGTCCTGAGCCTTTCAGAGAGGAGCTACCTGTCACCACGAGACAGCGCAAAAACTCACAAGTTACTCCTTAGGAATTGATCCTAAATAGTTAAATAGCAAAAACTGAACCTAGAGAATTGTTACATGAGGGAAATGTTTTCTAACAGGGAACACTAACATTGCTGGTACTGCTACCCGTTAGACATGCTTTCTGTGAAAACAAAAAGCTCCTACTGTATACCTCATTCTTCCATGTGTGCCTCTCTCAGAGCTGTAATGCTTAGTTAGCATTATAAAACACTAAAGATTTATTTTGCTGCTTGCATAATTTAAAATGTCTAACCTTCAAACTTTTGAAATTATACCTTGCCCACAAAATAAAATACACGGACATAGCTTGCATTGTGGCTATCAGAGAGGTCTGAGGGAAAGGTCTAACTGAAATAGAAAACAGGTATACTAGATTTTTTATTATTCAGTGAAAATTTTCCAGGCGTTTGTTACTTTTGGAATAAATGTTAAATGCCACAATGTGCCGTCTGCCATGACTCTTAGAAAACCCCAGTTTAAAGAAAGTTGGTTGCTCAGATGCAATGGAGCTGAATATGGCTGTTTGTCCACAACCTTTGTCAGACATTTGTTCAGTCACAGAAGAAATGACTCAGGAATCCTGAGGCTCCATGTCTGACCTTAGTTGCTGGAAACCAACCCCCCTAACAGAGCCAAAACTTTAGAGCAATTTATCAATTTGCATTAGATCACCATTTACAGCAGGTTCCTGTCAGATCTTTTAAGTCTCAAGAGTAGTTACAAACCCAAGCTCATCTCTCAGCTGTTTAGTGTTCAACTCTCTTTAGTAGTCCAATCTGTAAACAAAAATGAGTTAAAGTAGGAATAATGTTTATAATATTTTCATTCTGAAACCACCTATCTTTTGTACAGTTATTGAATAGATATTATTTTTAACATTTACTAGCTCTAGTCTTTTAAATATTTTTCTCTTGACTGAAAATCAAAGTTACAGACAGAACTATGGAGCAGGGAAATGGAGGAAGATATTCAGAATGACACTGAGTATTAGCATGTATATAAAGTGTCTTTCTACATTGCTGCTTCATTGGTGGAGAAGTTTCTTATATAAAATCCAGAGTATTCCTTAATAGATCAAGTTTTTGTCTATAATCCACATATTAAAACAGTACACATATATGTTTTTAATCTACACCTGTCTTTTTTTTTTAGAAACAGCAATATCCTGAGATATATATAGTAACGGTTCTCATKTTCCTCTTGCTTTTGAGAGCTGAGGATCACAGTTTGCTCTCAGCTGCTCCAATACMTCAGTAGGAGCTGAGCAGCAAAGATTTGCCTTTTCAGAAGAACAAAGGAGGGGTTTGTTCTATCATTGCTGATTATGAAAGGAACATATAGTGTGCTGGAAGAGACAATCTCACTGCCTAATTTTGGGAGCCAAACTGGCACTGCACAGAAATTAGAACAGGAGCCAAATGAAATGACCCCCTGATGCACTGACTGCAGGAGAAGCACCAAGTCTACCTACTTCTAATTTGAGCAATACAGAGCTTAACTAGTTAACAGACCAAGGCCACCAAACAGCTGGGTTTATTCACGAGTTTACTTTCACTGTACCACTGCCGGTGAAAACAGCCTGTTCATTTTTCCGTCCAAAGTAAGCATCTCCACTTCTTGTTGGAAATATGTCAAAGTGACCCCACTCTGCTTTCTAGTAAAGGCACGGGATCACTGGATGAGGATGTTTTATTTTCCCCAGTTATTTAAGGTCAGGTTCTCATCTTGGGAAACTCTTTTAGCTGGAGTAATGACAGCATGAGACATGACTACTGCCTAGGTCTTGGGAGGGACTGCAGAACATCTAACCCAGCTGCTGCTCTCCCCTGCAGAGGATGGGACAAGGGAGCTCACGGACACAGCCACAGCTCCACCTCCAGCACACTTGCCAAACATCCATGGCAAGTGAAAGGCTGAAAGAGATCACCTTCTCCATCTCCCCACAAGCAAGAGGAAAATCCCAGAACACGTTATGGTTCTGTGAGCCACATCCGTTTCCCTGTTCACAGTGCGATCGAGCCGTAACTCCTCATTAAATATAAAAATGAGCATAAAGCATTATATGACCAAGGAAACACACAAACATGTAGTCAGTGGGAACTACTGTATATGGGTTTGATCTTGTGATGAATCAAGCGCCTGCAGTTTCTAACAAGGGCCAGATGGAGTTGCAGTTCCCTCTCAGTTCCCAGAATCAGGCCCTTTGTTGGCAGTTGTTCCTATACAGCTGCTGTACAGCACGGTTCTGGTTTCTTAAGCTACGGAGATCTCTCCTTGAAGTCAATTAGCATTGTGCCTGGACAAATATTGCAGGATCAGACTATTCGTTAAAGCCCTGGGAGCACAACTGCCTCTACATGAATTTTGTAATATATCAGTCAAGGATACACAATTATCCACGGAGTACTTCTGAAACGGCCAAGGTCACATGAGGGTTTTATTGTATTACTGCAGTGCACCATCTTCCTTGCCAGCCCATTGCTGTTCTGCTACAGACTACATTACCATGCATCAGCAAATACACGAGCACACTGCTATATTTAGTGTTTCATACATACCACTAAAATAGAGGATGTGTCAGCTTTTAATCTGACTTCAGATTTTTGTCAGCAAAGTAGAAGCTCATTTTCCCTACCCGTGATGAAGTGAGCTCTGTGTTAGTCATCTTGAGCTACGTGGTAGTAACTTTAAAATACATTAGGCAGCTAGAATGCTCAAGCTGAACAGAATAATTTTTACTGAGACATATACTAGGAGATAGTAAGGATGCATAGCGTCAGTCAGCCAGGTTTTAATAGTGACTACCACAGGCTATCTAAAAACTCAGCAGCAATCTGATGGGAAGAGGAGCAGCTAACCAAGGCGTTCTCTGCGGTACCACAGCAGGCAATTACAACCTCCTGGGTTACAAGTCCAGAATAGAGATTGGTGGTGCAGATTGGGTTTGGTGTTATGTACCTGGCAATATGAGAAGAAAAGCATTGATGATGATGACTTGAACAGAGTGGTCTATTGCATAGTGATGGGACTGGGGCAGTCCTATTAATGATATCATCTATTAATGACAGCAGGAATGTGGTTTAATGGTTGGAACCACAGTTACCACCAGGATAGCCATGTTCATTCTGAAAGAAAGTAGGGCTCAGTGGATGAAGCTGGTATTTTCAGAGATCTTGGTAAAGCCACAGAATAGGATGTTTTTTACATATTCATAAAACTTACTTATTCATGCCATCACGTACAAGGAGTACAAGTGTGAATCTTGCCTACTGCTTCTACACCGAGCCAACGGACAACTTGCTAACCTACAGACCAAGGTAAGCCTGTCTACATGAAAAGCAACTTTTCCACTCCAAAGTGCTCTCTTGCAACTGTCCCTTGCACTTTGCTAACTACATCTTAAAAGGCGTAGGTGACACCACGTTTGCAACCTAGATCCAACTCCTAATAACATTGTATTTACTTAGTAGTGTGCAATTATATAAACATATAAATTTCCAAGTCTTTGTGGAGCCCCATTTCAGCCCATCCCAGGGTCGTCCATCCCAGCCTCACGATGCTGTAGCAGGGCTGGTCTCCAGCTCTGCTGCAGCCCTGCCTGGCCATGGGCCCCCCTGAGCTGGGCACGACCTGCAGGCTGACATCCCATCTCAGCCTCAGCCCTTCCCCGTCCCCACAGCCCTGACCAGCCATCCTGGGGCCGCGTCTGACCCTGTCCCCGTGTCTGTCCTGGTTCCCAGGGAGCCACCGGCCCATGCTGCACCCTGCTGCTACTAAAGAAAACAGAAAGCAGAATAAATTTATGCCTCTAGAGTCACATCTTGCTACTATTTAATATTTTTTCTTAATGTACAATTTTTTTTACAGTCAGAACATCATTATTTCCAGTGCATGCACCAGTACCAGTGTTATTACTTCTGGAAATAATGGTACTAGGCCTGTCTAGCATGCAGCAACACTGCCAGCAATACTGGTACTTCAAAGGAGCTTCCCTGGGAGACCTGGGTGGTCTGTGCAGCTTTGTCTTTCCTTAGGACACATTTCAAGTATTCTGCTTAACATATTGCGAGGCGCCCACTGCAAATCCAGGGAGTGGAAGCCTCAAAATATTGCATTTATTTGTAAAAAAAAAAAAAAAAAAAAAAAAAATTGTAAAATAAAATGCAAGCAAGATAGAGAACAACAGTCCAAACGGCAGGGTTTTTTTTTCCCTCTCACACACAAATAYGGTTTACACGGAGAACAACTAGAAGCCAAGGACAGCCCAGCCCTGGGAAAGGGCTGCAGGAGCCCCTGCCCCCGGCTGCAGCAGCTCTGAGCTGCCCTGTGCGTCCCCAGCTCCTGCTGGGATGGGGTTAGAGGGGCCGTCTCCATCCGAAACGGTTGATGCTGTATGGTGGGGAGGGCAGGGTGCTGCCCCACTCTGACCCACCGGTACTCCGGGAAATGACTCTTTTGGGCCTTGAGAGCTCTAGTTTGAGAGAGCTTTTCCCAAAAAAGAGGTCAGAAGAAGAAATGACAAAAGGGAATGAGAAAGAATAAGAAGTGATAATGTAAGAGGAAAGTGGTGCAGAAAATGAACTTGAACAGAAGAGTGCTGTGTTCTGTACGCAGCCAATACAGGCAGGACGGGTGTTCTCATGTGAGAAATTCCAAAACAGAAAAAAACCTCTTATCCAGAAAGCAGAGAAAATATCAGATATGTTTAGGAACTGCAAATCTGGAAGGAACCCTGTCCCTCAGTCTGAGACATAGGTTTGGCCATTTTTTTAATTTAAATAATGTTTTCTCTATTTTTCTTTAATGCTTTAACRTAACAAATTTCAAAGCCAAAAGTTTCAAAGCCAAATAGAAATCAAAACTTCTCCCTTTGAAAACTGTTAGATCATCGCATGTCAGGACGTGCGCACCTATTTTACAGAAATGATTTGAAATAGAAATTAATGGATACTAACCTTTTCTTGTATAATGGTTCAGTTTGAAGAAATGGGCATTTTCTGCCAGAAGTATTTTAATGATAAATTTATTACCAGCTCTATCATATGCTAGATTTCCACGATTAAAGTTCCACCTCAGTGACCAAACTATGTCAGAAAATGACCTGTCGTTCTTCTTTCATGTCTGCAGTTATCAAATTTTCAACCATCACGTTGTACTGTAAAGACGGGTGCTAAACTTCATCTCTTTTGGTGACAAAATTAATGTTATAAAAGTAAAACAATTCAAAAATTAATCATAGTAAAAAATGGGAGCACTGCTAAAATAATCAGTTTTATTTAAAATTTATGTGCCATTGATGTGTTTACCTTTTCTTTATAAAGCAAGCCTTCAGTGTCACAGAGAGGTTTTGATCCAAGCAATGCAAACAATAAAAACAATTGCTAAATCAGTCTCAAAACTGATGGCATTTGTTTAGCTTTGGAAAAGCACAGGCATATGTTTCATTGGCAAATACCATCATGGAATAAATACACATACAACTCATAAAGCAGAAAAAGTTAATGTGCACAGAACTTGAATGGAAATACTTATATTTACACTATGCTCAACAACCTTCATGTTTTGTTGGCCTGATGTTAAGTACATGAGGGCGAAATTGCCGACGGAGACCTGAGCTTTCTAGGCCAGGGTTGCTGGCATTTTGCTAAGTCAGCACGTTTGCCAGCAAAGCCACTGAATCAGTGACAATGCTGCAAAAGGCTTCATTCATCTGTTTCTAACAGAGTTAAGGTGGCCCTTGGAAAGAACTGAGGATGCCATTTAGAGCAGAGACAGATGCTACTCTGAGCAGGAAGAAATCACTGAGTTAGCAAACTGGCTTAAACTAGTCCTTCAGGCCAAAAAAAGATGCTAAGTCATCTAGGGACAGAGGGATAATTACAACAACGATGTCCAATTGCTTTCATTTTCATTGACGCACACTGCATACATATTGACTAACGAAACAGAAAAAGCAGTCAGAAATAGGTGACTCCAGAAGTCAGTTGTTTTATGACTGAAATATTTCTAGCTGGCAAAGGCTTTTGTGGGAATGAGGATTCACTTAGACTTTGGGGACATTTCTTTTTGCAAAACTGTGGGCCTGTTATTAAATTCCAGTAACCCCCATTCTGGGAAGCAGTTTCTTTTCTCTGTATTTCTTAATTGTGCTTCATTACAATTTAATAAGGACATTTACCCTCAATTAAGCAAATCATCCAAGCAGTTGCTTGCTCCCCATTGCAATGAATTGGTTTTGTCAAATGCGGATTTAATTGCATGTTAAGTATCTTGCTGAATCAGGATCTCTGTGTGTATATCTGTCTATCCAAACCTTTCCTTAGGCTTCTGGGATGCTAACGTACGTGGGGTTCAGGGTATCCATTCCTTGAACTCCACTTACTGCTTTGATCTTGGTGCCTCGCAGAACGTCAGCCGTAACTAAATAATTTCCCCAGAATAGTCAGACTCACCAATGCTGTTAATATTGACAACCGCATTAACCGGCTAGTGAGCTCATGCTAAGGAGTGATGCGGGCACCCTGACTCWGCCACTGGGGACAAGGCCTGGGGGAGTGTTAAATTTTTTGGAAAATGTGCCCGTGTAATGAGCCTCTTCACCAGACTCGGCTGCTGTGTGAACGCTGAGCCAGAAAATGCACTCGGATACAGCTCACCTCGACTCACCCTATGCCCGCCAGTGCCACGGCAAGCCCTTCAGTCCCACGGCAAGCCCTTCAGTCCCACTCCGACACCAATAACAAATACTTGGTTTTATCCCTGTTATTTCAGAACTCACTTTGCAAGGTGTAAGTCAAAAGTTGCTGAATTGTCGGCTTTCCTAAGAACCACGTAAATCCTACACCACCACGTCATGAACAACAGCATGGAAGTGATCGTAGCAACTGCACGAAAGAACTAAAACTCAGAATAGCAGACTTTCCCATGGGTCCTCCATCAATGCATGCATGTCTACACAAGCCACCAAAAACCTTTCAAGAAGTAATGCAGTGTCTTACCTGCTTTTTCCTTACACAGCTTCTGAAACAGCACCTGTAAGAAATAAATTAATTTTTGTTTAATAATTATRCATTTTTTTCCTTCAAATAAGTTCCACATTTCAGGATGACAATATACGTCATTCTTAAACATCATCACCACCTTTCACAGGGCATAAAATCCAGAGCTCATCAATAAAAATCATGGGGAATGTCTAGTTTTGCTTGCTAAGGACAACCTGGTGCCCATTCCCAAACCAGGTTCACCTGTCTTGCAGGGAGTGAGCTTAGGAGCAGCCTCTGGCACAAGCAGGGTATGTGCTGCAAGGATACATGAGGTCCAGCACACTGAAACATGCCTGAAAGTGTCTCACGATGCCRGTGGGGCTTGGGGAGGCAGCACGCAGGCTGCCAGCGAGGCACGTCTGGGCAGCACGACAGGTGGGAAACAGGGGACACTGTGGCTATAGCAGCTCGGAGCAAGAGAGTGATGGTGCTTATTCATCTGTGACCAGGACAGCGTCCCTCTAAGGGACGTGGCCAAACTGACTTGCTGTGTTGCGGTCTTCATATTTTTCATCTCCCTTCTTCGGGTCTGCCRTGCTAACTGAAAGGGGTACCATTAACACCACACTTGGATGCAACTCTTGGTCCATTACTTTCCTCTTTAATAGCTTTCAGTGCCCAAATCAGGAGGTTGTTGCCAGTGATTAAATGCATATCACCCATTCTCCTTTCATATTATAGATCCATCAACTCTCCCAGCAATGCAGCCTGTAAATGAAACTGGCATAATAGGTGAAACTGCACCTATTTTTTTTTTTAATTAAACAGAAGGCTGAACTGATTCTTCCAGATACCAGTGAACTCACAGGTGTGAAGTGCCTGGTATGCAGCCAGCTGAAAAGGCAGCCACTCCTGTACCTTGCAGTGACACACTCCCTGTTCTTGTTATCTGCTTGTCCCCATGTGGACAACCATCTGCACCTTTCCGTCAGATGCACCAAGTGCTCCGTTATCTCTTCAGTCAATATTGCCTCTGCAGCCTTGATAGGAATCTGTCTATAAAAACATGGGATTTATATACCTTTTATTTAGTGAAGAATTTTACTGAGATATTGGAAAATTCCTCCTCTAAGCACAGAACTGAATGGGTTAAGCATCTCTCTTAACAATAGGAAAAGCACAGCAAGGCAATTTCATTGTAAAAAAGCCTCTTGCTCCATTTGAAGGTCTGCCTGAGCAGCAGCTGAAGTTAGCCTGTCTTTAGCCAGCAGGCACCAAGTGAGGTGGTCACTTCTAGATGGGAAAATAATGAGTGGCCGAGTCCAAATCAGGTTTTGTTAATGGCAATTTGTAGCTTGGCTTTAGCTCCAAGTCGAGGCCAGCTCTGGCTCCCGCACACTGCTGCATGCTTGCCTGGACTGAATTGATTTGTATAGATTTCATCCAGGCTCCTGTTTGATTTTTAGCCCAGTGATGGTGAAATGCCCAGAGAGACTGGAGCTGAGCCCCCTTCCCCAGTGAGGACCCACCAGTGCCGGGCTCTGTGGTACCTGCTCAGACCCTCGTGCCAGACCTCTTCTGCTCTCGCTCTTAAGAGAGGCTGGAGGATTCGCCTCCCCCTAGGTCTTCTACAGCCTAGAAAGGGAGAATGTGTTTTCGATTCCCATCTGGCTGAAGAGGAAATTCAACTTATTTCCCAAGTCTTTATACATTGGCCGGCTCTGCAAAGAGTAAGGAGCAGAACTACAGTGCTACAAGCCAAAATTTCTCTAGCAACATCACTTAAAAAGAGTCAGTGCTGAGCCCTCAGGAGAGGGCTCTAGCAGAAGCATCTCGCTTCCATAGAGGAATGGGAAATTCAGACGCATGCTGTGTCGACTGGCAAGGGACAGGCGGGTCCCACACCAGCGTGCCCGGTTTTTGGGCTGCCCTTCTGAGTGAGGAACATCATTCTGTCCCTCCACCGTGCAGCGAGCCGCGTTGTTCTCAATCACCCTGCTGGGGACAGGCACCTGATTTTTAGCATCGTGATGCTGGCATAAGCACACTGGAGGCGGGTGCATAAATTGCCATATCTTGAGATAAGCACTCCTTGAAGAAAACATAAATGATATGTGAATCAAAATAAATATGTCAGTCCTGCTTGGATAGCTGGTTTCTGTGTTCTAGCGCAGCCAGAAGGGCACCAGCTATTATAAAATCAAACCCAGGCTATGTTAACTTCCAAAATCTTTTTAGGATGACATACAAAAAGGATGCAAATTGTTGCTGGAACAATCCCAAGTGGCAACAGAAAGCTGCCAACTAGAAGTGATTTATGGAGATAATAATGATAATGCACTATATAACTGATTGTATAACAAAATACATTTATTGGAGGACTAGCATCCCATCTGAGCAGCATGGCACCATCTAATCAAATATATAGAAACCATGGACCAAGAGAGTACAACTCTAGCCAAAAGGCTGTTGCAGCACCTGCTGCTATGAATAATAAAGAAATCATTTGCTTACAACTCCAGCTGTAGCAATTTTGCAAGTGGAAGTGTCAAACAGAAGCCAAAGACAAACACACTCTGCTGATATAACTATGTTTGATTTGCTGAAGCATGTAAACCAGCAGGCAGAAAACAGAAATTTATTAGATACTGGGTCCATTTCTCCCCCCTCAGCAGTCCTGTCTCTCAGCGGGGCCATCCCACGTTCACCTACGCAAGCAAAGGCTCCCAGGAAGCCTGCCTGCGCCACACCACCCTTTGCTTTATGATCAGAGCCGGATGAGCCAGCCTTGTGAATCAGGCAAGTCTACCCTCAGCGGTGGTGCAGCTAGTTCAAGGGAGGACAACTGGCACTGAAGTGAAGCTCAGAGGGCTCATGTGCACTGCTAAAAAAAAGATGGCCATTGATGAGGCCGAAGCACGGTACCTGGGTTTGTCCACCTGACTCAGCAGCTCTGGCTTTGTTACGAACTGCTCGGAAGAGCTCTGCTCAGAGCAAGCCAGCCACTGGAAAGCATGCCCTCAGCAATGGGGACGGGGGGACAGTGGGTGCCGCCTGGCCTTGGGCGAGGGACTGGTCCCTGGACCACAGTTATGTTGCCCTATAAACATAGCCTCGAGTCCATGGTATTAAATTTATGGGTCCTGTAGAGATGAACAAGATGCCCAGAGAATTTGTTAGAAATCATTACCTGAATCTGAACCCTGTAGAGCAAGATGAAAATAACGTCTCTGTTCAACAGATCTCTAAAACCAGGGACACCTTTAAGCGTGTGAGTGATCCCATTAAAGCCACCTTTCACTTACAGAGCCATGCATGTGAAAAAGTGTATTTGGGGCACCGAGCAAAGGAGGGAAGAAAGGCTGTAGAAAGTGAATATAGTGCATTTATAAAGAACCTGAAAGATCTTCCTGAAAGGCATTCTGTGTGGAAACAAATTACTCAAATGAACTCCTTGGATTAACTGGAAGTGAAGGTAGAAGCAAAACACCAGCATTATAAACTCAACAAGCAAAATAAACGCACTAATCAAAAAATTGTTTCTCTGATGTATACATAATCTTTCATGATTATAAGTGATCAGGGCATGGAACCGATCAAACAACTGGATTAAATGATTTAGTAATGTCCCAGTAAGCTTATTGTCACATAAAAGCTTTTTTCTTACACAGAAGGTGAATACGAAATGGTTGACTTGAACAACTTCAAAACCATTTTAATTTGCAACAGCACAGGGATTCTGCAATGCCAGCCAATCCCATAATATCATATACCATTTAAAAGGAAAAAAAAGACCATTTTGTATCCAAGTCTTTTGCTTCCCTCTTCCCCATCAACTCCTATCAGCTATTAGCTATTTTATGCTCTAATTTCAAATATACCCAAATCTGCCACTGATATTTCAGAGTACCTGTCAAACTGTAATCATTCACTCTCAGGAAATCACACCCTCCACAAAAAAAAAAAAAAAAAAAGGTAATTAGTGTATTTGTCCAGCATGCAAATAACTCTTCTGGATGTTTAATAAAAAGCCAGAGAATTTTTTCAGCATAGATATGGTATCAAAAATATCACTGCTATCAAATAAACCCTGGCATTTTGACAGGACTACCTGACACCTGCTGTTAATAAAAAAGGCTTTGGATTCTGCAAGTGTACACTCTGCGGTGAGCAACCAGCAGCACCACTCTGAAACACATTTCCTTCAGAGGAAAAAAGGATAAATCTGTATGACTTCTTACTGGTATGACTTCTTACTGGTTAACAGATACAGAAGGAAAGCACTCTGAGCTGGAAAAGGTCCTGCAAAGCATAAAGACTGAAAATCCTGCTGGTTCTTCATTCTAGCAATTTAATAATCTGCTAGGCTTTAATTAAAGCGACACATAGACAGTTCTAAAGGAAGAAACCAGCAACCCACATGCAAAACTCAATCATCTGATTAGCAGGTTTATTAGATCCTTTCAGAAGGATGTTGACAGAAGGAAAGAAAATCCTAGTTACTCCTTCAAAATAAAATTCTACAGCCCAAAATGCGAAGTAATATTATGACACTCAGCAATGTCAGCCTTAACTTGAAGTTGCCCAGCCCCAGCAATGAGATCTTCAGTCTGGATTATGCTTGCAAGTTCCCTAGAGAGCGTTAGTCAGCTGAGAATAATGGCAATATTGAAGTTATCCCGTAGAAAACACTGCTGAGATYGCTGTGTCAGAAATCCGATTTCTCCCAGAGACTTGGCACCGATCTTTGGTACAGGCTTGAAACCTCTGCTGGATTTAGGTGCTTACGTTGCACCTTCAAAGGCTGACAACAGGGCTCATAACTTTCCTTTAAAATACAACCACTGCAGAGGTGTTCTTAGAGACCATGTTTAATATACAGCCTGAGCGTTAYCAGAGAAGTCACTTGGGGCATGGAAGACAGATCTTCTTGGCTGGATGGGATTCAACCTCACACCTGCTGCATCACAACGCGTTGGCCTCCTCGCCAGGTTAGAAAGTAGGGGGAAGGGGAAATTCTCAATTTCTTCCACTGAAGCTGAGCTATTGCACTGCTAACTGTTCATGACTGATGGGGTCAAAGAAAGAAGGGTAAGCAGCTCCTCACTCTGCAGTCAAGCAAGTCCACTTGCTCATTCACAAGAAGCACGGCCAGCAGGTCGAGGGAGGTGATTCTCCCCCTCTACTCCGCTCTCATCAGACCCCACCTGCAGTACTGCATCCAGCTCTGGGGTCCCCAGCACAAGAAAGACATGGACCCACTCGAGCAGGTCCAGAGGAGAGCCACGAAGATGATCAGGGGGCTGGAGCACCTCCCCTATGAGGACAGGCTGAGAGAGTTGGGGTTGTTTAGCTTAAAGGAGAGAAGGCCCTGAGGAGACCTTACAGCAACCTACGAGTACTTAAAGGGGGCCTACAGGAAAAATGGGGAGGGACTCTTTATCAGGGAGCATAGTGATAGAATGAGGGGTAATGGTTTTAAACTGGAAGAGGGTAGATTTACATTAGATATAAGGAAGAAATTCTTCACTGTGAGGGTGGTGAGACACTGGAACAGGTTGCCCAGAGAAGTTGTGGATGTCCCACCCCTGGAAGTGTTCAAGGCCAGGTTGGATGGGGCTTTGAGCAACCTGGTCTAGTGGAAGGTGTCCCTACCCATGGCAGGGGGGTTGGAACTAGATGATCTTTAAGGTCCTTTCCAACCCAAACCATTCTATGATTCTATTCTATGAACTGGGGAAGCTTGAGTCCAGACCCCCTTTTCTAGACTCTTTAATATTTGGAATAAGAAAACATTATTAAGAACTCAATGTTTTTATGCTGTTTTCATCATGGTATTTTAAAACAGTGTAAGATATTAAGAATATGCACAGCACTGATCAAGGCAATCTTGTTCCTCACATGAATGTTAGCTTCAGCAGGGGTATTTGTTACAAGAGCGCCCTTGCTGGACCCAAAGCCCAAGGTGCATTTATGAGCCCTTGATCATCCACACTGCGTAACTGCTGGGTCAGCCCTAGCTCTTTTTTGAACTGCTCCAATTAACTATCTACACATTAAACCTTAGCATAGTTCGAGATTGTGGACTACTCCCAAATAGCGGAATGGAGGTAGACTCTGCTCTAGATCTGCTTCTTGCCACCGTGCAGAGTCCTCCAGCACCACCTCTGCATCCTTTGTACCCTTAAACACCTCCTCATGCCGTACTCCGTGGTGTGCAGCACGTGTCCATTCCCTAAAATCCTCACCTCATGGCTTGCAGCACAGCTTTCACTTCACCGCAAGTACAAAAGATCCCATATGCAAAATAATAATTGAGTCACAGGACCACAGGAGACCACAAAGAGCACAGTGGAGAGCCAGGCCCAAGTCCTTCAGAGGACAGACATGCTCAGTCTGCTCTGCGGCGTCCCTCAGCACTGTCTCTTGTACACACCTATCCTAAACAATTTAACATTAAAAATATTTTCCCTATGTTAGCTTACAGCACAGCTGTCATAGTGACAGATGGCTACTTCAGGTATCCTCAAATATAATAATGTTCCATATTTTTGAAGCTGTACAAATTTGTAAAAAATTAATATTGTTCCAGTTACTGCAAAAAAGACATGTGTAGTCCAAATACGTATCAGCTTACTTGAAATTAATGGGTACATGTACCCCAKCAAAGCAGAGATTTGGCCAGTTTTATAAATGAACATTTATAAAACTTGATGCAACTTGAAAGGATTTCTAAGGCTTCTTCCCTTTACTAGCATAGCTCATTGAGACGTTTGCTGCTATCTAAACTGCACTCCAGCATGTTACCAAAAACGAACCTAACCGGTCATAAACGAGTCCAGTTCTGTAGAAGCACTGCAGATATAGTGTTTCCACAGATATTTTAAACCTCTGACACTGCATCTCATTTTCCTGAGAGCTATGTAAAGTTTCAAGGGGTTGTCAGGAAAGGAATATAAATAAAATAAACTGTGTTTCTCTGTAGCTGACATGGAGAAACTCTGATTTAGGGATTCTAATTTATTTCTTTGCTTTAAACTGGCAAAATCATACAAATTGTCTTTTTCCCAGTTTCTCGGAGGATCTAGCATATAGAACCTTTTAATCCTGTGCAAAGAAAATTGAACTCTAATATTTTATGATGATATTTCTAAAATGAGCCTAAGGGATTCAAGCATCCAGAAGAATTCAGAGGACACAGAAATGTCTTTTGACAACCCAAGACTTAATATGCTGAGTTGTATTCTAAAAAGATGAAATACTGTAAATATTGCCTACAGATATAGAAGCATATTTAATCATTGTGCACAGCTTTAAAGAAGATTTAATGAACATCTGAAAATTCTTTTCCCTAGTTTAGTGTTTTAGTTGGCAAAATAAGACTTGTTTTTAAAATGCATTTTACTTTATTCTAAATATTTCTTTCAAATTTTACACCAAGATCAGTGCTGGTTTGAAAAGCACTGACACAGAAAGAAAGATTTCTTCAATCGTTTTCTTCTGTTTGCTACAAATCTGTATCTATTCTGTCCATGTACTATTGATAAAAGTCCAGAAAGTAATGTGACATTGCATGTTGCTGTAGTTTTGAAAGCTTTGGTCAAATAGAAAACTGGCTGAAAACTATTTTACAGTGAAAACTTTTGAATGACTTACTAAAGAAAAAGGTGTAGAGTAAGTGGAGCAGGGCGATAAGAAAGTCTGTAACAATGAAAACCATTTCAACAATGTTCAAAGTGAAATCAGAGGAAAACGAGCCGAAAGACTAACGGTAAAGGAAGATGCATTTTAGTAACTGTAACTTATCATACTTAACTTTAAAAATGTATTATATTAACAGACCAGGGAGATTTTTATGTCCAGCAGCTGCTAATGTGATTTCAAAATGTCAAGCAATTACGGCACCGGCAGTTATACCTAAATTTTTATTGAGGAGGATTTGGTTCCAACACATGAGGAGCAGCCACCTGCAGTGAGTGTTAGGGTGTGCCTCTACGGTCTTTGTTASGATATTAAATCAGTCCAGTTGCTCATTTTGCCATCAGATTGGAAGATGTCATTCATCCCTGTGGCTCAGCTCGCCATGTCTATTCATCTTCCACCAGCACTGGCACTCTTCTCGACAAACGGGAAACGAAAGCAGCAGAACATTAACTTTATCTCAATAAAGTTTCTCCTGTTTAATTTGTTGCTTTCATCACGAGATCTCTGTTACAGCTACCATTTCCTCTGTCTGACAGGTTGCTCTGATGCGAGTGCTTTGTTCAATATTCTGTAACATTGTTCTTTTGCTATCATCATTCTACATTGCCTTTGCTTCTCCTGTGATTTCCTCTACAGGATAACATGACACTATTTGCTATTCCGCAGTGGTCTTCGCAGGTGGATTTTAACCTCCATCCTTTATGGATGCCTTACCCGACTATGACAGATGATTGACATTGCAAACGTTCCAGGCAGTTTGAAGCAGCAGCCCTGAAGAGCTACCTATCTGGTCTCCTAAATTGGGCCCCAGGATGACTAATTGAAATTTGAACATGAAACTTTTCCTATTATTTAATGAATAGTGAAAAGCCACTGTATGGAGAAGAGCCTCTTTGTCGCTGACCATGCCATACAACATACGCAGGTATGCTCAGATGCCACCATTCACATTAGGGAAACAAAATGTTGCTGTGGTTTGCAACTGATCCACAACTCCCACAGAAGGACAAGAGCAATGTTACCAGAATCAGTAGAAGCGKCTGCAATTATTGAGGAATTTTCCCACACCTTTTTTCCATTTAAAAATTCAATTGACACAACTTTTCAACAGAGAAAGCGAATTATCAAATAAAAAAAGCAAATTATTGACATTGTTGAAATGTTTCATTTTGATAGCTTTCAAAGAAAAAAAGCCTTTTTGTGTTTAAAATGTGTTTACTTTAAAATTTAACTAACTATGCTACATTAGATAAGAAATCCACAAAACCATTTTTACCTGGTCTTGGCCTGTGATCTTGAACCAGATAAGGAAATTTACAAACTGACAAAACATTTCACAGAACAGAAGAACTATTTCTACCAATATCTCTATTTCGAATCATGAAAAAAGGACCCCAAGGTATCATAAAGTCAGATACCTTCTTCACGTTCAAAGATTTTATGATACCTGTGATTTTGGAGGCCACTAGAATTAATTTAGAAAATAGCTCTGATCAGTTAAAATTTAAATATTTTTCAGAAATGTAGATACTTAAAACTCCAGAATGTTACTTTGCTGTAGCACATCCACGGTCATTTTCTCAAATTTTCAGGCATTCTAAATTATGTCTGCGGAAGTCCATGTTCTAACCAAAGCAAGCTGTGACAACAGCTTATCTGTTGTCACTATTTTGCACTTTGTGGCCAGCTGGTTATACCTGCGAGACAGAATACAGACGTCCCACTGCAGAAACAGATGCCCCTCGTCCCTCCAAGGTGACCAGGACAGCCAAACTGGTTTGGTCCCACCCAGCAAAACATCGTGGTGTACCCCCCTGTCTTTCACTTACACAAACTTTCCACACTTTCCACTTTTTTGCTTTTAAATAGGCTTTTATAGTAGTCAATATTTTTAAAACTAATTAAAATCTAACCTAATTAAAATCTAACCTGACAGTTTGGTATGGTGTTCTTGCACAGTCAGGAGCAAAGCAGGTGCAGGCAATATCTCGAGCGTTTAGCCAAGGGAACAGTTTGAGGAACACATATCCACATTTGGTCTACATGGTGTCCTGAATGTTCAGTTCATCCTGCCTAATTCCCAATACCCACCCTCTGCAATCGCTTCCTTACAGGATACAGTTTTGCCACATCTCAGCAAATTTGGTTCTGATAAAAACAAAAAACGTTCTTTTTATGATACTTTTACCTTTGCTGAGTCCCAGGAGCTCTTAGTGATTTTGAACTCTTGACTCGCAGCAGGACTAACATCAACATACTCAGAACTGTGCAACTATCAATTAATGCTCAGTCCTGCGTTAAGATAACCAGTTATGCTTCTGTATAAACAAAGACATGAATAAAAACTGGAGATAACGTAGTTGTCACAATATATGTGTGGGGGTCRGGTGGAAATGTGATGGGGTGGAGGTGGGAGGAAGAAAGACAAAAAGAAGAGCAATGACTGTCAAATGGAGATGGACAAAAGTGAGAAGCGAGAGCAGTCCCTGTTTTTTACAATCCTGCAACAATACAGTGAGTCACACATTGCTATCATTTTTGCCCTCTTGAGTAGGAAGAAGTGCTGTATCTATTTTAAAGATAAAATGAAGTGGAAAAAGTACAAGAGGTCACACAACAGCAAAGAGAGGCATGAAAGCTGGGGACTGTGCTGTCCTGCTATGGGAAMTGAGTGACTTCTAAAGCAAACAGCAGTTAGCAGTAATCCATGGTAGAACACGAAAACCGAGCCTTGTGAGCTCTGGCTAGAGCTGTGGTGTTATTTGTGCTTGGCCCAGAGTACATAGCTGGGAATGAACTTCAGACTGCCATTAGCAGCAGTTTGTTTGTTTTCACTATCAAGTGTCCACAGAAATGTTTCATGATGGCTAGGCTCTAAGAGGGTATCAGGTATTCTCCTTCACAGTCAACAAAACTAATCATTGTAATAGAACCTCAACCAAAAATGCACTTTTCCCAGTAAACTGATGTATTAGCAAACGGTTAAAATCTTGGTCCACATTTTATGCTTTTTGAGCAAAAACAAAACAAAAGAGGTTTGTTTAGTGGTCAGTTTTCAGTAGAAGACAAAGTAGAGGAAAGTGAAGAATAAAGTATTTTATGCAGAAGAGTTGGTGAAAATTACAGAAATTGTGCGTAGCGGAAGCATTCTTCCTGAGAACATGTGTGGGGAAATATTAAGTAGTGTTTCTGCTTCTTCTAGTGTCCCAGCAAAGGCTGATGCCCTTAGGAGAAGCAGAGATGCTGATTGGTTTGTATCTTGTAATTACTTTATAGATTTTAATCTTTTTATGACATTTCGGTATTGGAAACCTGCTGTAAATCCTTTTCAATTTCTGATCAATTTTCTTTGATTGCCTGTGTGGTTTTGTCTTTGTTTATCAGTTTGCTTTTATGCCAGATTTAAAGAAAAATCTTTCCCATGCCTTCTTCTCCCATGCAAATGACAAGCTTTCCCTTTGGGAGGTTTCATAGCTCTCCCTTTCTAAGAAAGAAGAACATAATGTCTTTCAGTATCATCAGCACCAGGTGAGGTGATGCCATCTACCTCACCACCTCACAGTAAACTCACGCAAGACATTTCAGAAATGACCACTCCATTGCAAATTCTGGTGTAGCCCGTAAGAAAACGAACACTTAACTCAACTGTGATGTATATCAACTTACGTTGTTTATTTTCAAAATGAACTCTCCAACCCGTATAAATAAAGGACAATGAATTTGTGTGATGGTTGTAAAGTTAATATTTTTCATAGAAAAGTGTACATTACCCTTTGCAGTGGGGTTCACTGTCTCTTCTGCTGTCAGCAAATGCCCAGGTGCAATTCAGATAACTGCCATGTAAACATCTAAACAACTTCAAAGCTCTGCGTTCCCAGTCATTTGCCTTACCTTCTGCCTTACCTGCCGAGATTACGCAGAACAGTACACACCTGGTGAGAAAAGTTGGGTGAATTTATACTGCGTTAGGAGTTAAGAACCCCTTTTGCGCATGTGAACTAAGGACATGAGGGCTGTAATGCAGCAAAGAACCAACACACATGTATGGTTTGAAATGATTTAGACTAGGCATGCTTGATGTTAAGCATATACTTAAACCCAATTATCTTTATACACTAACTGTGGTGTTGGGCCGCATTTGACTCAACTCAGTCTGGAGAGACTGGAGCTGGAAGCCTCCACTACCGCACACACATAATGCATGAACCGTAATCACCCCCTCTTCCCCTCCCCAAATAAGTACATACACATATATCTACACAAATATATATGAGCCTCTGATTCACCCATCTTTCTAATTTTTTCCCTTCAAAAATTGCTGAAGTTCTGAGAAACTTCTATGGGGAGAAATTTGTGTGCCCATACACTGAAGGTGCTGCTGGCTTAATCTGTGACCTCCAGCAAGTCAGTGCAGCACTGACTGAACGACGGAATGGATGTTCTTCAGCTAGTCATGAGCATCTCCGCTCCTACAGTGACACTTGGATTACTGCTGTCCAGACAAAACCCTTAATCAGTTTGGTCTCTAACTTCTGCATCCGTATCACTACTAATATACATGTCCAAAGCCTAACTAAAAGCCAGAAGTAAAAGATGTTAGGGCATCCACAACCATAACCATATTTTATCATTTATAATTTCTTGTCATACAGATATCGTAAAATGTCTCTACAGAAGCATTAACATCTTGACTTTTCTGCATCATACCATGTTTAAAATTATGGACAAAAATCATAATGAGATACTTAGTTGCCTGCACGCATCCTTCTCTTGCAACAGAAGAGAGCAGAGATTTATTAGGGACTATCTCGAATTCTCTCCTCCTCTCTCTCTCTCTCTCTCTCACTCCTGCATAGCCTAAAGCAGCTTCAAACTCATTTAAATGTATGTACTACTGACTCAAGCTATTTTACAGCAAAAAAAGACATACTTTACTTCTTGAAATAGGATAAAATAACTATACTCCCACAGAGGGGTTTTAAAATTGGCATGTATTATTTCTCAGCTGTCATGGACAGCCAAAACAAATAYATTCACAGAACTATCTCCATACCTTATGCTCCTATATGATGAACTGATTTTATGCTTCTGTGCAATGCAGACAAACATTTCATTTCTCTTCCTTTTTTTTTTTTTCTTTTGTAGCTAAGCACTATGACCTTCCTAAAAATATTCAAGGATCCTTTAGTGGAAAGCTCCACAATCTTCTCACAGTGTTACTGTTCTGGGTAGCTCAGTATGATCTCTGAACTGAATTTAAGATTATATAATTCCAAAAAAAGTGCTATTAGGCAAGTTTCAGACAATTACAATAAGAAGAAATATTTCATAGCATTGCCTAACAATTATGACAATATTTGTTGCATAATTTTTATACCGCTCACATGCATATCATGGACTATAACTAAACGCTGACAGAATTAATGAAGATTTTTCTAYCACCTTGCATATCTTGTTGTCCTTAATCACTGTGAGACAAAATCATCCTTCTCTGTTTTCCGTTTCACAATTCAAGTTAATGGCCACTGCTTGAAATTTGTTTTTACAGTTAGATTTAAGGCACTATTCATCTTTTGAGAAGCACTGATTTGACGAAAAACACCATTGCTTCAGCTGGTCTTAAATCAAGGTGGGTCTGGTTTATACGAACTGAAAGTCAGGTCCAACAAGAATAAACTTTTAAAGTGAAAATTATTGCTGTCAACTCTGAAAATGGAAAAACCCAACAGGATTTGTACCTACTGATCCACATCTATCCTCTGTATAGTTTTACTCACTCAACCATAACGACTAAAAATAATACTAATTCACAACACAACATCTGAACTCAGGAAGCGGCTATTGCTATTCTGTTTTTTAAAAGTATTTCCTAATTGGTGTATTCTAATGTTCCAGGAAGAATAGAATGTGAAACATTCGAAAAGGGCCTCTCAGTGCACAAAAGCTACTAATTAATGCAAGAAAGGGATCTCAGCTTCCTACATCCTCTGACTGGGCTTCCGGACTGTTGTCAAAATGCACATCTGTCAACAACCTTGGTGATACCAGCTGCTGGAAAACTGGATGCTGAGATGCCTCTCTACCTTTACAGCTTGAATTCTGTTTCAGCATGGAGACATACATTTGATTAGTAATTCATTTGTTATATTATTGGGGGGGGTGATGGTGGCTCTCCCAAAGTTTCATTGGCTGTTAAGATAACCAGCTCCCCACTTCTTGGGGACTTACATGCTGTACAGAGAACAACAGCTGTCAGCAGCACCTGGACACATGGATGGGGCWGAAGCTGCAGGACTTTCCACCAGAAACTCAATCTGAATAATCAGACTTGCTGGGGAGCAGTTTGGATGCAACCAAGATAGCCACAGTTCTGGAGACAACCGTGTGAAACAACCATGTGTGCRAGTGCTTAAGTTGCCTGAGTGCTAGTATGCTTTTATGGTAGATGGTGGAAAACAACTGACATCAAATCATGCTTCCCTTTGCCACTTAAACCAAGAAAGTGGAAGAAGTTCTACCAAGACTTAGGTAGCTCTCCAAAGAATAAATAATAAACAGAATAAAAATATAAAAAAGAAACAAATAAAAGAAAGAATAAAAATGTAACACACCCAATTTGCTCTGTTACGGGACTTAAATGTCTTTCCAAGAAAAGGCCTGGAGGACAGCTCTGCTAGCAAGAGTGGCAGACAACAGAAGCATTAGCAGTGGATTATCAGACCAAATTTTAGTGGACTGGATTCTCAGCTGTGGTATGTCCTAGGCAGATCTCCTACAAGACCCAGAAGTTGGAGCAATCATTTTGTACTTCCTGGGGTAATGACATGGCAAGAAAAGAGAGATGCCACATTACAGTCATTCTGCTTCCTGCACTCCAATTCATAGCGACATGTAGTTGAGGACATGTCCATATTGCAGATGCAGTAGGACAGGACCTTTAAATAATTATGAGTAGCTGTTTAGCCACAGAAGCATGTAGCTTCATGCAATTGAGTTTTCAAAGGCCACTGGCCGCTTGACAGCTGATGGAAAAAGTCTGAGGTCCTTCTCCTAGGATGAGCTGTACCTCAAGACTGGTGGCTAGGTCTTGACTTAATCTAGGACCTACCACACTCATGACAGCTTGAAGGAGACCATTAGATATGTAAAACCTTACTATGTGCTGCTAGAGATCCGCCGTGAATTAATTATAGAATGTCTGGAATTTTGATCTGCTTATTATTTAAGTTCAAATGTTGCATCCCTTACAGCAATAGCTGTGACTTAATGGCCACTTGCATTTTCACATTCAGGGCCCTCCAGGATTTTTAGGCTGTCTTTAAAACCCATCTGTCACTAGAAATACCTATTAATATTTTACTGCTGATGAAAAGAAGAAACATTCAATTAAAACATTAATTTAAATAGCTAAGTGTTTACACTAAACCAAATACAACAGCATAAAATCAGATACAAGGATGTACTTCACGACAGCATATTTTAGCTCATCAAGTATAACAGCCACGCACTGTGCCAAGCCTCCTTATCATATACATGATTAAAGAATGAGAATATGTAATTCTGGCCAGATGATTTAGGAAGGGAGGAGAAGCCTCACCTATAAATTAATTTGACTGTGAGTTTAAGGAATTACCATTATTTCACTGACTTTTTTATATTTCAAAATCTTAGTATCCCTTTAGTCTGAATGCATAGATAGGCCAGCCCAATCAGGCAGCAAACACTGGATGTATGTATTATCATGATACACTACCTGGAGTTCCTCTGGTCTTCATGCTAAACATTCTTAAGGCTCTTTATAGAAAGCAGTCTGATTTCTTGCTGCATTTTCTCTACTACTTACTCTCTACTACTTATTCACCTTCACTCTACGCTAAATCTAATATAATTCAAATCTAATCTTAGGCAAACCTAAGCTCATTCTTGACTAGAATGCATTCTAGCAAGAACACTTCGATTTTAGTAAATAATCAGTCAGACAAATGACAATTCTAGGATGACTTTTATCTTCAACGGTTCTGGAGGAAAGAAAAAGAGACTCAAATTACCTTCTACACAAGGGTTGTTCCACATTTGCTACCAGAATGTACCCACCTCTCTTATCTCCAAAAGTCTTAGAGTTTTTGATCCTGTGTTGTGCTTTTGCAGTATGCTACCTGCTAGCTTTCTGATAGCCACAGTGGTTTTGAGTACCTATTGAGAGCATTTTCCATATAAGCTTAAAGCACCAATTCAAGACAGCAATGTGAGAAAGGAGCAATTTACCACTAACACAGTGTTATTTTTTATTACTTATGTTACAAAACACCACATGTTCAGGATGCAACCAGGAATGAGATCACTTTTGTATGGGAACATACAATATATGAAAAATTAGGTGAAAACTATGCGAAAAACTATGCATATGTATAGGATGAAAAGACGATCCTTGCCTCAAAGACCTTACAGCCTAGTTGAGACTTCCATTCTAGATGCTACAGTGAAGACGACATCTGCCATATGCAACTGTGAAGGGAACAGCTTTGCTTAGCTGGGTGCCTGTTCTCAAAAGTGTAATCCAAGCTTGGATCTCAAGTGGATGGAGGATAAAATGTAGGCAGGCACATGAGCTCCAGAGAGGACGAGGAGCTCAGAAACCCCCAGAGCTCAGCATTTCACACCAGCCAGTTGTAGATTTCTATGCCAGGAGAGAGGCTGTACGGATGSCTCTCAAGAACTGTAGCTGTCACCAGTATAGGATGCTCAGGTGCCTACTACAGGTGCTTACCATTTCGGAACCGGTGCCAGCAGATAATGGATGCAAAAAAAGAGGTGGTCTTTTTCCTGCCATTAGTTCTGCCTCTAACAATGTTTGTAATTAAAACCTGAAACTTGCCATTTTGCATACAGAAGGAAATATGTATTTACAGGTGATTTCAATAGGGTGCTAATTTTCCAAGATACTCTGTTTCAGCAGGCATTCTAGATCATAAAGCAAAAGATTTTTAAGAAAAAAAATGTAATGAATTCCTGGCAAGTTTTACATTCCCCTTTAAAAAAAATTACATACACCCTCCCTTCCTCCCTTCCCTCCAGCAAATACCATTCATGTTTAAGATTAGATTATTTTTCTCTTGATTCCTCTTTAGCTGCCAGAGCGTGACTCATTGTCAGATTGATTTAATTACAATTACAGACCTTGTTCTTCTGGTGTTACAAGTTAAAACTAGGAAACATAAAGGAAAAGGTCAGTACAGAAAGACCCTACAAGCCAGGAGATGTTAAACAGTGCCACTAGTGATTACTGTTGATTTCAATTAGGTAGTAATTGCTTAATCTAAGATTTTTTACAATAATACAACAGAAATCAGTTACATTTTGCAGGTACCTACCTGAAAGGTTGGTTTTGTTTCTGTGCCACACATTACAGTTTTTAGATCTTGGGCATAAAAGTGAAACAGGCATATAATAGTTTAATAAAAGGGACATTGCATAGTTACCGTTAGCAGAATAATAAAGATCAGTTATCCATGTAACACAAGCATGTGTTATTTTGAAAGATTTATAAATTTGGCAATAGAGATAATTTAGCATCATTAATTAGCATCATGTTCTTCTAAGACATTAGCAAAGTGGGAACGTTTTTTCAAAAGATGTTTGTAAAGTTAATTTTTTTAACATTACCCTGGAGATATTATAATGTAAGTGTGATGTTAACTTACAGAACAGGCATATTGAACATACTGTGCAGTGTCTAAGCAATGGATATAGTTTATGATTATAATTTATACACTTTGAAGGTAAAAGTACTCTTAGAAAGAGTGAAACTCTTTTCCTGAGAACACCTATCTGTTATTTGTCTTTAAGTTGCTTTGGGGAAGCCAAAGAGAAAGGTCGAGTCTACGGATCTTCCTTTGTCAGAAAGCTTATTTAGTATTGGTAACCGAGAGCATTAAACTTGTACCTTACTGTAATAACTGTGATCATTTTCATATTTTCATGTACTTCTCATTTTCAGAGAGAACCTAATTAGAGAGTAGGTCTTTAACTGCACTATCCTTATCTAACAGCCTACGTTATGCAGCTAAATATTTTACCCCTGAGAGTCTCCTCAATTTGTTCTGAGATGCTGACATGGTTGTAATAAAAAGCACAGCTACCTTAATGGTTTTGCAGGGGAAACAATTAGTAAACCAGTAACATTTGGCATTTCAGAATCAATTAGCTCTGCTGGCGAAGTTCTACAAATACAATACTGATGCAGTAACACTTTGGAAGACGTTATTAATGCCAGAGGAGAAATAAATATAATTGGAATTAACAAAACAGGTTGTTAGGGCTATTTACTGCTTAGATTTATTTACTATGTTTCATTCTGGAAAAAAAAAAGTAAGGCTCATAATTGCAGATAATAAGATTTTGCCTTTTTTATTCTGGAGAAGAGATATTAGGTGTAACAAGTAACATTGTTTGTGAGTGGTTAATCAGACAGATATAATTTTAAAGGGGGCTAGGAACATAAAGTGCGGGTCACCTGAAAAACTCTGTACTGCCAAGGGACATCTCCTGGTATCCCGAACTCTTTTATCCCCAGGGACATGCCTGTTRCAGAACGTGAGTGTCCTCAGCAGCGGCTAAGGCAGTTCCACAGAGGAGACTCAGTTCAAGAACAGAACAGGGTAAATGAAAATGAGGACTTGAGAGAAAATCAGAATTTTCATTGCAGCATTTTTGTCAAAAATAATGAAAAATCAAAATTATGTAAGATATGAAAAAATGAACAAACCAATGTTGGAAATGTCTGATTAATTTTCATATTTAACTGAAAACAAATGCTTTGATAATCCCAATCATCAAGATGCCAGATTTTGGCACGTGGAACAAAATAAACTTTGAGTTAGTCTAACAGTACGTGGCACGGGTGGGATTCATTTCGTCTAGTAATAGGTGTCTACAATGCAAACATTTACAGCTAAGCCAGTCATTTCATATGGGGTATCAGTCATCTCACAAAATAAACTTCTGAATAGATCACACTCTAAACGTGCCTGTTTTGGCCTTTGACTGGGATGACCATCTCCCCTTACATGTAAAAAGTCAGAAAAATCAACATATGCATTTTGTAGAAACGGCATTTTCCACAGAACTTTAGTTGTGCAGCATTTGCCTTGTCTAACTGAACAGCCCTGTGAATGTCTGCAGTGGTACTATCTGACCTCTCTGCAGTACCAAGGTTTATGGAAGGTACCTAATAAATGTGAAAAAATGGAAACAAACAAAAAATGTAACAGCCTCATATGAGGTGTGAATAATCTAAAAGACTATTTGAAAGTAGATGCTAATAGACAAAACTGCTGATGCCAAGTTGCTTTCTTCAGTGTAAATACATCTCAGTGAAAAACATATGTGTGGTATCAAAGCTGCCTCCAAGGAGACAGTAGATGTTTGCGTAAGTTTTTCAAAACACTTATATTTCCAACAGGCTGAAATTTAGGATTTGATTTATACAGCAGATCTAGCCCTTACAAACATATTTACTGAATGCTCRACAGGTGAATTACAGAGGAACTGACAGAAAAGGTGTTGAGAAATACAAGGTGATGGCTTGTAATGCGAAATAATATGATACAGGCTGGTTAATGACCTGTATATGTTGACACACATTCTCTGTTGGTTGTGATGTACCACCTGCAGGTCACTGGTCCCTGCTGCTCAGATACTATCCCCGCCGAGACCCTGCCCTCCTCACACGTACCACTACTCCTCCCCTCCATCCCCCCAAGACTTGCTGTTGGAAGAGTTCTCATGGGCACCTCCGTCGCCTCTTCCAGTGAAAAGGCAGCGAGTTACCCAATACCTACCGTTAAAACCATTTCAGCTAACCCAGCTGAAACAGGTTACAGCATCTTAAATGAGCAGCTCGAAAGTGAGACCCGGGGAAGTCGTAACTGGCCAGGTGGTGAAGTGCAGGAGGATATGAAAACATTTGCAGCTGGCATAGCTACAGCAAGAAGAAGGTGTGTTTATTTCCTAAAGAAATGGGGCAGTGTGCCATTATGATGGAGATCAGTGACAAGTGGTGTCCTGCAGGGGTCCGTACTGGGACCGGTACTGTTTAATATCTTCATCAATGACGTAGACGGTGGGATCGAGCGCACCCTCAGCAAGTTTGCAGATGACACCAAGCTGAGTGGTGCGGTTGACACGCCTGAGGGACAGGCTGCCATCCAGAGGGACCTGGACAAACTCGAGAAGTGGGGCCGTGTGAACCTCATGAGGTTCAACAAGGCCAAGTGCAAGGTCCTGCACCTGGGTYGGGGCAACCCCCGGTATCAATACAGGCTGGATGATGAAGGGATTGAGAGCAGCCCTGCCAAGAAGGGACTTGGGGGTACTGGTGGATGAAAAGCTGGACATGAGCCAGCAATGTGCACTCGCAGTCCAGAAGGCCAACCGTATCCTGGGCTGCATCCAAAAAAGCGTGGCCAGCAGGTCGAGGGAGGGGATTCTGCCCCTCTACTCTGCTCTGGTGAGACCCCACCTGCAGTACTGCGTCCAGCTCTGGAACCCTCAGCATAAGAAAGACATGGACCTGTTGGAGTGGGTCCAGAGGAGGGCCACAAAAATGATCAGGGGGATGGAACACCTCTCCTATGAAGAAAGGCTGAGAGACTTGGGGTTGTTCAGCCTGGAGAAGAGAAGGCCTTGGAGAGACCTTATTGCAGCCTATCAGTACTTAAAGGGGACTTACAAGAAAGATGGGGACAAACWTTTTAGCAGGGCCTGTTGCGACAGGACAAGGGGGGAATGGTTTTAAACTAAAAGAGGRTAGATTCAGACTAGATATAAGGAAGAAATTTTTTACGCTGAGGGTGGTGAAACACTGGCACAGGTTGCCCAGAGAAGTGGTAGATGCCCCATCCCTGGAAACATTCAAGGTCAGGTTGGACTGGGCTCTGAGCAACCTGATCTAGTTGAAGGTGTCCCTGCCCACTGCAGGGGGCTTGGACTAGATGACCTTTAAAGGTCCTTTCCAATCCRAACTATTCTATGATTCTATGATAGCTCAATGATACTCCGCTCTCTGGCTTGCTCTAGCCAAAAGAAGCTGATGAGATGTTAGGATACACAGAGTGGAAAGGAGAATGACACTGATAACATGGTGATGTCTTTCTGTGAATTAGTGTGCAGTGTCACGTAGGACATCATGGAAACATTTTTGGTCATCTTCTCCCAAATGCAGAATCACAAACTTGGAGAGGATTCACAGAGGGACCACTGACAGTTGTCAAAAATTATGGAGAGAGCATGAAAAGAAAGGGATGGTGGCTCCTAGGAAGGAAATTAGCAGCATAGGAGATGTTCAAAAGTGCATAAACAATGAAACGTATATCAAGGACTCTGTCTTAACTTAATTTGTAACTCCAGAACAAGGACATCCAAAACCATGAATTTTAAAAATGGTAACAGGAAACAGATTTTTCACAAAACAGGAAATTATACTGTGGCATGCATTTCTACAGGAGGTTTTGAGAGCAAGAGCTTAGCAATAGGAAAAAAATCAGACACCTTTTTGGATATCAGAAATACCCAGATTTACTATTTTTCAAGCCACTGCATTTTAGAAATGAAATTACTTGAATGAACCTATTTCCACAAAGGAGCCAAGTTCTCAGGGTGGACGATGAGACCCATACTATTAGCAGCTTTTTCATGTAAGCCTACTCACCAGGCTATCCAAGTATTGATGCTCCTCTTTGAAATTTCTGTTTCTGGCCACTCTGAAGAAAGACACTGTGGATCTCATCCAAATGACAAGTCCTATGCCCCCCAAAATGTCTAGCAAACATTCAAAGAGGAGTTAAATGTAACATTAGAAGATACTTTAAAGTTATCATTAATTATAATTATGTTTTCAAGTAATAAATAGCAGCCATGAGTGAAGCGCCTTAATTTTCTTTGCCTTCATCTTTCATTTCTTTACTTTCCTTAGYAGAAAACTCTAGATAATCTGGGCTGTGCAACACAATCCACTCATCAAACTAATTACAGTATAAATTTCTACTCAATTTGTTAAATAAGCATTAGTTGGAAACTTCTTGGGAAACCCTTACCGACATAGTGAAAACCTTCCTTTATATAAATTATTTGAAAGAATATAAGAAAGGGAAAAAATCCATTGAAATTTAGCTCTTGGAAAGCTGATGAATAAGCTAATCTGTTACTGAGTGGCTCAATGTTCAATTGTTTAAAAATGGCATAGGAACAAAACCCCAGGAGAATGCCATTGTTCTGAGCTATTTTCTTTTCTTAATTAGTCCTAATGCTATTTTATAAACCCACTCTTCTCTTTTTTGTGCGTCTTCGATCTGAACACATAAATATGCAAAATACAGAAAATAAGTACCACAAATAACTTCCAAAGTTAAAACTTGCACCTTAAATTGGAATTGCAGCACTGAATAAATTACTGAATTTAGGCTTCTTTTAGGATATAAATTGAATATGTTAATTTTATTCATCAAAAACAATGGCACAGTGCACATACATACAAAACCCACCAGAAATAAGGGAAGGTCACCAGGCTAATCACTTTGGCTTATTTCCCTTTTCTGTACTCCCATCTGCCTATTTTCTCTGCTCTTTGTATTTAAAAGGAACAACTTGAACGTAGTTAGGCCAAAATTTGACCTTTTTTTTTGTTCATTTCAATGAATTTCTTTTTTTGGCAACATCTCTGTAATTTCTATACCTTTTATTTCACACACGGTTTCTCTTTAAAGCAAACTAAATAATGCCATGATTCTGCCACCGATGAGAAAACCTGTAACAGTACACTACTGAATCATCATCACCAGGGATGGATCTTTGCATTCAGACGGTGTCGTATGCAGGACGGGTGTCTGTACATTGAGAAACAGGTCACCTTAAGCCTACATGAAATTAGTATTAGCAAGGCTGCAGATCAAACTGATAGAAACAGAAGAGCATATTTCAAGAACATGGTTACTTGGAAGCATATTCTTTTCACATAATTTTGTGCAAATAGATTCACTTCACTTCATATTAAAATGCAGTACTTTGCTCTGAATCACCTTCTCCCAGGCCAGCACAGCCCATGTTACTTATTAATCAAAGATTGCAGAAAAGGAATTTTATCAGTATTTGAGTACAATCGTTTGAGAGGAAAGAAAACAACCTTAAGTACAGAAATCAAATCAAGTGCTACAAAAAGTACTCTGTTCTGGTATCAGCGATGCCAACTTTTGAAAAGGAATATTTAAAATTGCTCCAGGATGGAAATGGAGCCAAAACTGACTGCAGAAAAGACAAACCTGCCAACTCCTTATAACAGATCTCAAGACCTAGTAACACGCCAATCTGCAAGTAAATTCCCGCAATTGCTCTCAGATCAGTTCAGGAGTGACCGGGACTCATGGTCCGCAATGGCTAACAACTCACGAGGGCTCTGCATGCTGGGATGAGCAGTGAGGAACCCAAGCTAGAGGCTGAAATTGCAAGAGATCCTGAGTTACTGCTTTCTTCCCCGAACTTACCTCCCCACCCTGTTTTATTTTTTGGGATGGGTAAAGTATAATAAAAATCTAACAGAGCTTTAACGAGGATTGAATACAGGACAAAGAAGAGATTATGTAGGCAGACTTAACTGGAAAGGGAAAACAAAAAAATATAAAGCAAAGACTCTTTAAAAGAACTGCTTTTAGATTATGGGCCCCACTCAGAAATCACGTCCCAGCCCTGATGGAATTGTCTTTCCAGCCACTTTCCGTGCTTGGCAGATAAGATGCAAAGGGAAACAGTTTGGGTGCAGTTGCCAACCTGAATTTTATGGGACTATGCCAGGCTACCCTAATCACATTCATACCATCTTGCTTTAGCCTTCTGAGGTCTCTGAGAAGAAGCAGGTTTGCAATGCAAGGTGGCCCAATGAAAACCGAAGGAACGGAGACCCTAGAAACAGACTGGCTCTGGAGCAGAAGAGTTGGTATCTCCTGTTATTTCTCATGGATCCAAAGCAAACTCAGGATGTCATCTTAGATTTTCCACCAGTCTCCAGCTAATGTGAGACAGTTTAGCTCACCTGCTTACGCTTTTAGAGCTCTCGGGAGATAGGCTGATGGTGGCAAACTAAGTAGTTGGTGCTGGATACAACTTTCAAACACATGCACTAGTGTCATTTCTACCATTACTGGTGTAAAGAAGAGCCCAGCAGGTACGTCGAAGGGCATTTCACTGCACAGATACATTCACATTTCCTCCAAGCAGACAACAACCAGTTTGCAGGCTGTTGCGGTGGGTTCTGAAACCCTCCAGAGAAGAACTGCATGAGGGCTCTGGATGAAAGGGAAGGACTGGACAGGACCTCCATCCCTCTTCCTCACTAGTGACTGAAAGAGAGGTTTAGACTTCCCCCCTTTATAATTCTGAAATTACATGAGATCTATCCCATTGAGGCAGTACGATACCAGATGAGGCAGAAGAAAATAGCCTGGCTCCTCCAGAAGAAGGGGAGAGGGAAGAAAGATACTGCAAAAAAATGGATTCTTCATCTTTCCAGCACACCTTCAAAGAGGCTAAGCTGGAGACTGTAAATGTAGTAAAGAAATGTGGGCAAAGAGTTTGTGGCAATGGTAGCTCTATTAGCTTCTCAGTCTTGTCCTGAAGACAAGAGTGTACATCCCATACTAGAGAAAATTCATACGATAAACTAAATCCCACAGAGCAGTCCTATCATTGCAGTCTTTCTTTAGAAAAAAAGGAAAGCATTAAACTATTGTGTTATAGTGTGTCACGCATCCAGGACAGCTGGCAAGGCAAATGTGGAAGAGAAGCTTTTTATTCTCAGAGAGGTAATCTCTTCCATCCTCTCCAGAGCCATACAGTTTCATAGGGTATGAATCCTGTCCCAGACAGCATGGTCTGGGAATTTGCTATTCTCTACTGGAGAAATGCTAATGAGCACAGCCTTTTATCCAAAACATCTAGATGTCTGGAGTTCTTGCCAATTTGTTTGTTTGTTTATTAAGAAATAAGATTGCTCCTCATGCTGAGAAGTTGCAGCAGCAATTGGAGAGGCTGCTGTAGAGGGGAACGAAGAGAAAATGTGAGTCACATTTGGCAGCATCTGTCATTACACATAGCAGAAGCTGCATTTAAGCCAGTGCTTGCTAAAGCAAATGAACTAGCAGAAATACAGTCTTATCCATCAGCATCACTCTATAGGTCAGAACTGGCAGATGCAGCATATCAATTTGACCTGGGATGCTGTCCCAAAAGACCTCAGGAGGGCTTTGGCAGAATGATTCCAGTAACTCTAGAAAGGCCCCAGGCTATTTGAACTGAACAGCAGATGTAGGGATAGATGATATTCCTCTCAGGTACAAAATGGACTGCCTTTGCTGGAAATGCGACTAGATATCAAAGGAGAGAAAGAGTGAAATCAAGGCTGTCCTTTCCCTTCTTCCTGAGGCTGCAGCATAGGAGCTGGAGTGCAGGTCTGCAATCAGAAGCATCTTTGCCTTTGATCATGAAGGATTCAGTCACAATCTGGATCACAATTCGGCCTGTATCTAGAGTCAAAGCCAGGGATCTGGGGCAGAAAAAAAAGGGATCTACTTAAGAGAAAATTGTAGTGCTCCCTCTGGTGCTCCTTTCCTTTCCCAGGTACAAAGCCTGAACATTCAGAGAGGTTGTTTATCTCACTCAAAAAAAAAAGGTGCTTTTATAGAAAAAGGCATCAAACACACAAAAATATTGCAGAACTTAACTGCACAAAACTCAGCATAGAAAGACACAACAGTGACCAAAATCACAGCTTTCTCATAATAAAAATAAGAGAAAATAAATCTAAGATCAACAAACCACCATCACCAGAAAAAGATAACATAAATGAAGACGACTGGACCTGAAGACAGGTGAGATAAGAAACACAGAGCAGAAAGCTCTTTGATTTTGGTAGTGCTATATAAAAATAAGAGTTATAGCACTAGGTCCTAATTTGGTGCTGAAACTAGGTTTCCTAACCTGAAGAGATGGGATCTGCAGCAGATAGGTGGTGAGGGGCAGGGTCTCTCTGGGGAAAGGCACATACACTAGGAAGAAGTGAGGCAAGGAATAGAGAGATGGGTATTAATTTGGAAGAGATTCACTAATACATAAAGCTACCTTATTTCTGTTTGGGAGTCCCTGGATAGAAATATGTATACAGGTGGTGTGCACCATGTTTCAGTAAAATAGGTAGCATCAATCCTACCGTACACACATAGCAAATTTGACAGTCTCGGGATGCCTTATCACAGAATCATAGAATGGTTTGGTTTGGAAGGGACCTTTAAAGGTCATCTAGTCCAACCCCCCCTGCAATGAGCAGGGACATCTTCAACTAGATCAGGTTGCTCAGAGCTCCATCCAACCTGACCTTGAGGGTTTCCAGGGATGGAGCATCTACCACCTCTCTGGGCAACCTGTTCCAGTGTTTCACCACCCTCAGCATAAAAAATCTCTTCCTTATATCTAGTCTGAATCTACCCTCTTTTAGTTTAAAACCATTACCCCTTGTCCTATCGCTACAGGCCCTAGACCTGTGACTACTGTCACAAGACACTAGTCACAGACTTGTGACTGAGTCAAGGCAGGCTGCCAGGCTGATTCACGTAGTCACAGCAAGGCGTACTGAAGAAGAAGGGAGTGCTTGGACGCATCCTGCAGTCGGTGCTGCTGTGTAGTGGCAAGATGGCACAGGCTGCCAGGAACCCTGGACAACTTCAGCCGATCTCGTTTTGCCTGGACTGAAGCTATGTCCAGAAAAAATGTTGGACTTACGGCTGCCCTGTGGCTTGAGCAGCCTGGAGGGAGCATTGCTGTTGCCACTGGTGGCATCTGTCACTGCTGATGGTCACAGAGAAAGCAAGTTTGGGACTTTCAGCTCAACGCATTCAAGTTCTGCTTATACTTACTTCACGCTACCTACCTCCAACAAATCTATGTTTAATTTAACTACATAAAGCAAGTTTAGTTTTCTGGATGTCTGATTATCCCATCTATTTATCCACACACATATTTATGTCACCAATGGCATGTTTAGCAACCATACTTTCTTTACATCTATATGCATGTATAAATGAGAAACATTTATGTCTCCTGGCCTTCCTTCCAGTTATGTAACTGTTAAGCTATGTATTCAGCTATTACCCCACTAAAACTGTTCTTCTGATCCTAGCTCAGTTACAGTTTGCTGCATCTTGTTTTCATTATGCTGTAAAACTAAGGCAGTGGAGGAGGAGGGCTGTGAGAAAACCATTTGTTCAATGAAGAACCCCACAAAATTGCAGAAATGTTTTATTGAGCTCTTATGGTAGGAGCTGTGTTCTTCTCATAAGATAACAAAGGAAGTTTTCTCTCTCTCCCGATGGAATGCAGTTCCATTTTACATTTAAAATGGTACAATTTTACATCTTTTACATTAGATGCTGGATTTCATATTAATATAAATATATCCCAAACCAATTAACCATTGTACTATGTCATAAATATAGTTCTGCTTTTATGAGTGTCATATCTTTTGCTGATTGAGTGCCAAAATCTCTTCTCAACCATTTCACTTCCAAGACAAATTGTCAGTATCCCCAGTGGTGTGTATTAATTTATAGATGAGCAGGATCTTCATGGGATTACCAGCTGCTCTTCACATTTACATCTTTTGCCAAGATAATCTTTCATAATGTTTTCTTGAACCACTCAATTACATGGAAAAACCTCTGTAATGACTGGTCCTTGGCTCACCTTGCTCTCCTGTGGAAATACTATTAAAGCATAATTCTATGGGTTGGAAAAAATACATGAGGATATAAGAGTCGTCTCTGAAATATTTGGCTCCTTGCACAACGAACAGCAGGCTCTGCATAGGGCCATATCTCTCTAGCATATTTACCAGTACTGTTATTAGTATTATCATATTAAGTATAGGCAAAACTATTGTGTGAAGTACTTCTCATTTGACACATAAAAGATGCCCTATATTCCAAAAAGCTTTCCTTGTAAGTGTAAGAGACATGAGACAACAGCACGTAGACAGGAGAGAACAAAGAATCAGCACAACTGTGCTGGGTTGGTGCACTACTGTGTGCAGCACACAAGTGGCCCAACTCCCACCAAGTTTTTCAGAAACAGAGTTTTAAGAAGGTTTTAAAAGGAAGATTGCCGCTGAGCCCTGGCTGTTTACAAAGAATTTTCCTAAAGCATGAGGTCCCAGGTAAGACAAATCACAAAGGAACTTCCTTAAATCTAGGAATTCAGGATTTGGGAATCAAGAGATGGAAGGTGTGGGAGTGTGCTGAGAAGAGAAGATGGTAAGAAAGCAGTAGGCTGTTAAGGAAGTTGCAAGTGAAAATAAAGACCTTATATTTGATACAGCAAAAAACGGAGGCATGGCTTGAGGAATGTAAAAAGAATATGGCTGAAGTAACGGATGAGGAGAATGATCTCTGCAGTAACGTTTGGTAGATCTGAGCAGCAAGACTGCACTCCTTTCTCACCCTGAGAAGCATTTAGCTCAGTGGCTCTGCTGAATCTGGAGGGATTACTTTTGTGAGTTATCAGTCTCCAGTGTCAGATAGAGCTCCATGAACTCCAGCGTGATTCCTGTTGAACTGCATTCACCTGAAGCTTCAGTATTGGGCAATGCATGTCAAAAAGAGCATGGACCAGAGGAGAGGAACAAAAAATGATCACGGATCTAGAAAATGTGAATTGCAAGGAAAATTTGATGGAAGTACAATTGTTAATTTAGAAAAGAGTGGGCTGAAACAAGAGCAGTTTTCAAACGTATGCCATAAAGAGAAAAAAAATTTTTTTTCCACATCTGAGGAGAACAAGAGGAAATGAATTTAACGTGCAAGAAAACTTCAGACTACACTTTAAAGAATAAACTTTCTAATGTTAAAATATAGTGAAGCACCAGTTGCACAGTGAGATTGTGGGGTCTCCATCATCAGAGGTCTTCAAGAATAGAGTAAACAAACATCTCTCAGAAGTGACATAGATCTACCTGATCTTACACTGTGGCTAAGGAAATGGAGTATATACTTTACAGGAATCTGTTAAAGCCTTTTTTTCTCTCTTATTCTATTAACCTTCAAATAACCAGTTTTAAATAAACTTGTAATATAAGGTATTCTTCATGACTTGATCAATACAATGAGATTTATACCATCCTTGAACTTTACATCTGTAACCTCACTTAAAATACTGTTTCACGAGTCCAAATACTGTGCTGTGCTTTTTCAAGTGTCTTTCACTGATTGGAATAGGAGTCAGTTAGAGATCTGAGACCTGAAATGGATCATTACTCTTCAGGTCTTGTTTTACAACTACTTCACACACTGACAATGGGAGATATGGTACAGAATTTTTCTTTGCAATAAGGTAAGCAGTAAAGGTATAGTCCCTGGAGCTGAGACAGACAGGGATAGGTAAGGAAAAGATTGTTACCTGGGGTCAGTTTTGTCCCAGAGAGTAAAATGAAAAAAGTACCAGGATAACCCTCCAGCAAGATGAACCACTCTCACAGTAACTGTTGCTGGTACAGAACTATCACCTTTCCTATAAATTAAGCCAAAACACTTATACGATCATATTTTAATTTAAAAATAACTTTTAAAAAGCTTAAAGACTACGTGGTTCCCAGTATGTTATGTTCCTATGTAAGTATGGCTACACTTAACACAGAAATTAGATATTTCTTATAATCTTCAAATGCAGCTTTGCATTCAAATTCTGTGGGCACTGTAATATTTCCAAGCCTTATAAATGAAGTTTCCTGGACAGTTGGAAGTGATTAACCTTTATGATACTTGGAGATTTTAGCGGGGTTGAGGGACTACAAAAAGCAAATACCAAAGGACTCAAATTTGGAAAACACTATTCCCATTCATGTCACCAAACTCACTACAGACACTTGAAAAGCAGTGATTAAAAATAGCTAGACTAGATGCATGTGTGTCAAGCGGCAAGTGTTCCCAGAGGATAATCGCACAGATGTCCAAGCTCACACAACGGAAATTACAAGGCAGGGTGCCTGCCACTAAAGAGACATTTTTCCTTCACACAGAAAATGGGAGACAGTCTTCAGAAAAATGCTGATGCCTTGTTCACACAGATTAAACGTTCAAGTCCCTGAGGGTCCTTATTCTAGCAAGAACTGTGAGATAAATAAAGACAGAGTATCTGAAAAGAAACAATTCTTCCAAAAAACCAAAACAGCATTATTGGAAATCTAAATAACAAACAAATCGCAACTGAGGTCAGGATGCTGCTTTTAGTTCCCATGCCAAATCTTCCAAAATCAACAGTGTGGTTTGGCTGTATGTTATCAATAACTGCTTGCCATGCATTCATATGACATGACTCACTGACACTCAGCTTCCTTCCTGCACTTCCTTTGGCTCTCAAACATAGCTCTGTTTTCAAACTTAATTAGTAATGATGTCACACGCCAGCCTCGCAAAGCAGCACCGAGTCAAGCCCTGCACTAACGCAGGCAGAAGCCAACAAGTAGGTATGGCCACTCAAGCTGGTAATGTGGTTGGCTTTTGAGAGTCTGCCAGGGAAACACAGAAGAGCATTAAGTTATTGAAATTATCTGAATTCTAAAATAAATATTAATGCTGGCTAAAGTGTCTGAATGACTGAATCTCTCTGCCCCATTTCCAAACGCACGGACGCAGCTGAGGAGTCTGTGTTAGCAGGCAATGTGGCTCAGGCACCTCAACATTTATACTGGTTATCTGCACAGTAAAAGTCTTTAGCTCTAAAACATTCTCATTTTAATCAAGAGCACATGACACATTTTTCTGTGGTTTTAAGAACCTCAGATTATGTCCCAAATAGAATTTTTATGTCATTTCTTTGAAAAACCAGTAGATATCCAGGAAAGCTTGCTGGGACACCAGGGAATAGAGGATGAACATTAGTAACGAGCTGTCTTTGCCAGTCTACAAGTCTCATTATTTTGGCAGGTGGGCAATACTAAGCTGTAGCTGCTTTAAAAAAAAGAATAAAAATAGCAAGTTACTGCTGAAGATGTCAATGCAAGGCAGTTGCTTTAAGAGGAAAGGTAGGCTACGCTTTCTGAATGCTGACTTCCAAGCTACTTTGCTGAATGGATGTTGTTGTTTGGAACAACTATTTATTACAGACATGTTTATCAGAGAAGTATAGCAAACACTAAATAGAATATAAAAACAAACAAAAAAGCTGCATCACAATTTCTGTTTCTGGAGACAGCTTTGAACTGACTTTGCTACGGCTAAATGTTTTATACCAAAAGCTTTTTAGGTTCATAGTTCTTCACAAACACTAAGTAAAAATAGACGTCTGCCCTTGAGTCTTAAGCCAACATAAAATATTTACAAGGATGGCATGACAACCAGTATGCTTCAGTCTCTGTAGGAAGTTGGAATTCCCCTGATAAGTGGAGCTTCTGTGAAGTGTTATCATACTATTTATATCAAGTGCTATAAACGAAATTCTTATGCGAGGTACATGTATCCAAAGAACATGCAGCCTACTTAAACAATATTTTTACTATCGATTTTCACACAAATTAACTTTTTTCCACCTGCCAGCAAATTCTTTCTAACTGTTCTGCAATTATTTCTTATTTCTCTGAAACAGCACATTAACTACACAGAAATACATTATTTTCCACTGTGAATAAACTGACTCCATGTCTATAAAATCATTTGCAATGGAGTTAAAATGTTAAGGACTCTCGTTCAGAGTTTTCTGACGGATGAGGTGGATCTCTGTGGTGACCCATGAGCATGTCACAGATGAAGCATGGAGAGGGAATGAACAAGCTCTGTCAGATCCGTACAGATCCATGCAAAGCCAACTTGGATGTCTGTGTTATGTATTCCTACATCAGAATCACATGAGATCATGGTGGAGAGACAACCCAATGGCTCTGGGTGATGTTAGCCAGATAGAGTCAGGTTTGTAACCTCACTCTCAGTCCTGGATCTGTCAGCAAAGCTGGCAATGGAGAAGTAAGGATGCAGGATGGATATGATAGCAATCACAGAGCAAGGAAGATGATAAAGAAGAGATACAGTAGACCTGAGAGAGATTTTTGTGAGGAGCTGAAACAACAAGACAAAAAACATTATCAGTATTCTCCAGTGAGGAGTCAATTATCTAAAAGTTGGGAACGAATGGTCTAGGTGTTTCTGGTGCTGCTGAACTCTCCCCCAGGCACCGTGCTCTGAGGTCTTGAAGATATTCCTGTAGAAGGACTCCAGCTGATCTCTGTGGGAACAAATGTATCCCCAGACCTGCAGGACTAGAACTACAGCTTTCCTTTGCACAGCGTCTTCTTGCATAGTGTTCACAACACCATTCTCAAATATTCAAGTAGCCACAATTTTGCCTGCTTTCCCATTATGAACAAAGCAACTTTAAGTTGTAAGCATGCGTCTTAAATTATTGGTCCCAACAGTGAGCCTATAATGTAGCAGTAATTTGCAAAACACTTGCAGAGAGCCTTCAGAGAACCAGTTAATGATAGGATGTCATATAATGTCAAGATACTCACTCAGAAGCCATGAGTCAAACAGAACAAACAAGCCACAACTCTAATCAACATCTTCTTGGGAGGGGAAAAAAAAAAAAGGAAGACAGTCTTCAACAATAGAAGCCATTATGCCTGAAATTCCCTGGTCAATCTTTTGGCTTTCAATAGACAGAGTTCATGAAGAGTTCCTTGCATAAGGTGGGCTAAACAGAGAAAATAGATGCCTTCACCACAGGCAACAGTAGAGCTGCTGCATCCTTCAGGCCTTCACCACAGGCAACAGTAGAGCTGCTGCATCCTTCAAAGCTCTTGCAATTTTGTGCCAAAGCCTGCTGGAGCTCATCGTGCTTCTGCAGGGACTGAACTGCCTCCAGTAAGCCACTGTGCCTTATGCTTTCTCCATCCGTCCCCTAACAGCCCACATGCCTACTGCCTAGCTATCTCTATGCCCCTAATTGAGATTTTGGTCTACTATATACCTTGCTGAAGAGTGGGTTTTGATCTTCACAACGTGAGATTCAGGGCATTATTTTTCAATACAAAAAGCAGAATAATAGCACATTGGCAAAATGTCAGGTAAATACATAGGAATAAAAGGCAGCCTGGGCTCATTCCCACACTGTGCAGCATTATCATCAGGAGAAGTCTGGGGAGAGGAAACGCTGAGAAAGGAAACTCAGAACCAGAAGTCATTAGGGTCATAACTCATATACAAGACAAAGCAAAGTGTTTACTTTAAAAATTATTTTAAGTGAGATACGCCTGAACACATCATTTCCCCAGGGATAGCTGACAGTCTCTGGCAAGCACTTAAAACATCCATGCTCCTGGGGTAAAGTGTTTTGTAGACAAAATGCTACCAATATTGATTAGCATGAGAAGGAGAATCTAATTAATTTTCAAAAGCACGTGATTTCTGAAAGTTCAAGCTAGTCAAGAAAAGTGGTACCATGTGCCAAATGCTAAGACGGACACTGTTAGGGGACCTGGCCCTGTCTCTTAGGATTCAGTTAGAATTTAACAAGAGCAGAATTAGTGAGAAAATACATTATTCTGAGTCGTTTTCTGCAGGGAAAACAAAACAAAACCAGAAGATAGCAAACAAACAAACCCCTAAATCCCAAGCCATCTTTTCTTTTTTTGCTCTTTCCTCTTCTCTATTCATTGTGCATGAACCACACAACTCTGAAAAGTTTAAATAATTGAGAAATCAGAACCTGTCTTTCCCACCCTCAACTGCAACTCGGTCTTGTTCTGGATTCTCCCAGAAGGAAGGCCCATGAGAGGTCTTCTCCTCACATAGCTGCCCTCAAAGCCCACTGGGAGTTTCAATGAAGGCAAATCTGCCAGGTATGTGGCACACACCATGCGACACGGCCATTTCATCATTCCTAGCAATCCACTGCCCTTACTTATACCTACAGGTGTCTATGGCTCCTCCCCAGTTATTTTCACCATATTGTTACCTCTAAGACCTCCAAAATTCCTACACAGATTGCAGCTCTACTGGCTGTCACTCTAAAACTCAACCTTTTTTGCACCTGAGGAGTTGTGTAAATTGCTTTTCCCAGCCCATCTTCCACACGCACATCCTGCAGCGGATGTGGGAGCTGAACATCCTGATGATGATATGGTAAATCTAATGGCATAGTTATAGCCACCTTAAAGGGAAAGCCAAACTTTCATATGCCTAAGGGGAGTGGTTTTACAAATTTATATGCAGATGGAAGCATATTATGAGCAAACAGCTAGTCATTGACAGAATAAATATTCCCATAATAAGTGTATAACAAGGAGCGAAGGTATAGCATGCAAAGCAGATGGCTGATCTGTGCAACTAAATGTGCGGGTCCCAGCAGCCTCATTTAGGCTTGCACTTTCCTTTTTTCAGACTCCGGAGAATGAAAATAACAAAAAAGAAGAAAAAAAAAGAGAAAGAACAGGCAATTCCATCAGATTAACTGCTGATCCACCTGAATGAGAACTGCCAGACAACACACACTGGTAATCAGGATGTCCCAGGATCGGCTGTGTTGAAATGCCTACCACAAATGTGTACCTTTTGGTCAAACCAGGGGAACTGTTACCCTGAAGAGCCTCAGTGGTGTGCTCCAGCTGAGTGAGGTATCTTCTTAGTTGCCAGAGTCCTTGCTTTGCAAATGCAGCCTTTGCAGACAGAGCAGGGTGTAAACTGGGAGGTTACTGGATGTCAACCATGTTATTGGGATGCTGAGTCACTAAAAAGTGCAACTACACCGGTTTTACTGGGACATCTGTCACCAGTACCCTGAATGCCTCAGGCAGCAGGGTTCAGAACTTGCCTTACTGTACTAAGTTTGAAGGAGTAAATGGTATTACAAAGAATGTTATTTTGTGTATTCTGGGCTAGGTAGGAAGGAGCAAAGCAAGTGTTGATGGCAGTATACAAGAGAATACTGCACAGCAGGGAAGACAATCTTGTGACTGATGGTGCAGGACTGAAGATCAAAAGATCCAGTTGATCCTTTCAGTACCGCAAGAGATCTCATGTGGGATGTTGAGCAATCATTTGCATTCTGCCCTTCTGCCTTCCAGCTGCAAAATGAAGATAAAGGATAAGGCATATTCCTAGGAAGAACATGAAATGCCCTTCTTGGGTCTGAAAACCTAAATACTGCAATCCACCTCTTTGCATGCAGCCGTTTTTCTCCTGACACAAAAAGCAGGGGATGAAAAAATTCCAGAGGCAAATGAAATGTATTATTAGAGAAACACCCATCAGAAAATGCTGTATGTGAACTCTGTCATGTTTACAGAATGCTTTCAAGTCCCCACACTAAAATGCTAATTATCATTAGAGTTTATAGTTGAAAAGGTCTGATGAATGCTTTTGTACAATGAAAAGAATATAATCATTCACTGATAAACCTACATTCAAGAAGCAGGGCAGGGTATACATTTCAGTGTTTTGTCCTCCTGTTTCCTTCACGGTGATTTTTCAAAGCTATAGAAAATTTACAGCCTGGTTTGCTGTAAAATTTGTTTTCAGCAAACACTCTCTTCAAATTACTGAATATTTTAGACGTGCCATATGGTACATAATTTTTGTTCCCGCATAATGACCCTGAGGTCTTCAGAGCTGGAGAATGTCTGATGCCAGTTATTCATTCCAGAGCTAGGGGGACCTTTTTAACGTAATTCTAACATCTTAGAGTAATACATATCTTAGGGGGAAAAAAAACCCTCCCAGTTTGATAAATGCCATGCTCATAGTTGCTGTCAACCTATTGACTAATCTCACTGTCCAGTTGTTAGTACAGCTAGCTGAAACCCACTCAGAGTAATGGTTCTTCTGTGTACTTACATAGTTAATTCTCACTGAAGAAAATGGAGCACCTGTGACAGTGCAACCAGGGAATGGATCTACATCTACATCTACAGACTTGGCTGATATAAGCATGACTACCATGCACATGCACTTCCTATCAATGCTCACCCATCCCACCCCCAGATTGGCCCAGAGGATTTTATTGTCATCCCTACCATTGACTTTGTGAACCTCAGATTTGGTGAAAAAAATTCATCTTGCACTTCAGCCATGGTGGACTGTATCTCAAATTTGCTGGGAATTATGGATATTTACTTCTCAGATAACATCACATCACGCTTACACCTGCTGTGAATAAAACTGAAGCACTTCCTCTGAGACCATTCCCAGGAAGCCCACCCAAACCAGACCACTCAGGGATGGACACTCCTTGGACACCACCACCACAGTCACTGTGAAAAAGGTTGAATCAGTCCTTCTGCAGTCACCTTTGTAAGACTCCCCACTAAAGATCAATCTTGTCCCATATGCAGTGACTGGGTGGGGACCTTGGCTACACACTTCCAAAGGAGCTATAACATAAAAAAGGCATTGTCCCAATGTCCTTTGTGTGAGACAATCAACAACACCCACCACACTCTGCTTTCCCACATCCTAAGTACAAATGAAYGGCATCGCAGGAGGCTGCTGGACATAAGTGTGTGAAACACATGCCAGCCAAGAGGTAGGAGGCCACAGGTGCACTGTAGGCTAGCCAGGACTGTGGGGACCAGGAAAACATTCTGATTTCCCAAGAGGCACAAGCTATTCTTGCTGATGAGATTTCAATCAGTTCACAGCAGCTGGAACTCCACATCATGGAGGCATGCACAGCTGGACAGTTCAGCACCAAGATCAGTCTCTCTCAGTATAAAAGAACTGGCCACCCAGTTGAGCACGACAAGTATATTCAAGCTGAATGTCCTAAGGAGCACTCTCAGAGAGGTGTATGTAAAAACTAGTGGTCAGCGGAGAAGGTAGCACTTCTGATAGACCTTAATAAAAAAATTCCCTGTGGAGAGAAATGTCAATAAATTGACTCAGAGCTACCTACTGTCCAAAACTTCCAAAGAAATTATGACAAAAGGAGGCTCCTCAATTAAGCAAAGCCAACAACTGTGCAAGTTTCTGTCAACCCAGAACCAGACAATCCTGACCCGGGGTTGAATCCCTGCTGTGAAACAAGAACTCAAAGGCAAGTACTTGGTGAAGCTCCAGTTATGCCTTCATAAAACAACACCCAAAGAAAGCAGGCAAGAAGTCCTTGAGGCTTTGGTAGGGGTACAGCTTGGGGATTAAAACTCATTATAACCATTTATTGCCAAAACTTTTTATTTTCCTTATATCACCACAAGGGCCAGGACTGGGGTAGACAAGACACCCTTAACCACCCAAACCAGGTTCCCTGTTAAAAAGGGTTCATTAAAAAGGTGGGGTACATTCATACAGCATTAGACTTCAAGTTTAAATTAGTTGTCTAAGCTCTCACTAAATTCACTCTGTGAACAGACTGAACAACTGGTTGAAAAGCCAGTGCAACACATCAGAAAACAGTCTGTAAGAATATAAGGATTTGCATCTCAAAATGCTCTGACTGTGCAGACCAGAATCACCACTAGTCTAGAAAGACAGTTCTGTCTGACATCAAAGCACAGTTGTGTTAGGATTGCACTGCCTGAACAAGGAGTGAAGAATAATTTACAGAGCTGAAGCTACAGACAGACATCTCATTAGGCAGATTATCTGAGCTGAAATTTCAAGAACCCTTGGTAAACTATTTTTATACATGAATCAAGGCCGACTCCATTAAAAAAACAGCGATCAAAAGAGGTCACGGCTTTGGATTTCACGCTGCATCCCGAGCCGGTGTGTCAGCAGGGTGACGCTGAGCACTGACGTCAGCGGTTCCCTCACCGCGCCGCGGATGCAGAGGGAAGAGCGCCACCTACTGAGTCACTTGTGGCGCTTCCTGCAGCTTCTGCTGCCCTCGCATGTCTCTGGCCCGCTGACCACATCCGATCCTCCTCCGGCTGTGGGGTATTTCAGATTGCTCCCAGATACCATGTGCCTGCCATCAACAAAGCTTCCTGCTGCGCTGTAATTACTGAGGGGAGCGAGGCGGCATTCAGCCTGGGAAATTAAAAGAGAACAGGATTCCCTTTTCACTTATGCTGGTATAAAGCTAGCAGGAAATCTGAATCAGGCTGCAGATCTCCAGGGAATCACTGTCTGGCAGTAACTGTGATTTGATGAATTTTGTATGTATCCGCACAGAGATCCCTTGTGTAGTAGGCACAACCATGGATTAAGTTTGGTCAATTAACACAAACAAACTACGACACATTTCTTAGGACATTCTAGGACTAAGGACGTGCAGGCTACAGGAATTAATACCATTAACAGGAAACATGTAACTTTTGCAATCCTGATCATGGAGAAGATGAAAGTGAACACTAAGGAACAAGAGAGAGGTTCTCTGACTTTTTGTCTGCCTGGTTATCTTCTTTGTTCTTCTTCTGTTCTTTCATTTCATCATTTTCATGAAGCCATTGCCTTTGTGCTGAGAAACAAGTGGCCTCCTTTCAACAGAAAATGTTAATGATTTATCAGTTCTTGGATTTCTATACAAAGTACTGCACATTTCTTCAATACGGACCATCAAATTTGCAAGTCTACCTCCATCTGAAGTCCCTTTCAGTTATTCCTAGGTGGGCCATCACCATCACTGCACAATCCTCCTCTGAGTTCCAAATTATTTTTTCTCTTTTCTTAGTACTGGTGATGGCTGGCTTATGGAGGATAGCACGGCACTACCCACTTCAGTGTCTATGCAACTCACCAGTCAATGTGCATTAAAAAGAGCCCAGATTCTGCTACAGCCTCAACTGCTAAAACTCTTTTTTTTTTTCAGACAAAGCTGTGAGACACGTAACTAGCTCTGGACATGCTCAAATTAACATTTAGTGTGCAGGTCAAGACACTAGATGGAACAAGGAGTCTGGAAACCAGGACCTACAAGAAAAAGCTAGATGAACTAGATTGACCTGAGGAAGGAAGGGAAAGAATATGAACATAACTTGTTCTGCATATTGATGATGAACACAAGAAGACATTTTACAGCAAGAAAGCATAGTAAAACTTTCTAATGGTAGGTGGGGTACTGAAACCGATCTGAGCAGGCTCTCTAGTCTATCAATGGGGGTCTTAAAAAAGAAGCTAAACAAACTTTTATCAGGGTGACATAGGTATAGGTGATTCTGATTTGGTACAGGGGAATAGCCTAGAAGTTCTCCTGAGGTCTCTTAGATCATAGGTTGCTCCAGTTCCTCTCTGAGGCTGTGCCAAGTCTGTTTCAGTCCAGATTCACAGTCCTAGATGCAAAGTCCAATTTGTTAGCTGAAGTTTTAAGACACACAAGTACCTCTGGAAATTTTCAGTTCAATTTGCAGCGTGCTGGCTAACCCACAACATTCTCAAGCTCTACTTTAATTGCTTATCTGAAAATTTGCATTAGGACATTTTGTAATACAGAAGCTTCAGGCACTTTTATTTTCTGAGCACTTTGGTTTTGTATCAAGTGATTAGTCGTGGTAATATTTAAGTCATGTAATGCCAATTTAAAGAAGGTCATAATTTTGACACTTGGCTGCTTCAAATAATGTGTGACCTTTCTCCTACTGTGGATTATCAGCAGGCCCCATCTAATAATTAGCAGTTCATCTCAAAATCACTACTTTATCACTCTGTGTTCAGTTCTGGGAATTTACCAAAATGCCATCTGAATGGTAGCTACATAGAAACCTTCTGCAAATAATTTTTCTGAAGTTGTACTTCCCTCCATACACTAAGAAATTATAGGAGAGAACTTCTTTTCYGAAGCTTTTGTCTGTTTTCCCATGTATACATCAGGTGATTATAGCAGCAAGGCTTCCATGTCTGAACTTCTCCTGCCCAGAACAGGAAAAACTGGCTTCTGTAAAAATGAATGGGAAAATGGAAACACTGGAGAATATCAACCTACTTTCTCATTCTTGGTATGTGTTTTGTTGGAAAATGCTTTTTGGTCCGGAGCTCCATGAGAGCAAGGATGAAGGCTGCTGAGGAGCTGAGCTCTCACACTATATCTAAGGCACGGGGTATAGAAGCCCTGCCCCTCATCTGGTTCTGGATGTGCTTCATGACTCTGGGTCAACAGGCGACTCGGGCATCTACCACTGCCCCATAATCCCTGATTCCCGTGGGACACACACATGGGCTCCACTCTGGATAAGGGAGTAAGTCCTGCGTAGCACTGATCCCTCTCTAAAAGAGCTGAAGCACTGCAGAGGCTTCTGGAGAAGCTATTTAAACACAGTTCAGTCAGCCAACAGTGCCCAGGGGACTGGCTGCTAGAACCATACAGCAAGCTACCTGTGTACAGAGAGATACTGTTAAAAAACCTAAAGTCCATCAAAAACACATACATATAATGTATATATATATAATGTGTATATATACATATATACATGTGTATATATATAATATGCATCTATCTTTTTCTTTTTTTTTTTTCTTTTTTTGAGAAAAAGAAGAAGGAATTACAGAAACTTGTAAGAAAAGTCCTGGGAAATAATTGGGTACACCTGAGAGAAAAAAAAAAACCATAGAGCTGTCTGAAAAAGCTGCTCAAGTCAAGCAGAATCCTGAGCCTTCCCACATCTACCAGCTTTAGTGCACATCACTTACACAAAGGGCTGCATAATCCCATTTCAGTACTGTGAGATACCGTACATCCCAGGACGAGGGGGTGACAAGTTGGGCAAAGATGCCTCCTCCCAGCAGAAGCACAAGAGAAAGTTGTACCTTGAGAGGGATTATCTCTGTTAGAGAGATGGGATGCATGATCTGCGGTATTCATTTGCATTAAAAATGCTCTCCCTATGCATTGTGCTGGCCTCTGTCTCTGGTCTGTTATAGATTGAAGTCCCGTCTTCCCTAGCGTGGGAAACGGGAGAGAGCAGTCTACAAGCTCTCCAGAGTACAAAGAGCCTGGAGGCTTGTATTATGAGAGACCTTTGCACCACTGCTTAAGTGGGACTAGGGGTCCGACTGTACTCAAGCTCCGGAGCACCACACAAGCACTTCTGCAGTCCAGGCAGAACACATTTTTAACTGGTAATGTTTGAATCTCTCCACTTCCCTCTTGCCGTGAACAACTATTGTAAAAGTCAAAGGCTCCAGCTCAATCGTGTGTGCCGTCCGATCAACATGTGAAGTAGCCGAGAGAACCCTGCCTGAATAAGAATGACACAAGTCCCAAAACAGGGGCCAAGACACTGAAAATGAGTAATAGCTACACTGGAGGAGAAATGACTTTGATAAAACTATACACATAGAACATATTCACTCATTTTTTTTCACACTGTTGTAACAAATATACCACAGGGCCAGAAAAAGAGTAAGCAAAAATCTGACAGATAGGTAGACAGATAAGGCATGACTGTACATACCTCCCTGAAGAAAACTGTGCTCAACAAATCCCACAAACAAAAATACAACAGACAGTCTGCTAGGGTCCAATCCAGCACATGCCTGCCAATCTCACCCATGGGAGCCAGTGTACTCTATCGCCTGTTCTTTTCTGTGGCTGCTACAAAACATAGTAGAAAATTGTACTGTCACCCAATTAAATAAATGATGTGTTGCATCTAAAAGCACAAGCCCAGCTGCTGGTATAAAACATGCAAACAGAAGAAGAGATAAATTGTTTCCCTTTCGCACTTCATTGAGTATAAAGTTAACTGTAGGGAAGTAAGGCTATCTCTCTTTATATTTGCATATGCATGGTATAATTTACTGGTATGGTTCCCGATCGCCTCTTGTTACGCATTTATGGAGATTCTTATTTTGACAGCTTGCATCCCGCATCTACTGACAAAGAGTCAGGACATTTCAATCTGTCCTTGAAAAGCAATGCATTTCTGAGGCTGTGTACTAACACTGAAATGTAAGTCAGCAATTTTAGTGTCTATGATAGTGTCTATAAGACTGCACTATTACGAAATGTGATTGTGTTCCTGCAAACAGTCAGTGTTATCAGAAATAAAACACAAACCCCAGCATTTAAGATCACTGGTACCTTGCAGTACAGTTTTTGCAAAAGAATTCAGCTAGAAGACCTGAAAATTAATATAACAACAAATGTCATTCTAGAATATTGAATATTTCAATTTACATGTGATAAATATGTCTGTAAAAGCCAAGTAGCATACATAGGCTTAATTTAGGATGTATATATTAATGAATCCATGCCTGCCCGCAGCTCGCATTTCGTCACGACTGCTGGACCTAGATGGCAAATCTCACTGAGTGAGCATGGGACAGTTATTACGAGACAGGGACCGGGCTGGCTCAGAAAAGTGCTCACTCGATATGTTTTGCTTGGCAGTCTCTGCTCCTGGGGTTTTGGTGAAATCACCACCAAGCCCAGGTGCCCTGTGCTATCGCCGTCCCTGGTGGACCGGCTGGCTGCCCTCGCAGAGGTGGGTCACCCCTATTTCCCAACTGCTCCTGCGGTCACTCACTCGTTCAAGGCTTTTCTTACAACATAAACAGCTGTTATCAGTTTGAACTACATAAATAGCCAAGTAATGCTGAGCAATAAAAATAACCAATTCTAGTCTCCTCCCAATACAGATTTGGACTTCATACACCTTTTGAACTACATCAAATGAACTTTACTCCAAAATGAGTTGAAAACTTCCATTTTACTTTATATTGTACGCAAAAAAATGCATATAAATTGTCTTGCCCACATCCATCCAAGAATAATTAATTATTGTTAAATTATTTCTCAAAGCCATTTTATGAATAAGGAAAGAAGCTCTCTCTCCTTTCTCACAGAGGTAACTCAATGAGCTTTTTAAAAAAAATACACAAAGCATGTCCCTTGCCTCCAAATAATCCTTACGAAAACTAAATTAAGATAATGAATCTGATGCAAAATACTGTGTAAAAAGGATATCATTAATGTAATTTAAAATTAAATAAATATTTTCATAGATCGAGTGATTTAACTTAACAGTTCAAGGTAATATTAATTGCTGTATAGCTACATTAGGATTACCATCTTCAGCTGACTTCCAACATTTTTGTCAGAAAAAATGGAATTGAGCTAATGATTAAGAAAAAAAGTATGTTAGATATTTTATTTAAGGAATATTGTGAAATTTGCCACACAAACTATTTGAGAAATACTTTTTGGTCAGTTCTGAAACACACCACAATTTGCTCCTAAATGAATCAGAATGATCTAAAAGATTTCATTTCCTTGGAACTGTCGCTAACATCTCAAGAGTCTCATCAATCAAGACAACAGGGACTTTTCAGTCCATTTGGAGTTCAGGATTACTACCACCAAGAAATAAAACAACCCCTCCGCTATCCAACCATCTGTATGCAGAATAGTTACAGTGCAAGATGTTGGAGTCTCCTCACTAAAATACTTTGAGCAAAATTTAAAAGGTATGTGGTACGTCAGAATAAATAAGATGATCTATAAGTGTGCATTTGGAAAAACTTTTTGGGCTGTGTGTGTTTGGGACGACTTCTGTTTCTCTGTTCTTGTACTAGTGAAGACAGGGCTGCTAAAACACAGAAGAAAGTTAGTAAACTCCAAACAAAACAACCCCTTTTTAATTCTAGTCGGTCAAATGCAAAAGCAAAATTCCACGGAGAAGCTGCAATAAAATTAACAGGTAACAATCYTGTCCTCCCTCAAAAAAACATTTCATAATAATATGATAGCATTTCTTACTACTGTACATAAACATTGCAATGCCAAGTTTCAGTTTAAAATTTCTAAGCATTGTTAAAAGGGACCCACAGCTCAAGATGCCATTTCTAAAATGAAAAGGCAGTGGCCTATCAACTGCCCTGTGACCTCTTTATGGTAATTTTAGATATAAAAATCAGTAAGAATGTGTAATGAAACAGTTTGTTATTAGCCAGTGCTGATAAACACAGTAATTGTATACTATTCACCTACCTTTTCTAATTCAGGGCCTCCTTCTGCCACCATCAGAACTGAACCCCTGAGACAGTCAGTCTTTGGCATCAATCCTGCAAATGCTACTCAGATACTCGATCTGCTCAGTGAGACAGATTTAGTGTTTGCTGTTTTGGTATATTTACATCTTCCTGATTCACAAAGCCTGATCCTATTTCCACTGAGGTTTCACTGATCTGCAGAGATGGGCAGACTGAGAATTTAGACCCAGAATTTGGGACTGTTTAGAAGATGTTTGCAATGATAATTTAATCTGCTAGTTTTCCTTTCAGAAGTTTTTGAAAGTTTATCCATTCACGTACAAAATATTTACATTGAGCAAAGCTAAAATTTATACCGAGCTTCCCCTGTTCTCTGAGACTCATTGTGGCATCGTGATTTCAGCGTAATGTGTAAGCACAGTGTTGCCTGGTTCACAGACAGCTTTGTGTGAAGGAGCTGACTGATGGGAGGAGGGAATAAAGACAAAAGGGAAAAGAGAAGGGGCTATGCTGGGCGCTTATGTTTGCAACCACTCCTTGCTGGGAGCAGACTTTGGCCAGAGTGCTGTCAGGTGCACTGGAAACAAACTGGATGAGAAAGCCTGGAGTATTAGTTATCTATAACGGAATATGTAGCTCTCGCTGTTAAAAATGGGAAGGAAGGAAGCTGTTTGCCTTTCACTCCTTATTAGCCTCCTTGTTTTTTCCTGGAGCTGGTACAGGCTTTTCCTGGGACAATGAATTCCTCTACTACCAAGAAACTAGTTCATCTCAAAGTGGGGAAGATTCTGTCTTTCAGGAGCACTTGATCGTCTCAGAAATGCCTGCGAGTCTAGAGTGCTCCTGGGCAAGAAGGGTAATCTCCTCACTGTCCGGGCAGAGCAGGGGAGGAATGGAAAGGCAGCCATCCTGTTCAGAGGCGAGAAAGTCCACCATAACAGGGTACAGCTGGAAGCAGAGTGGGTCACTTTACCTGACTATTTCACCATGCCTCTGTCCCAGCGGGATACTGGTTGTATTAGGTACTGAAAGCAAGAAGAAAAATTCTGCAAAGATGATGTTTCAGGCTACCTGCATCTATCTATACTGGAGAGCTAATTTGCTGACATGATAATATCAACATTAAGGATACACAGGAAAGCAATTCACGTGACTAAATGACACAGTTTGAAATTCGGTTTTGCAAGAATGGGAACAAAGAGTTAGCACTCTTTATGAGGAAGGATGGTCTGGAGGCAAAACCACAGGCCTAGGATTATGTATAGATTCTGCTCTTGACCATGCTGCAACCAACCAGTATGACTTGTAGAAAGTCAATGAGGACCTAATTTCTACAAAGATTTTTGCATCTCTTATCTGCCTGAGCTATGCTACTCATACAAGCAGCTGAAGTATAGACAGAAATCTTCAGCTCCAACAAAGCCAAATAATTGTCTCTTCAAGCACACCCTTTCTTTGAGAAAATGAAGCGTCGAACACTAAGTCTCCCTCACTCAGGTCTAGGCTTCTTATTTCATCTTCTTGCACTTTGTGGGTTGTACAAAGTGGCCCAACAACAGAACGGGCAGAGAGCTCTCTGAGGTAAGAAATCTTTGCTGAAAGGTTGCACAAGTCTTCTCAGGGCTTTACTATCAACTTGGTCAATGGGGGGCAAGGTCAGAGTAAAGCATGATCTGCCTAATCTTCACCTAGGGAAACACACCCTACTAGATAATGGATGTAACTGCTGCTGTAAATTGTACCATGAACTGATAAATTTATGACCGCATCCAGCAGTGATAGAGTGTGAAACTTACTTCAGAGTCAGGCTATATACACTTATCTTCTAATCTCGGATGTAAAATGAAGACTCTGCTTACATGTTTCATGGAGAAATGAAGGATCAGCCTAGGGTTTGTAAATACTTTAAGATCCTCAAATTCCGACAGAGTGCTTAGTAGAAATACAAACTGTTATGAGTTGTCACATTATAACTTCCTTCTGCACTGGACGTTGGCAGGTATTTGATAAAAGACGTGTCACACATGCTCACTAATGGAATAATCTCTGATCCCCGCTGGTCCAGGGGCAGCAATACTGAACAAGTAGTGCATGAGAAACACAATGAATCTGATTTTCCTTCAGTTGTTTTTACTTTTGAATTTCTCTGGCCTCAAACAATGTCAGAGGGTCAGGCAGGCATCACACTGCCTACAGAGAGATAATGACTACTACAGTCATAGATTGCGGTATTATTAGTTTTACATTTCTAAACAATGTCAGAAGATATCAGACATCTCTGGAACCTTTGACCTAAACTCTGAGACACTGTTTATAGCATCAAATAGCGTTTCTCAGAAAAAAAAATAATAATATCTTCTTAAAAGAATCACAAACACTTTTCAGTCATGTGGGTTACAAGGCACTGTTTTGCTTCCCATTTTCTGTATCAAGCGGCTTAGCACAGATAAACTATAGTTCTACAAACAGCTTAAGCTATCAGAAGCTGGCACTGATGGTGAAAGAAGCAATTCACCCTGTCTCATCTCCAGCCACTCTGACCCTTTCTTGCACCAGCCTACATATTCATGTGGCTGAGCAATGAACCAGACCAAGAATCCAGGTTAAAACAAGCCCGAAACCTATAAAATGATTGATTTTAGCCCTCTTGGTTTAATGAACTCAAGCTATCTGTGGAACCAAAGCATGAGAAATCAAAACTCTGCTCATCAACTGTACTTAAAAAGAAAACATAAAAGCAGACTTACCACAGATAAAGGAAAAAGCCCACCTCGTTACCAATATATAAAGTTTTGTTTCCTTACTAATTCACAGAGTGCATACTGCAGAGGATATTGTGTTTACTGATGGGGTTTTTACATCACCTGGTATTAGACTTGTAAGTTTGACCATCTGGGTCTCAAAGTTTCCTCTGCTCAGTGCATGGAGAGGCAGGCACTGCCCATCAAATGCCAGATCATAACTTACACACCACGGGAGGGATTTAGCTCACCCAGCTCTAAGCACCTATGCCTCAGCCAGTCACTCCAGCCTCTTCAAATACTCAAACAACCAACATCAGCACTTTGGGGGCACAAAGCACTTCAACCAGGTGACCTACAGTCAGACGACGACTTCAGGGTGAGATGGACCTTGCTGGAGAAATGCTTTTTTCTCTCCATTAATGGAATGTCTATGATGTAGACACAGACGTACAAATGCCAGCATTTGTCAGGTGAAACTTTGCTGTTTGTCTTTCAGACTTCCCTACCACCTTAGGTACATATTTCCTTTAGTACCTCACTAATAATGTTTCAGTGAAGCAACTTTTTGTGGGGAAGGAAGGAGGGAAGACATGACATGACACATCATTGCCCTAAAACCATGATTTTCACTATTATTCTATCAAAATGTTGTAACAAGTGTGAGTCATCTTTTAAAGGCATATAAACAGAATACCTACTGTGACACAAGTTTGCCARAGAAACCTTCATTGCACCTTTTAAGCTGTCAGTCTAGTTGGTATCCATGAAAGTGTGCAGCTAACATCACTGCCTTGTATTGAGATTTGAACAACTGTGTCCTGCATAATTCTCTGCATATTATTCCTGAATTACAGCATCCCTGCTATTTCTAACATTGGTCTTCTCCGCTATATTTGCTAATCTCAAGAAGTTATGGAGTATTTGGTTCTCTAAATGCCTGGGTATATGAGGTCCTGGGGAGTGGAGACAGATAAGCTCTTTTTGACCTCCTGACTCATAAAAAAATTGGAAGAGAAGAAAAACTAGCTCATCAAAATACAACGTGTCTGATTTAGCTCTGTGTTACTCCCAAGTTAKGTATTATACTACTTGGATCACGGGAGTCAAACGGATGCAACCTAGGTATGACACAGAAAGAATTAGGCCTTTTGTCATTTGGATCCATCCCCTTTCCTGTAATAACAGTAACTTTGGCATGCCCTTTTTAAAAAATATGGAAAAGTCTGTATCTTAAGGAATAAGCAGTGAAAATTCGGGTATTGGAGAGACACGATAAACTCAAGCAGACTGCGTGCCTGGAGCTAGACATGGCATTATTTGTATTTGCCTGAAATATAGCACATACAACCAAAAGCAACACTTTGAAGGAAGTAAAACGATCTACCCTCCTGAATGAAATTTGCAAACACCCAGTTTCAACATTTATTCCTAATTTAAAGCACTGGCCAATTCAAAAACCAGCCCAGTAATTTCTAAAGAAATTCTGTGCCTCCAGTAGGTTTCTAGACTCAATGGTGCCCTAAGCAACAGTAGTACTTTCTGTATTACACTGCTGTTACTGCAGTATTACAAATGTTTGATACAATACATAGACTGTACTGATGAAGATTCACGGAACTGCTATTTATTGTACTAGTATTTCCTGAATTTCAGGAAAGAAAAGAGAAATGTAGACTTCAGAAAAGAGAAAAACCCAAAAGTTACTTTCTCTGCCTTCTCTCCTACACACTTCTAGCCAAACAACAGTATTACTGCAACATCACTTCAAAAATATTTACATAGTACTAGTGGGAAGGCAGTTAAGCAACGATACTTGTACATGCCTGAACATTTGGCCAAGGTAAAAAACAAATAAAGTTGGCAAATATCTTACTTTTTACTGAATTCTACTATCTATTCCAACTAGAACAAGCGACAAATCAGAACAAATCTTTGTGCTTTTGCAGAAATGGAAAACTGCAAGCTTATTTTCTAAGGAAAGAAAATAGCTGGTGGGAAGACAATAATGTTTTCAATTAGTAAGCAAGTGGAGCCCACCTTCAAATTTCCATTTCAATGAACAGGACCAGGCTCATTTAATGAAATACAGAATTTGTATGGTGGCATGCATATCATTCTTTGGTAGATGAACAGTATGACAGCTTTAAAGATACCTTTAATATAATAGATTTTGCTTTAATCAAAATTGCATAGATAACTTGAAATAAGCACCTCATCAGGAGAAAGAGAACTGCTGAGCTACTGACTTAATGTGTAATTATTGCTAAAATCTATTGGCTTTGGGATCACAGAAATGGAGGGTGGCATATGCGATGCCAATATTTGAAAATGCCTCTGAAGCTATCTGTGGAAGAGATGCTAGTAGAACTGATGTGCATGGCAGAAAATTACTGGAAAGTATGCTTAAGAACAGAATAAACACACGGATAGTAACACAGGCTAACAGGGAAGCAYTGGAGGCCATGTCTCAGTAATCTCGACAAGTTCTTTGAATGATCATGCAGATATGGGTGATTTGGCTGATACAATGTACTTCCATTTCAAAAAGCTTCTGATTAAGTTATCTATCAGACTCAGACTGTGCTGTCAAGGAGGAAAAACAAAAAAGACGTCAAGAAATAAAAATGTCTTTTCATTGCTAACTAAAAGAGAAAAAAAAGGTTAGGAATAATTGGTTGCTTTCTTTTACAGTGGACGGATATTACCTGACAGTCTGATACATGTTCAATACACTCATAAATGATCTGGAAAATGGAGGAATAAAAAGGGACAGAGTTTTTTGATGATATTAAATTACAGAGGCTAATAAAACCAAAAACTGACTGCCAATTGCTGCAAAAGGACCTCATGATGCTTGAATGAGCATAAGATAAACAGGCAGATAAAATTCAATTCCAATAAATACAGTCAGACACACTGAAAAAAAACCCCAGTCTCAGGGGTTCCTGCTTCCTACAAGATTCCTAAGATTCAGTTTTTCACAGTACAAGAATTACAGCCAAATTAATAATCCAGTAGCAAACTTACAACAAGAAATAAGTGTCTTTTCACATACTCCACAATTAAACTTTGGAACTCATTGCTACAAGATGCTTTGAATAGCAAAAGAACAAATGAATACAAATGAATACAAAAGACACAACTAGTGGCAAAAAAGACCCTTGGGGGCTATTAATTACAAAACTGCTATATAGTGTCTGGCTTCAATGTGTCTGCATGATAAATACCTCAAAGGAAGCTGAGATGGCTTACTATCTGCTTACCCGGTTCTTACACTTCTTTCCTGAACATCCAACGTTGACCACTGCCAAAGAAAGGATACCGGACTATAAGTACCTTTGATTCAATCCGGTGCAGCCATTTTCATGTTGTGTGATGATCATGGACACTGCTGGCACCCAAGTAATTTAAAACTGAGAGGCAAAACCATCTGCATATCGGAATCAAGACACTCATCCTAAAATAGCTTACATTTAGCTATTGAGGAAGTGAATCAAAGCCTTTTGAGAAAACCCTCTGATAGATTTTAACAGACCTCGATTGCAGACTGCAGCATCACCTTGTAAAAAAACCCAAAATAAATATTGCTATTATTGGTTAGAAACAGGGCTTAACCAAACCTCCAGAGCTGAACACTTCTGCTTACAGAGAATGCAGGGTGGAATCCACCCTGAATTGGGCCTAACCAACATCCAAGTTAAAAATCCTAAGAGACTAATTCTAAAATAAGCAATGAAGAAAAAGATGCAGTAGTTGATCTGATGCCTGGAATCCATCACATCTAACCTCCAGATGAGATTAATTACTCTTTAGAAATGCCCATTGCTTTCCATTGAGTGTAAAGGCAGTCCAAGTGACTTGGTCAGATGTAGTAGTCTTCACTAGAGTTATCTAAAATCAGGCTGGATGAATCCCACAGCCCTAGAGTCTCACTGAAGACTGACTTAACTTTTATCTATACCTCTTTTGCAAACCAGACTCTGCTGTACAGAGCAATAGTTGCAGAACAAATTACTTTGAAGAAACGCAAGGACAATTTTAATGATAAATAGTAAATTTTGAGGTTACTGAACCTGAGAGTCAGAGAATGTTGTAAATAATGCTATAGCTACTTACGTCGGTTTTAGGTCGTGCTCCAGCTGACACTGGGTAAGGTAAACAGTCTAGATCCTGGTAGTCTGCTCTTCTAATTTTCCAAGATCCCTTTCTTTCATGATCTCCATAAAAGCCTGTCTCCAGTTGAACAGGGCACTGTAAGAGAATTTTAAAAACCCTGTAAATAAAGGCAAGTCATAAATATTTTTAATGTGAACTGCAAGATAAAGACATTGGAATTTCATCTTTTTAAAGCTTTTTTTCTCTAATGTAAGGTAAACTTTTTGCCTCAGTCTTTTTTCTTAAAACCACCCGCTGCATCGTTTTTACATTTTGCTAGGTTAGACATCCAGATATTATGTGAAGTGGTTTCCTTAACAGCTAGTATACACAACTGGAGAACTAATAAATAGTAGTACACCTTCCTAAATATCAAGGAACTGAATCACCTCTACCTTAGAAAGAGAAATGGTTTTATTCAAATTATATAAAACTATATTTTCACTTTATTTCATGTTAAACAGAGACCCAGCAAATTCCCATTTTCAAATCACAGACACTGAACTTTCCAAATCCACTTTACCTTGTCCCCCAAACCTGGGGAGATCTCACTCAATTGCTCCACTCCCACACCATTTTTTAGAAGAGGCATGTCCTAACTCTGCGCCCACGTGTACCTGGCCACACTGAATGCAATGCCAGGAAGGGACCAACTGCACAACATTCCCCCACGTATCCTGGTTTACCTCAAAAGAACAACGACGTGTGTGAGCAAGGAGCAAGCCGTGCTGCAATCCAGCAGCATCCGTGCTGGGAACAATCAGGGAACCAGGATCATGGGTGCACTGCAGAGCAGTCCCAAGCTGTTGGGTACAATCAATCAAAATCAGCCCATTTTCTGGCTGCTTCCCTTCACAAGAGGACAAATTTGCTGCTGGTCTTTAACGGCAACTGCCTAGTTCCCAGGTAGTATATATTTTTATGGCTGTAAAATGAGGAGGCTTTGCAAAACTGACAAAAGAATCAGTACGTGGCCCCAAAAAGTTTGACAATAATACACTATTGCAAAGGAATTAAGAGAATGTGTAAGTTAAAGGCAAAATTTTGTTCAATGAAAGTCGTATCTCTAATAGAAGACAGGGTMATTATAATCAGACGGGATTTCTGTGTCACTATCCATGAATGATAAAGGACTAAAACTGAAAAACGTGATTCCCATTCTTCAGATCTGCTGTTTTTTCTGTACTGAAACTGAGTACTAGACATCAAATGGCAATGAAGCAGATACATTAAACAACAGTGAAACACACTGTTTACAGCAAGACTGTTTTATCTCTGCTATCTCATTTACAAAGTACCTCCTTCTATATTGCCAAGAAAGACTTCTTTTCATAGGAAAGGTACAGGTTTTAGAGGAGCAGTACTATTAATTGCAGTTTTCCGAAGCTAGCAGTTTTGCTGTCAGTACATTCAGATAGCCCAGTTTTTTGTACTTATAGCATGTATTTATACCATTRGTGAGAGAATGTTTCAGAAAATAATTTGATGCCAGTTAATTTTTTTATACCTTTTCTGGATCAGATACGGAGTCATCCAGCCACTGCTACTGCCCAATGCTATTTCCCAATAAAAAAATGACCAGCAGTAACTTGCAGTTTACACAGAAGACTGACCAAGGGAAGTTAAACCTCTTAGCATTTTTCTAAAAGTTATTATGTTTTGGAAAATACCTTAAATTTGTTCACCAAAATACTACAAGACCTCCTACTCTCACCCAGTAAGTCCCATAACATTTATTCACCCAGTTCATTTTACTAGCAAATATTTAGACTTCTTCCTGCAAAATTTTTGTCCAATGGACATATGGAGTATTATTAATGACGGATATCTTCAGAACAGGAAAATGTAAAGAATAATAAAATATCCAAGAGATACTTCCATGAACAGATTAAAAAATCCTTCAGTAGAAAACCAACTGGCTCAACCCAGTGATTAAATTACAGAATGTATTCCTGAGACACAGCATCTGCCATAACAAAATAAATATGCTGTCATCTGTTAAAAATTGCCCACACCCTCAAGAGACCAATTTTCAGAGCAGCAGCTCCACCAAACATGTTGCCACTCATACAGTAGTCACGTACTTCTGAGACCTCGGATCTACAAGTTGGCCTTGCATCTGTGAGCACTTCACCCCAAATCCTTTCCAATCGTAATTTCTTGCGTCAGTTCCCAGTTTATATAATCGAAATAGGATAAAAACATATGAAGAACCCGTAAGTGGTTCATCACTTTATAGAAGCCAAATTTACACAGTTACTAGTAAACATATGCCTGAGATAGATCCTTCTTCCTATTCAAGTTTCATTGTGAGTGACAAGAATAAAACATGCGATACGTGTGGAACAAATTACAAACTGTAATAAGAAATATGTACCAAATGGGATTAATTGTTAGAAGATAAATTACTCATACAACTTGTATGAAAACAAGAGTTTGTTCATTTTTTCCGCTGTAACTGTCATTTTGAGATTTTCAAAATCTATTTCTTCACAGTAAATTAATGGAGAGATTTAGGAGGATGTATTTTGCTTCTTTGACTATACGGGAAGACTAAGGTCAACCCGTTTTGAGGCAAATTATTCTTAAATGTTTAAATTAGTGCAGATGATTCCCTTGTTCAGAAATGGTTTGACTACAAATACCTTTGCAGAAGACAGCAAAGGGCGTCCCATCATCAGTTCCACAACAGATTGTCCCTGACTCTTTTCTCGCTCTGATCTTGCTGGTCTCATCAGGAAGACCTTTGTGTTAAATGACCTCTCCAGCTCCTGTAATGAAATTGGCTCTTGGAGGTTTAAAGGACATTTCCAGTCTGCCAAATAAGGCCACAATAAAAATGTGGCTGATTCACACCATTTTTGCCTGTCCACAGACAATTAAAATGAAGCAAGCTCTCCTGCTTCAAAATAGGAAGAAGTAGTGACCTGATAAAGAGGAATGTAACTACTCAAATATCATATTGAGGAAAATGGTAATTTTGGCATGGATGTTAGAAACATTGTTGAAATCTTCTTGGATTTATCCAAACAGATGCAACTATCGGTAAGGGAAACAAGTGTGCCAAGACCAGTGAGACTGGCTTGGAGGTACGTTTTATCTGCATATTAAGCATGACCAGCTCTGTATCACTAGCACAGGCTTTTGGTGGGGGAATATGTCCCAGGAAGAAGGCTGTGCCCAAAGTCCTAGCCTCTGTACTCAGAAGATGTCTTGCCACTATGCTTCAGTAAGAGAAGTGCAAGCATCTGGGATGCTGGTGTTGGCATTCTCTATGCAACCACTTTTGATGTTGTTCTTATGTATCAAAGGGCATTTGAAAACATTGCCTGTTTGGATTTGTTTTTCTGCTGTCTACATGCCCTTCACTGAACGCTCCAGCAACGGATTTTAAGTCCAGTGTCCTATGATGTTCAAGTCATCATGGAAGAAGAATGATGCCTAACCAAACCATGGTTTTTGCCTTAGTAGAACAGGCACAGCCATAAAAATCACAGGTGTTTGGATCACTGGTTACCAAAACCAGACTGCCTCACAACAGCAAGTGCTTAAACTCTGACGGCTTGGATTTCACTTTCAAGCAGAAAAGCAGACTACACTGCCACCACATTTTGACAGAAGACATTAAGCAGTCTCCTACAAGAAGACAGAACACTGTCCATTAATAGACAAGTTAATGATGAAATTAATTCAGTTGGACAGACCTGGTTCTGACTTGCTGACATGTACAGTAAGTAAGAAATGAGAGGCAGTCATGGCCACTCTGTTACTAACACTCTCTCTGCAGAATATGAAAATGCATACTGCAAAGCGCAACATCGAGATGCAAGATTCTGAACATCCCACCTTGAGAGACACGAACATTTACACTGTGATCCGCACAGACACTTACTTAAAGATTTACTTTTACAAAATGAAGCAGCATTGAAACAGCAGTGACAGCAAAAGCATTCAAACAAGCTCACCTTCCAGGAATTTCAAGCCAGTGCTAACATTCAGAGCTGCAAATCCAAACAACTCTATCTTAAGAACTGACTTTAATCATAGCCTAAAGCAGAGAACAAACACTCCTACTTTTCACGCTGTTCACTCTCCAGTTACTTGCTTCTGTAAAAAACCTTGCTTATTCAAAAATTACTAAAATAATATCATTGCTCCTTAATCCCATTTGCCCTCAAAATAAAAGCTTGGGAAATTGTGTGTCATCAACTGATGACACCTGCCACAACAAAATATTGTTAACTAGAGGAATGCAACTCTAAAGCAAATATTCAGATAAAATAAAGAAACAAAAATATTAATTCAACTCTTAATGAAGATACACAGTGTCTCTCTTGCTGTTATGTCTTTAAATAAATATAACAAGTGTAAATAGGCTAGCACTGGAACTTTAAATTTACAATATTCTATCCTGAAAAACTATCAAATGCAATCATCTGCATTCAAATTCCCCTCTAAAAAGGTGTTTAATGATTTTAAGCCATATTGACAGAAAATTTACAAGTTTCATCCTATGACACTTCTGTTTATTTAGCCATTAGTTGTCTAAGCAGTTCATGAGATTTCGTTATTATTGAGTGAAAACTGTAACTTACTTCATCCTTGAACCTGAACGGTTGGACTCGATGATCTTAGAGGTCTTTTCCAACCTTAATGATTCTATGGTTCTATGATTCTGAGCTCCTCAGCCTATCCAGAAACACAACCAGATCTGAAAACCATGGCTTGATGAGCATCTGATAGCTAAACGTTAGAAAACGTATCATACGACACACACATTCTTACCAGTTGCTTGTGCCTTTGGGTAGAAGGAGTACTGGAGGGAGAAGAGCCAGCACTCAGAGCTTCTTCAATATCTAAATTCAACTGTTCCAGTTTCTTCATAAGACATGACATAGAGTCTGACCATTCAGATCCTTTTTCTGCTTGCATCTAAAAGAAATCAAACATACATGAAGTCTTAAAACATTCAAGCTTTTTGTAACTTGAAGACTCTAATTTTTCTTCTAGCCCTCAAGGAAAAAGCTGACTAGCTCTTTCCCTGTCCTTGGGTAACTTTCTCCATTTAGAAAGTTTCAATTATCACTCCAATCCTGACGACACATATTCATAGCTGTTCTTCATACTCAAATGATCACATTCCACTTCTGTATATCTGAATGGCTTTCTAACACTTCATCTTGGGTGAACCACTGCCAGCTCAAGCTAAGCACAACCAAGACCAAAACCAAAGTAACTTTGATGTCTCCTCCTTAAGCCACTTCTATTTCAGCATCTCTCCACTGATTGCTTGTGATAAGAATCAGAACACTGAAGGTCATCATGTGCACTGTATTTTATTCCTTACTATAATTCCAGACTTCGTCAAGTCTCGCAGCTTTCTTCTGCCCATCTGTTGGGAGTACTTTACTGGTCTCAATCACTTTCTGTTTTCATGGATGTATCTTCCCCTTTTACCTGAACTGCTTCACTGCGTAATGAAAACATTAATCCATTGTAGTGCAACTGCCAAAAATACTTTTCTTGTTCCTTAGTTTCCTCAAAGTCCTTTCCAGTGACTTCCCTTAAGCATCTTTCCATGGCAGTCCCTGTGCATGCTGCTGCATTATGCCTTGTTTTCCTCATTCAAATCACTTCTAAAGATTCACAAGAAAAATACAGTCACACTGACCTCCCTGTCAACACAGGCAGCTACAGCTCCCCAGATTAGTCTCTGTCCTGAAGCTACTTCAGTTCTTTCATGTCTTACTTTCACAAACAATACATATCTTTGCACAGAGGATAATTTCATAGCAAACAATTCTAACAGATTGTGCATACGAACAGTAACAGTGCGTTGCCATCCTGCCAAAATCCTAAGAGCATCATACCAACACTCCACGATGCCTAGAGGAGCTAGATGAATATTGTTATTATTCTTACGTGATAAAGCTTTATGGTGATTTGTTTCCTTATGAGGGTTTCGCAAGTGGGACAGGGAGATAATTGTAATTTGCTCACTATCATAGAAAAAAGCTTTAGGAATAGAATCCAGGAGGCTCACTCCAGTATTACACTGACATATATTTTTACTAATGGAATTGCTCATCTTCACCACGGTAACTAAGAATAAGGCCACAGATTGTCAGACATCTGGTCCCATATTACCAATAGAAGCACGTTCCCTTCAGAGGGGCTAGTATTATCTTTGTAGGGATTGTTTTGAAACACAGCAAATTAAATATCCAATCTTTAGTTTTCCAAATCTTTATTTGGAATTTCCCAACCTCCGAGCATTTTTCCTGAAATGCTGTTAAAAGTGCTAAGCTGTATTTCAACTCTGTAGCTATTAAGATTATTTAAACAGATTCTTTGATTATTTCCCATTGTCTTCCCAAATATTTTAAAGTAAAATATAGGAAATACAGGATGTTCCACAGAAAGTGAGTATCAAAAGACACTCCTCATGTTGAATCCTTTCTGAGTGAGATGATCTTACACAGGAAATGTGCATGTTGATAAACGTCTACAACACTCATTTCTAGACAAAGTAAAGATTCTACATTTTCCTGTAGTTATGCTTCCGTACGTACTGATCTTCCCAATACTAAAGAATGCTCAAAAAACCCAACAACAATGAAAAAATACATAACCCAACMCAAACTCCAGCAACAATGAATGTAGAAAATCTGTCAAAATCTAATATGAAGGTTCTATTTCTCAACACAGTTAAACTGTAATTTAAGAAAAAGGGGCTGTAAGAACGTGCTTTCTTACCGATCAGTGGTAAACAACTCTGAGGCAACAATTACATACGGAAATGAGTAAAACGTGTTTGATTTCAGTGAGCTATGCAAAAATTGTACTTGACAGGTGACAAACATTGAAGGTTACATTAGAAGTTAGGATTTCTCAGTTCAATAAAAAGTAGGAGAGATTTACACAAGTGCAAATAGTCCATTTTCTGTTCCATGACAGAAAAGAGTATTTTGGGGGGCTGGAGGGGTGTCTCTAATTTAGCATTTTCCATAGAAAATGCAGAGATGAAAATTCATAAAGACTTTAAGAAAGGCTTCCAAATGTTTCTGACGAAGACACTCCAAATGCATGTAATAATGCACATATATCATATAGTGTTACAGTAAAAAATACAGCTCCATGCATTGGGAGGCACACTGCCTTTATCGCGACAAATATTTACCTACTGGAACAATACTTCCAGCATTCACCAACACTCTGCAATGCATCCGTATGAGCCAAACCCCCTTATTTTTATAAATTTGTTTTACTATAACAGAACTGAAACCACAGTCATTCCTTAAAAATACAAGTCCTAAAGAGTTTCCCCAAACTATAACTCTCCTAGCTTTCTCCATTCAGTTCTGTCTTTTTTAGTTCAGTAAGACTCTATATTGTGTCTATCAAGGGGATGAGGAAAAAGATGGGTTTTCATTATCCTTCAAGATAAAGCCAAACGGGCCTAGTTAACAAATGCCATTCACTAATTGGAAATTTGGCACAAAAGCACCATTTGGAACAAATGCTGATTGGCTACATATTTCAAAGGTTGCCTGAAATCCCTGCTGAACAGCGAAAACATGATGCTACTTACATTCAAAAATATACAGCCTGCACAGTAGGACTTCTAACCAGTGAATAAATTCTGCCTAATCCATTCACGAGGAACACAGCTCCCCAGTGTTCAGCCCTAGTAACTAGGTTGGACGCTATCACAGTGCTCGGAAGAGCTGAGTATCAGTGTATCCTGCCCATAGCAACTGCAGAGGCAGTAGGGTCAGAGCATCTTTGGAAGCTTTTGTGTCTTGCCCTTCAGGAGGAAAAAATCTCACTCTAAATTATCTAAGAATCATGGTCTGCTTTATTCATTGTTTTTCCCCTAAGAAGGTGTACAGGGAGAACACTCTTTTCCATATACTCTCAAGGTCTCCTTTCTTTGTCGGAGCTGCAGTCATTCAGCAATGCATAGGAATGCTGTTATCTTTTGAAGAACCTGAAAAGCTTAGAGACAGAAGTGCATTACAGGAACATGTTTTGTATGTTACCTCGGAATATAGAATAATTTAGGTTGGAAAAGACCCTTAAGACCATCGAGTCCAACCGTTAACCTAACACAACCAAGTCCACCACTAAACCATGTCCCTAAGCGCCACGTCAACATGTCTTTTAAATACCTCCAGGGATGGTGACTCAACCACTTCCCTGGGCAGCCTGTTCCAATGCTTGACCACTCTTTCGGTGAAGAAATTTTTCCTAATGTCCAATCTAAACCTCCCCTGGCGCAACTTGAGGCCGTTTCCCCTCGTCCTATCCTAGACAGATGAGCAGTAGTAGAAAGTGAGACCGGAGAATCCCTTGTCAAAAAAATCTTTCAAGGTGGAGCAACCTTGTCTATGAAGATCATGTCATACATTAGGCAGAGAATGACATATTGGCCTTGAAAGGGAACTCCTTTGCCATATGGATTTCTCAAGTCCCATATACTCAGGTTAGACAAAAAAGAATAAAAATATCATAAAACAGAAGTATCATCCTCTGTGCTAAATATAAAATTAAGTGGTATGCACTTCCTTAAACTTAAAGCAGTTACAAATGCAGCTATTATGCTTCAGACAGTTATTGTATATGAAGAACTAACCCAACTGTTTAATATTTACTAAGACACATTTAGCAATCAGCCAAACATAAAATTTAGTTGTAGGTTGCTACTTCCTACAGCAACCACAGCTTGTTTTAGAACAGCAAGCTTAATGTTTTTGTTACATGTACACATTCATATCCAGATTCTGTGTTCCCTTACATAGCTGAAATTTCATTTCTACCAATAACAAATTACAGAGGTAAAACAGGGTGCAAGATTATGGTCCATCACCTAAACAATTACTTGCTCTTTCCTTAGACTGAGAAGTAAATACATTCCAGACGTTCAACTATTTGTGCCTTTTGGACCAAAGGCTTCTGCACCCTGTTTTTCAGCTTTCAAGTGTTCTTCACTAATCTTACTCAGCAAAAACATCTGTGATAAAAGGCATATTTGTTTCAATGTTTTGCCCATGAAGCTTATTGCAATAGGCATAATAGCTGCCAGCAAATCTAAATTTAAACTGAAAGAATGTGGCAGAAATTAACAAGTCTATATAGAACACTCAGAGGTCAACCTCACTGCCGGACCTCATCCGATATTGGAAGCAAAAAGTCTTCCAAGTGAAGGGTTGTGAGAAAATTACACAACTCTAAATTTATCTGATAACTTGTGGCATTCACTTCAGAAACTTTCAATAGGTCCAATTGTTCTGATAATTAATGTATTGTACAACTTCGAGTGATAAATTACTAACCTCCAAATAAAAAAAAACAACCAATGCTATTTAACCCTCCTCCCTAATACTAAATCGGTTTAGATAAAATTCTCTCTGATGCACAGCCTAGATCCACAAAGAATGATTTTGTGGAAATATTTCAGAGACCAAATATCATATTTTGCTCTTGCTGCATCGATGGGGCTCCTCCGTTCTCAAAAGAAGCTCTGTGTAAAAGAAGGTCTCTCAGCCACTGGTGGCTTTGCCTACAGGGGCTGGGGGAGGAAGCCAGATTGGTTCCTTATATAAAATCCTTCTGAAAAAAGTATTTAGAATACAAAGAACTCTTTTATTCTCAAAATAGATTTATGTGTGCCTTCTATATTGAAGACAAAATATTTCAAAGGGAATTTCCCCTCATATCCCACTATAGTGCTGCTTAAATATTTACAGAGCTTTTAGGTGGACAACTAACTTGTGGCACGTTCCTCCTGGAAAGCAGGTAAAGTAACTCTGCAGTTAGCAACCTTTCCACTTCTAAGAACTGTATTGCTATCCATCTGAAATGATCAAGGAAAGTCTCTTCAATCTCTCAAGACAGCAGGCAAAACCATGCGCATAGCTAGGTTGCTGGGAAAGAGAAAGCTCTTCAGGAACGTCGCATAAAATTCAGTGCAATCTGGATCCTTCCGATCCCCAAAACATGGAGGCATTCACCTAAAATGGGGTATTAGGATCTCAGCAGTTTTCCCAAAGAAAAGGTACAGAAATACTAATATGAAGATAGTGTTAATTTAATCAGTTTTAAAGGAAATACCTGTTCCAGGATGAACCCTTTTCCCCCAAACCTAAGATATTTACACTTCTTAAATACGTCTGTGTTTGGAGCTTCATTTTTCCTTCCTGCCACTCACTTTATCCTTTGTGCTTTCCTGCCTGAGGGCATGCTGCCCCAAGCTACTGATTTCTTCAAACAGGTTTTCAGAAGTGACACAAGCCCTAACTGTATGAATCTGATGAAACCTTCTAAGTGTTTGATGCTCTACAGCAAATTAAACTGATTTTTAAACACACTTAAGGTTGTTTCTGGCTTTTCTCCATTTTCCCTCATAGTGCCACCACATAACTGACTTCATCTTCTTTCACTAAGCTTAACTGTGCATTTCTGTAACCTAAATGTCTGCGTTTTAGTAAAACGCTAGCTATGTCTTTGAGGATTAATACAGTACAATATAGAAAAATATTGTGGAAATGCTAACTTCAAGACATAGAACAATAAGGATATACACTTGGGGTTTTTTTATGATTAAAAGGTGCACAACACGGGAGAAAAGGGAACCCAAAGAGGTGGTACCATGAGAAAATAATGTAACACGCTTACCTCATTTCATGTATTTGACTATTTGACCTTTTAAAGGCAAACTAACACCAGCTCAGAAAGACTTAATTACTTTTTGTAACAGCTTTTAATCTCTCAGTGAATTGCTAAATTTGGCCTTTAATTTGCAATCAACGCATTGATCTTGCATAGTGATAATGTCCATCGCATTAAAGGAAATAAAATTCTGAAGTCCCGTCTCTCTTTCAAGTGTTCCTGCATCAATGCTTAAGGTCTACGGCTCTAAGCTAGGCAGGACAGGAGCCCTGGTACCAATGGAGTCTTCCGAGTATTAGTTTATGGAAATATTTCCCAGATGAAGAAACCTGAGCTAATTTCTGGGACTGCAAGCCATAAGCTGTATCAGCATGGTGCTTCACCCAACACAAGAGAGAGAGATTGGAAGGGGAAAAGAAAGGAATTTAGTTGAACAAAAGGTGTGGGGCAAAATGCTTTGGAAAACAATTGCACAGTACTGCAGAAGTTTTAAAGTGCAGTAGCCCATTGTCCCAGACAGCCTAGTATGAAAACTCTGTTGCAGGTTTGTTTTGCTTCTAGTAAAAACAACTAGTGTCGTATTGGACTTCTCATTTAAAAAATGACAACTTAAAATGGTGTGTACTTGGTTTTAACATCAAATTGTAATTTGGGTTTGCTCAAATGATTAAAAAAACCTTTTTTATTTTCCCAGTTCACAATGTCTACAGCAATTCTCCACCTTCTAACAAATTATGATGTCAGGCAACACCGAATTTCACAAACAGGCTGTCTGACAAGCCTGTACTGCTGAGACATGCTACAGAACTGGCACCCGAATGGCCAGACAAGCTGTCTTAATTGACATCTGCTCCTATTTCAGCACGTGAATTATCCTCTTGGGTTATCCCATCTTCAGCTGCTTCAGAGCAGATGCCAGCTCATCATTTATCTATTCTACTATTTCCTCCACCTTGTGAGGTGGAGGAAGTGAACTGTGCTTCTTGTATCCCACACACCTGCTCTAAGCAGTAGTCAAATTCCTGACGCCGTCCATTTGCATTCGGTTTGGCACCATCTACAACAGTGGTTGTATCTGCACATCACAATTAGTGACCATGAATGTCAAAATAGTTTACGCACATAGGTTTTAAGATGCATTTAACTTCTACTTCACCAAAAATTACTAACTTCAAAATACTGTAACAATGACTACCTTAAAAAATGTAACCAACGTAACAACCAACGTAACCCGTTTACAAAAGGGTACCTTCCTGCAGTGTTTGTTGACTAAGCAATGGTGTGTTTCAGACTGGGTTTCACAAAAGCTAAGGGGTCTCATGCCACTAAATCCACAAAAAGTTGCATACTGGAACAGGTAACTTACAGCTCCTTCTCCCTAGTGTGTTTAGTTGCACCTATAAATTACCTTTTGAGATTGGAATAGGACTTAATCATTGTTTTCTTAAAAAAAGTTTATCTCTCTATAAAACGTTGTGGTTAGAGCTATCCAGCATGTGGAAGAGCTGGGCTCAGATTCATCTTTGGCCTAATGCATTTTATATCAGCACTCCCATCGTTTTAAAAATCAGCAGGGAAAAGAAAAATAGTTTCCTCCAAAGAGGAAACAAGCATGAAAATCTGCTTCACCAGTTGTGGCACCTACCCTGAGGCGAACAGATCAGAAAAGTTTTGCAAGTTTTAGCCAGCAACTATGCTTTATGAAATACATAAGCACTTTGGCAAGACTAGGGTATTGGTCTTCCTAGTCCTACAAACAGGACTTCATCCCCAGGCTACGCATTTGAGTTGCTTCCATTACATGTAGCTTCTCTTACTTGTCCAACAAATTTTGACTTACTTTTGCACAGACAAAGCTACAAGAGGAGAACCTATGCCCATAAAAACTTACCATCAGAAATTCTTCTGGAAGGTAGAAAACATAGGCTAATGTCTTTCAAACAGTTGAGAAAGCTGAATCCTTCTCTTTTGGGGAAGACAAACCACTAAATTATGTAAAATGATAATTTTCCATACCTCTTTCTTTTACAAAGAAAGCAGCAGCCCCCATTGCATTTTGTGGAAACCTTCATCCTCAGGATATACATGTAGGCTCTATGTCCACCAAAGTGACTCAGAGCAACCAGTCCCACCTATGTGCTGCCTCCCAATCAAGGTTAGCCTCAAGATAAGCATCAAGCTCTTGGTCTTAGAATGAATTGTATGATTTTGACACATGCAGGAAAAAAGCAAGCAGGAGATCTTAAATTGAGAAAACAGCCCAGAAAATAACAAACCCCCCCTACTTTATCAATGCCTGGCTAGCCTAATAGCCAGTCTCAGATAGTGGTCAGCAGTTGATGCTTAAAGAAAGGGTGTATGAACTGGGCAATAATAACCTGGTATTTCACACAGGATGCGTTCCCAGTTTTCAGTACCATAAGCTGCCAGTTGTACCACAACAGTGGCCATTAAGCAGCAAACTGAACAGGACTTTCACATCAAGCAACCAAATTCTGCCCGTGTCCTAGATTCTTCTGGATTTGATCCAAACACTGAAAATTCAGTGCAGTTCTGGACAAATTCTCAGATCATAGCCAACAAAACCATGACAAGGGCAGCTCCTCAGTTATGACATTTTCACTTAGACATGCACAGTACAAAACGCTGCAAGGTCCACTGCTCGATCTGAAACCTCCATCTTCTATTAAACACGTGCATAGCCTGATGGAAGTCCAATAGAAGTAACACACTATTCTGAATTCTTCTGTGATAATGTTTGAGGTCTTTGGTAAAGAAATGGTCTAGTCTAAATACTAGACCATGATAGTAAATAAATACTCTAGTCTGATCTAGGTCTTCCAAGACATCAACGCAAACCACGTCATGCTGCATCTTAATACAATGAGTAGGAAGAAAAAAATTTCTTCTCCAAATGTGAACGACTGCTACCTTAGCAGTTTTAAATGCTAACAGGAGTTAAAGCTCTAATGCTGTGCTTGCATGCTACATACAGCCCCTCCTTGTACTACACCAGTAAAAGAAGAAAATCTTTATGCATACTTGCTTCTTCCTCACCAGATCCTTGTTCTTGTTCTTTTTCTGTTCTATGTGGAAATGAGAACATATTTCTCCTATACTGAAAGTGATTTTCATTTAGAAGGATGTAGGGAAGACAAATACCCATGTGGAGCCCACAGAGGCCTCCCCTGGAGCCATGACCTTGCTGGACACAAATGTGTATATAGTAAACTTCACCCCTACCAGCTGTAAGAAAGGAAAATGAGTGTGACTGTCTTTGCTGGAGACTAGTAGTGAAAAGTAACATGAAGAAAAAAACTTACAGCAGATAAAAGGAATAGTGATAGGATGATACAAAAAATGATTTAGTGACCCTTTGTAACATTCGGGAGGTCCCAGACACAAACCCCATAAAGGGTAAAGCAAACTTTGGGGAAAGGCCTTCAAAAGCCCTGGAGAAAAAGCCACCGATAGGCTTATCTGCAGCGTAAAGCACCGGAGCCTCAAGAGAGGAAGCACTAGTGCCTTACGCTCACTGCTGGACTCAGAACAAAGCAAGCTGTGTGGCGTGCCCCAATATGGAGCAGGGGAGGGACCACCCCACCCTGAGCAACATGAGCCAACATGGGTGCCGTCCCCAGCTTGCCTGTCAGGGTGTAGCTGTGGACAGCACGTAACTGTTAACAGGTCATCAGTCCATCCTGTGTTTCACTCGTTATTTCACCAGCTGAAGTAGGGTTATGTAATAAAACAGTAACTAAAATTGGTAAAGCAATGATTTTATTTAATATAATAGTTGAATTAAGTAAGGATGCCTGCTTCCTTGGCATACCACCACCCATGCTAATCGGACAACTGTCAGAGCACACCTTGACAGAAGTTGGTGCTCAGTGTGTGGGCAACAGGCATTAAAGGTACCAAGAGCTGGGAACCAGTCCCTGGGTGCCAGCGCCAGGGCTGCCCTGGCAATCTAACACACAAGTTGAGTAATTTTTTCTAAAAATATCAGTGTCAATGTTTCCTTGAAGAACTCTGGAACAGATTCTAAAGATTAAGATGGTAAAGGATAGAGACAGAGATCTACTAATATCTGACAAATTTCTAAATGTAAATATAGAACCTGTCTTGAAACACTAAGTCCCAGAATACTTTAAAAAAAAAAAAAAAAAAATCTCTGTGTAGGTAACTATAATCTTAACACTTTTTTTCTTAAAATACCAACATTCTTATGTACCTAATATTCAGTTATTTTAATTTTAAAAATTCATATGTACAGTGAAAGAATTTCCAAGAAAACTGGTAATAGAGATTGTCTCCATGTATTATGGAACTTCAGCTATTCGCTATTTTCTAAGTCATATGGTGCTTCTTGGGTGCCTATATTACATACAAAAACGTAACTCACAAAAACACTATTAATAAATATGAAACTGGTAAAATAACTGCAATACTATAATTATATTTATGACAAACTACAAAAAAAAMCCCAAACCCCACTGCACAGGATAAAAAGGATACTCTTTCCAAGATTCACAAGCATTCATGGAGTTCTGTCAAATTTGACATTGTTCCCTCCCCAAAAGTTCTTGCAATCTACTATTGAGAAGAAATATTAACTTTAGCAATCCACTGCTAAACAGAACTCAGAAATTAATGGAGAAAATAAAGAGTGAAAGCCACCTTCTGGAATTAAAGAGTACGCAAGGACAAAGAAGAGAAAGCTTGGCAGAGGGGAAGATATTTTTGGTGGCTAATAGGTGGTGATGGGGAAAAGGATGGAACATTAATTATGAGAGAACAAGAGAACAGCAGATAATTGAAATAATGTAAACCTTCTAAATTATATCCTGAACCTATTTTCATCAAGCTAACAATAAAGAGAAGGCATTAATCCCAGGCGCAGAAAAGTAATTAGGCATGATTCCCAGAGCTTCACTGTAAGTTTGACACTTAAGTATCCAGGTTTAACTACTAGGCTTCAGTATTATTCAAAAATAAGTTAAATGCAATCTATGGATTTGCTGCGAGTTAAATATTTAATGATATATTTAAATGCATTTTAAAAAATCCATTACTCTATTAACYACTCCTGAAGCTCTTGAAACTTTTAGAGCAACAAAGTAACAGAAGTTATACCGCTCATATTGCTAACATTACTTCAAAAACTTATGCAACATAAAAATCACGTCTATTTTTCTTAAATAAATGCAACTATAATTGTTGAAACATCTCTATATTATTTCACATTACTTAGCTTCATGCCAAGTTATGCTTATGCCTTAAACTAAAATAACAAAGAACATTTATGAAAAGCTACAGTTTGTGTGTAATGAGTAAAAGAGCCTGGGCCAAGTTTCCCCATGTTATACCAACACAATTCCACAAAAGTTCTTGTGGTTGTCCCAATATACCATGGATCTGCGAGTCTTAGAACGCCTGGGTATAACCACACCAAATGAAAGGTGGTATGTGCTTTAATTTATGTTTATTTTATGACAGGCACACTCATAACATCACATCAGAGTTAGAGAGAAACCTAATTTTGAAACAGCAGCTCTCACAGCAGGAGAGAACCTCCCTGGGATTTTGGACACAAGACAGTAGAACCATCCAGTAAAAGGCACCACAAAGACTTTTTCCTCCAAAAAATCATACAGCAGAGAAAAAACAAAGGAAGTTTTTCTCCATTTCAGCCTAAGAAGCAATTGTTAACATTAAGATCTCCAGGCCACCAGACTTCACCCAGATCCCTCCAATATCTAGCCCCAAATAATTCGTTTGGCAGTAGCATACTTTAAAAAAAAAGAAGTGTTGCTTTTTCCCATGCTTTACTTGGGGAAGCTTTATTTCACCAAAAATCACAAAGCGGGTTGTGCTGCCTCCACACCCTGTGCTTAAGGGCACAGCTCAACGTCACCCACACCGAGGCCGTGGTGGCACTGCTGAGGAACACGAACGCCWGGCCCGTCCTGACACCGCGCACGGCGCGGCGTGGCCCGGCCCTGGTCCCCGAGGCAAGGCGGAGGCCAGCACGTCCCGCCGAGCGGGGCTGAGGGGAGATGGCGGCAGGGCCTGCTTCGCCCGTTGCCGCCCTTCCCCCCGCAAGGGAGGGCGAGTTCAGGGCACACGTCGAAGCAAACGCGCCCCTTCCTGCTGCGGCGGCAGCTTCCTCGGCCATTTGGCACGGGCGGCCGTGGGGCGGCCGTGGGGCGGCCGTGAGGCAGCCGGCGAGCGCCCTGCCCCCCACGCCCAGCCGCCATGCTCGGAGCGGCGCTGCCGCGGGGCAAGAGGAAAAGCGGCCCTGGCGGTGACTGCCTGAGAGGAGACGGCACCTCCCTGCAGAGAGGGCGGAGGGGCGGCTGATAGGGCGCGGGCCCCGCCGAGCAGCTTCCCGCCCTCCCCGCCAACAATGGCCGCTGCACAGCACGACATGGCCGCCCGCGCCCGCCCTTTCCAGGAGCTCGCTCGCGCGCGCTGGGGGAGGGGAGGGGGTAGGAGAAGGGCGGGGTCCCCGCCTCGGCCAGCGCCCCGAGGTGCGCGCGCAGCGCCGCCAGCTTCCTCTTGTCTTTCCGCGCCCCGCCCCTGCCGGAGCGCGCGCGCGCCGCTCTGACGTCACTGGCGGGCGGAGCCGGGAGGGGAGGGCGGGCGGCGGCCGCCGGCTCGCGGGGCGGCAGCGCCACCTGGCGGGCAGCGCTGCGCGGCGGCGCCCGCGGGCCGAGAGCGCGCCCTAACGTCCCGGGAGGGAAGGGCGCTTCCCGCCGCGGGCGGGGGAAGGGCTCGCCCCGCCGAGGGGCCCAGCGGCGGCTGGGTGGGCGGCTGGGAGATGCGGGGGCGCTGGGTGAGGGCACTGGGAGCCAGCTCTGCCTTGACCATTGCCCCCTCCGCGCCCCGCCCCGGCAGCCGTTGGCCGCGGGGGCGCCCTCACGGGCTCTCTGAGGAGAACCGTCGTGCCGGCTGCGCTGCAATCAACGGGGAGCCGTTCCTCCAGAGGGCGAGGCTGAGCACTAGAGCCGCCTCCCGCCGGCACTCCGGGAGCGGTGGGGCCGTCCCCGTTGTCATCAGGGCCGCTGAGGGCCGTGGCCTCAACGCCTGCAGGGGCGGCTGCGAGGAGCCGCCGGGGTGCCCGGGCCGTGAGGGGGACGCCGAACTGCCCCCTGCCTCGCTCCTTCCCCAGCAGCCTCCCCCGTGCTTTGTCTTGGTATAAAAACTGTCACAATTGGGGCTGGCTTTGCTCCTTCATAAAATGACTCTTCCATAGGACTGTGCCTCAGTTTCCCCAGTATGAAAGAGCACTTCAGCTAGGAAGACCTGCTTCATGCAGAGCTGAGCGTGCGGAGCCTACTACCGATGCCTTGCCTGCACATCTAAGCGGAGGTAGACAAGGCTTAAAAGTAATCTAAAGACAATCAGATTTTCAGAAACGTTTTGGCAACCGCACACACTGGTGGGAAGTTACTGCTTTTACGTTCAAAGCTACAGTTACTGCCGTACAAGCATTGCGCTTGAAAATGGCTAACTGCACGTCTAAATAGTTACATACACACATTTCTGAAAATTACATCTGTAATGTTCTACATGGAAAATCTGCTCCTCTGTCATACCTGACAGATGTCAGAATAAATCATGCTGACTCAGTTGAGACTGATTCTGTTCAACCTCAGGTAAATATGTCAAATCTGAGATCTGATAAAATTGCCTTGATTTCAATAGTCTTAATGAATAATACGAACTTCATGGATAACGTCAGATAGTTATAAACGTAAAATTTACCCAAATTCTCAAAGCTAGGCAACACTGGATGTCAGAGGCACATGACTATGAAATCATAATTGTGTTTGAACCATTTGACTGTACCGCAGTTTGCCTTGGGACAGTTGATTACTTTTGTTAGTGGTGAGACAGCCTGAGCTCAGCTCTGATACTTGAACACAAAAGAAGACTTCAGACAAGAGAGAAAATTCTTCAAACTCCCAGATTTCAGCACAGCTCAAGAGAAGAATGTCTAAAATTAAGCATTTCTGAAAGCATTTAAGATTTGCTTATTTGGTTTGACATATTAAAATGAGCCTGAGTGGGCAGATTTGGACAGTCTCATTTTTTGATCTTTCTGGTGATATGAAAAGGTTTTTCTTCAAAGTTCATTACATTTTGAGGCATGAAAGGGAAGGATATGGGGCGGGAGGGAGGAAGAATAGAAATCCTGGATGCCAAAGTCAGGCTGTAATCACAGTTCCTTTAATTACCAAGAGTGAAGTCTGGCAAAGCATCAGATCCAGATTTGGAGGTTCAGCCTCTTACCTTGACATCATGACACGCAGGAGAAACTGGTAGAACAGAAAATCAAGGCTTTGAAGCCTGAATTTGAATCAAGTTACAGTACAGTTCCTAGTGCCAGAGGAACTTAATTTTAATTGTGGTCCTTTGTCATTTGGTTCAATACAAATGATAATAAATAAAACTCCAATTTCTGTTCTTCCTTAATAAATAAACGTATTGGACCATATAAATCAAAATATTTTTAAATACCTTTTAAAAACCAGTTCTCTTAATTTTTCCTTCAGGATGGTCTAGTTTCATTTACTTTTTGTAATAGCCCTTTCCTAAGTGTTCATTATTGGAATTTATAGTTTTAATTAAAATGCTAAATGTATTTTTTCCTCCAAGTTTCTTCCATTATATTTTATTGGTACTTATATGTAAAGTAATTATGCTTTAAGTAATTATTTCATATTTTCTCTTTTTTTTTTTTTTTTTTTTNTTTTTTTTTTTTTTTTTTTTTTCTGGCTTGTTGTCTTAAGAGAAGAAAGTCATACTGTTCTATCTTGGTGCTTGCTCAACTGCTGTGACATTTTCCCCACAACTTTTGAGTATTTTAGGTAGTTTCCAGCCAGTTTGAAAGATGGGAAGAAATATCAGAGAGATCAAACTTCAAAGTTTAATCAAAATTTGTGGCTGGATAGACACAAGAGACTCGAATGACAGCCCACTATAAGCTAAGGATGAGATATCAGCCCATATCATTTCTGAGCAGCCTCCGCTGAGCATATGTGTGCTAACTGGCCAGGCAGTGAAAAGATACCTACAGCTAAAGCACATGTTGTCTCTTGCCAGAATCATGGGGGGTTTGGGGAGATTCTGGGGAAACGGAAATAGGGGAGACATGGGCAGGTGTGGAGAAAATAGTGGGAGGTGGGAACTGGAGGCAATGCAAGAATGCTGGGAGAGGGCTGGAGTATGGTGGAAAAACACTCAGAGGTGGGGAATGGATGAGGGAGCAGGAGGTGCTGAAAGGGGTGAGCCAGGAGGCCATAGGAAAGCAGGATGCATCTGCAGAATGTCGGTGTGGTAATCTTAAATTTGAAAAACACTTTGGAACAATTCTTTACTTTTCTGAGATAATCATCATGGGGTGATTAGGTGAATTCTGTAGAAACAGTAGGACAATAGATTTTCACTTCTTACCCTGAGACACTTGATTTTATAAATGACATTTTTTCTGTCATGAAGGGCAATTAGTCCCTGATCAAGAAAATGAAGAAAAATACATTGTGAGGGAGGTGATGGGTTGTTCAGTTCTTATTCAATGATTTTATAGGATTTGTGTCACTCATCCCACATGCTGTTATATTTTTTCATAAGGAGGAAAGGGTTTTCTCAACAGCTTCTGTTTAGGTGGCAGCCCTGCCAAGCTGCTCCTTGCAGAGCCTCGATGAATTCACTGAACTTCATTAGAAGCCCATCTCTAGTGGCCAAGGATCAAGACAGGGATGTAGTTAGTTCCTTTCTGAATGTCAGCCAGGGAGAAGAGTAGTGGGTTAAGAACAGACACATGAAAGAAAATAATTATCTTAGGTGGCAAAATTGCAGCAGATAAGTACATCATTGACAATCTTTTCTGGAAAAAAAAATCATTAGGGGTGAGGAAGTAAACTGAAGATATCTGTAACTAAAGATACAGTTTAACACAAACAATAAATTGTATTTTTTTTTAAGTTTTGAATTGGCCAAAGTTAAAGGGAGGTGGGAATAAGTTTGAGTATGCTCTTTAAATCAGAAATATCATTATACTTGGTGACTAGATAAAACTAGCTCCAGGTATTATTTATAGTACATGAACATTGTTCAGTTTTAATGTTTTGTATCCCCTGTTTTGAGAGGGCTTATGACTTGCTGCATTTCAATTATAAGAAGCTTGTCAAAATGACATAAGGACACTGATCATAGCAACAAATAAATCTCCTTGTGTAAATTTTTGGAAGTGAGAGAGATGAGTGAAGAGGCACATTTTTCTTTTCATTGTCTAAGTCTCTTAAATGTCTGCACTTAATCAGATCTGATCTCCCTCTGGAGCTCTTCAAAGACACCAACATCTTTTCCTCTGATGGTATAAGGAATTTATGTGTTTCATTTGACAGACTGCTTTCTCTGTAATGTGGAAACTGGATACGTTCCCTAACACCCAGATCCAGATAATATTCTGCTGATGTCTTAACTCCGTGTTGAGGCAAGACCTGGTGTGCACCATCTCCACTCCCACTCCCTCTTGTCTTCCTCTCACGTCCCTAGTTTCTCTGGGAAGAAAATTAAACTATGAGAGCAGCAAGCCTACTCCACTGGGCCCGGTGGATGATCAGGAACCATAGATATTTAAATATCTAAATTTTAGATGAAAATTAATTGCCTAAATTATAGAGATCAGATGTTCACTTCTCCCTCCCCAATAAAACCAGCAAAAGCTTTCAACCTGGAGAAGCATATAGTCTTATACATGAAGTTTTGAACAGGCCACAGGCTCTACCAATGACACTTCTTGTGAGTCACTTCTCTGTGTTTCTGTTTTTTTTTTCACCACCCTTTGTTTGGTAAACTGAGATATATGTTCCTGCTACCTGCCTATGCTAAAAGCCACAATATCAGGTGTGCTACTGTAATACTCTGCTGTAGTTTATGCTCTTTCTTTTTCCCATAAACAGTAAGAATAATCATGGCAAATGCAGAAACTAAGAAGCTGAAGGAATTACGTTGAGTTTAAATGCTGAATTTAAGATCATCACCTAATGCACAAGAACAGTCATCTGTCTGTGCATGCATATGTTCCTTAATCCCTTATTAATTTATGTAGTATGTATTTTGTCTCATATTTTTAATTGTTAATGCTAGCTATCTGCTTAAAGCTTCCAGAATTTTAACTACATTTCTTCTTTCAGAGATCAGAAACAGACAGAAATACCATGTGACTGATAAAAACAACTTTCAGAAACTTAACTATTCTGGTATTTGTAACTACTAATGGTATTTGAAAACAGCTGAAGCCCTGTCTTGCTAGAAAAAAAATTTAAAAAAAGGTAACGGTGAAGTATGTGGAAATGTTGTGTTATTACTGCATAATGTTGACTTAGGTATTTTGCTCCCCTTGGCCATCTTACTTTATGAAGACTCTTCCATGGCTTTTTTAATCATAAACTGAGAATCAGAATAGTGATTACAGATTTTAGCATGTCCTTTTCATCTTGGAAAAAAGATAACTCCGTTAAAAACCATAAAACACATTCTGTTAAACAAATCAGTTTGATCTCAATTTTGAAGAAAAGTTGCCTTGGTAGAGTAACCTTAGGCATCATTCTTGGAGGAAATGAATAATTTCTGTATCCCCAGAGCATGTAAACATACTGCTTATACCATATAAATATTTTTGTATAACAGAAAGGCTGGAGATTGTGGCCTGGAGCTCAAAAAATCTGTCTTATTTTAAGAGTTTGATGGTCACTAAACAACAACAACTACTGTTACCAGAATCTTAAGGTTCAGACAAATTCCCTGTGCCCTTGCTTCAGACATCATCTGCTGGAATGAGAGGGGTTGAGAGAGAGGAGGGATCTGTAGCAGCTACTTTTATAAACCTACAGGAGTTTTGCAAAATCTTCAAGACACAAGTGCACTAAAGATGTTCTGAGACAGGTGAAGCTGTAAGCATGAGCCTGTCCCAGGGTTTGCACTCTGAAGCTGAGGTTTAGCCTAACCATTATTGACTTCCAGTTTTAATATACATTATATTTTCAGTATTTTAGTGTTATCTGCACTTGCCTGGCTCTTTGTGAAGTACCATAGCTGAAAGCATTTGAAAATTCTGTTTATCTATGTTAAAGTATTTGGTATCATATTTAGAAAAGTAATGGTTATTAAAAAGAACAGGAAAACATTATTGTTTGGAATTACTCAGATAATTATAAGAAAGAGAAAAAAATGGCTGTGGGATGATTATCAGCAGTGATATTTTCTATTCACAAATATTTCAGTTCCATGTGATATGAAATATTTTAGCAAAACCCCATCAACCACAATAATCCAAATAAAAAGATCTATTGACATAACTCTGGCAAATCACTGAAAACAAACAATTCCTAGCCTAATTCAAGGTGGCTAGGATTTCAGCTAGTTCCTCCAATTATGTACCTCAAACAAGGTTTAAAAAGTGTATTTTGAAATGCAAGAGACCTAACAACAACAATAATAAGCAAAATCTTCCTAGCAAAAAGCAGCATAATGTAGAACTGCAAGATCTGCATGTTTAAGAGGCATACCTAGATACCTCCTTGCGGAGAAGGCTTTATGTGCTGCATTAGCACTAGGGCTATATCCAAACATTCTGGGATAAAAGTTGGAAAGATCATAGTTTGTATTTTAATACTTTGTCTTAATGTAACACTTAATGAACTTAAAAAAGGGACAAGCTCTCCCACTTGCTCTCCAGTCCTGCTCACCTCTGTATAGTCCTGTTGCAGTATTGCCACCTTTTTTAATAAAAAAAACCCGAACAACAAATGGGCTAGACCACACTTAGAGTGAGAATGTGCATAAACTGATCAATAAATAGTTTAGCCCAGCTGGAAAAAAACTGGGTAGACAATGTAGAAACCAGCCTAGTTGCAACCCACCCAATATATGTTTAAATTTAAAATTTAAAATGCCAAACTGATAGCAATTTCCTTTGGAATCTAAGTAATTTTTTTTTTTTTTATTTAATTGATATTTGTCAATTCATCAAACTTGAATTACTTTTCAAAGACAGCTTAATTCTGACAACCTTCCTCTGGGGAAAATACCTTTACCTGCCAGTTAAGCTATACAAGCTCCTTAGTAGCCCACCTAGCAAGCTGCTGGAGGCTCCTGACATATCACGCCCAGGCTGAGGAGTCATTCACTGTCATGGAGAATTTTGAATCTTTGGGGAGGTTTTTTCTGAACTGGAGTAAACCCAAATTTAAAAATAATTACTTCCTTTGCAAAACTGAATGCTTTTATTTGCCGTGCTATACCTAGAAGGTTCTTTGGGGTATATATGCCAATTTTTTCTTTGATGCATAAACTAAATTTTCCTTCTTAATTTTGCCCAGTTTTCAACCTCATACTTGCTGCTTTTAAACATTCATTTTAATTTGCATTGGAATTAAATGCTGAGTGTCCTGAGCTGTTTGTGTGACCACTCATTAGCATTTGCAAACATTTGAACACAATTTCTGAATAAGAAAAGAAGTACTTGATGGGAAACACCCATCAAGAAGGTCTAGTATTTTTTTAGCTTAGATATCTGCATTCCATTTAATGCAGCTTAAACTCATCTTCTTAAGAACTTTAATCAAAATGGAAACATTGCACAGAAGAGAAGGTGATCTGAGATAAAAGCTGTAAATGTATGCATTCCAAATTATAGCAATTCTTACTGTTGTAGAGTCTGCTGTTATTTATTGTTTGTATTCATAGTAAATTCTTTTATTTAAAAAAGTTTTATATGAGAACATTGAAGTGGCAATTTTAGAGTTTGCTGTCTGTCATTCACATGCAAAGTGCAGGCTTTGTCATGTCTGAAAAGTTTGGTTTCAAAAGCATTTTCTGAACCTGTATAATGCACTTTTGCCTTTACTTCAGAAAGAACTGAGTTTGTCCCTGCTTGCTTGGAATACTGGGGGTTTCCCACTAAGGCTTTTTAAACCTGTTTCTCTCTTTTAGCATTCCTTTTGGTTTTGGTTTTTTGTTTTTTTGTTTTTTTTTTAATTTACCTCAGTGACATTATGTGTCCCCCAAGATAAGACTAAAACTGTTAAGTCCTTACAAGGCTCGGACAATTCAAGATAGCACATGACCTATACTATACAAAACACAAAATGGAGGGCTATCTTAGTAGCCCTCTTGCATAAGAGATACATGACAGTATTCCAACTTTTATTTAAAAAAAAAAACAGGGTCTGTGGAATATTTTTGTCTTCCAGGGGTAATCTTTTTTAGTTTAATCATCTTTCATGTCCCAAACATGATTTTTGTCCATATATCTATATCTATAGTTATTTGTAATATCTTAGTAAACTCTGATAACACAGCAGATAAAAGTACAGCTTGAGGTGAACTCTCAGAGTCTAAATCCTTAGCTGCGCAAATACTCGGTACTCTGCTTTCTCTCAGTACAGGCACTGATCTTGGTCAGGCCTGTTGTTAATAAAAAGCAGCTTATTGCTGACTGCTAACTTTATATTGCTCTCTTGGCCAGTTTGTGTATTCTTTCTTCTAGTTATCGGCTTTGCATACTTTTATCTTGGTCTTGATGTATGATGTACATATTATAGAATGAAATACACACAAGTTGCACTGTTATATTCCGTTATTTCTTGGCAGGCTTAGCAGCTTTTTTGACATTTTAATGTAAGTAAATCGGTCCCCAGACTAACTGCAAAGGTTTTTGCCACAGTGCAAAATCATCATTACATAGCTACTGAAATTTCACCATCATATTTTTTGAATAGGAACAATAAATACTAACTGCAAAACTTACAATAGATTATATAGCATATCACTAACTACTTCATCACAAAGATTAGATTAAGGCCAGACAACATTTCTCTGAATATATAGTATAAATAAGCTGTTAAATCTGTGACACTAAAACATTACCTATTCCAAACCTGATTTTTGAAACATTGGATTAGAAGTCTAAATGCCAGAGAATTTCAGAATCCATAGAAAGCACAGATAAAGAGAGCCCAGTAATACAATCGAAAAGTCTGGTGACATTTTCTGAAGTTAATTTCTGGAAGAAAAATGTTTCAAATGCAGGAGCTGGCCTCAACGTCCTGTCCGTTTTATTTCTGGAGAACTCCAGGCTGGTTCAGAGGAGGTTTCCCTTCACTGCACTGCAAAAGTCTTAGCTCTGAGATAATTCAGAACTGGGCAAGACTTTTAGTTTGGACAAAAGCTTGGATAGGTAAGAGCAGTCTATTTCCATTTTTATTAAAATTTAAAATACTCCATCATTTGATCATACATCCCTGGGCATGTCAAATCATATGATCGAGTCTATAGTCCCATGGTACTACCAAGGAAATATGTCCTACAATATCAAGCTAACGTTATTTTATTGGAATTTCACACAAAGAAAGTCAGAGGGATCCTAGGTATATCACTAGAATCTGATTTTATTAACTGGGCATATGCTACCTAGGAAGGATATTCAAAAGCACCTAAATGCCTTATAGGAAGTGCCACAAACTTTCAGTGGGACTTCTGTGCGTGTGAGGAAATTAGTAACTCATTTTTCTTACTCCCGCTCAAGAACTTCGCCATATTATGAAATATACCTTGCAAGGTTGTTAATTCAGTAACATTCTGTTACTTTTTTTTTTTCTACACTGCATTTCTGTTGTTGCTGGACTTGAAAAACATACCAAATCCTCACCTATCAGCCAAACAAGCTTGAAAATGTGACCTAACCCCATCCCCTCACCTTTTGCGCAAGTTTCCAGTCTCACAAGTTGTTCTGCTTACTGCCCATCCCACAGTTTATCCAGAATCTCCATCTGCACTTTGAAGGAATATCTTAATTTCAATGGTAAGCAGATTAACAGATTTCTACATGTTTCTTCTGGTTCCCCCCACCTAAGACCCAGTCTGTAATTCTCGCAGGTGCCTATTCCCATGCTCTGACAGAGGAATGTAGTCATCAGAGCTTTGACTTAGGGCTTATTTTCTGTTGACTTTTGCTCTACTTCTGTACACATACGTGAAACACTTGAATGGTCTCACATTGCACAGGTTCCAGATATTTTCAAATATTTGTAAAGAAGAATCTTGATATACCTCTTTTATTTTATGGGCTTAGCACGACCATAAACACATAATCTTTTTTATGTTTTCTGGCAAGAGCAATAGTAATATTGCTGTTTCCTGAGGTGGCCATATGATTCTGAAGTATTCAAATACACAACAAATAAAGGAGTCAATATCTGAAAAAATCATAACCCAAGTTACATATGATGCATACTCTCTCCTTTTAGTATAATACACCAATTACGTTAACTATTTATTCTCCTGAAGCTTTCAAGATAAATATAAAACACGCACTAATACTTATGAACCGGCTAAAGCAGGAGTTCCCAAAATTTTGTTCGTGGGGCCTCTTAATGTGAGCGTGGGACCACGATGGGGCTGTGCAACAAAATTCGTCGGCAGCACAGTATCTTCTCAGTAGGATAACTACAGCTAGGATGGGCAACATAAAACCTTTGTCAGATACTAGTGGCAGATAGTTGCACTTTGGAAACTGCTAGCCTAAAGATCTTTCATAATGTTATGAAAACTATTTAAAGGCCAAAGTTTTAAACATTAACTTGAACAGCCTGAGGGTTTCACACTGTGCAATAACTCAATAATCTCACCTTCTGTAATTTCATATTACTTAATTCAGCACCAAGCTGAAATGTACTTTGTAAATTTTCTGAAGGACTTTGAAAGTCAAGGAGAGTTGTCTGTTTGACTAATTATCTGATTTTATTATTTTATCCTGGCATTTTAATTTTCTCAGAATCTCACCACAGAGATAATATATACCGTATACTATACATTTTTGGAGAGTGATGGTATTCTGCAACACAAATTATTTCAAACTGCATGAAAGGTCAACTGCAAAAAAGCCCTCTGAATTTTTCGAGTGCTAGTCCACCCATCACATGGAGGTTTCTTTATCAACTTTGCTTTTGAAAAAGGACAGATTTTGTCTCTTCATATTACTACTTTTCTTCAGGAGGCTTTTGGCAGAACCCAAACTGGGATTGCTGAAAGTAGTTTATAGGATATTTTTTACAAGACCAGAGTGCATGTGTTTTCTCCAAATTCAATGCAGCCATTGATGCCTGCTGAAGACAATCTTGTGATTTGAAAGACAGGTATCTGCTGATGTCAAGAAAGTGTATCTTTTCTGAGGGCATATACATTTTAATTTTTTAATTCTCTAGTAATGAACAATGAATCATGCATGTTTATTAAAACACGCAAGCAGCATGCAAGTATACTGAAGAGATAAAAGGCGGTAATTTTGATATTATCTACATGTTTTCCTACATTATTCCAATATACCAGTTCTCTTTGATATGATCTTTCAGCATATCCTTAAGTATGATATTCCTGACTTTACTGTTATTTTCCAAAGTTCCTATAATTTCGTAGTAGAAACAGCCATGCAGCTAATTTCCACTGAAGTAAGATGCAGATTTGAACTTACTGCTCCCTCCAATCACAATAAGAAGCAGGACACAAAAAATGTCATATCCTAATGGGAAATGGTTACATTATTAAGAATAGTGAGGTTAGAGAAAAATGTACTCTGTACAAAGTGCTATGTTCATCATTAGTCCCTCAAATTTGTGAAATTAATAAAARACTCTTTCTTTTAAATTAATAATTAGAGTCCCTAAGACAGCATTTATCTGACTTTATTATTAAGAGCTGATTGTGGTTATTTATTGACTGATAATAATGCATCATTGCTAAAGTAATCGGCAGTTCTCCAGCTCCTTTTCCAAGCAGGCAGAAAACAAGCACAAACGCTAGAAACTTCACAAAGTTCAACTCACCCTGTCTCCACCTATCAGCTCTAGAGAATGTATAATTGAAATACAGAAAGTGCAAATCTCACAGACACACAAAGGAAATAAGAATGTACAAAGCTCAGCACATCATTCCTGTCTTAGACAAGTCATTTCCCATTTTCCTTCCCTTAACTTCCTACTCTCTTCTCCCTGGCAACTGTTATTTCAGCACTCGTCTCTCCTACCTGGGTAGACATCCCATGTCTGCAGAAGCTGAACAAAAAGGAGATAATAGTAACTGTATTATTTCTCATGAAGAAGTCATCACAAGTTTGCAACCATTCTCCTCCTCTAGTTTTAGAGTTTCAATTTGATAGGGTAAAGAGAAGAACAAACTTCCAAAGTATGGGAGGAGTGGGAGAAGGAATTTGTGCTTCACTCTAATATGTTCTTTACTAGTTTTTGCTCTTGTACAACTGAATTAGAGAAGAAGAAACTATTGCAGGGCAATTTTCCGATAGCTTAAATTCCACCTAAGTTCCAGCGCCTCATTAATGAAAACAGCAAAGTACCTCTCGGAAAAGTGCTTCAGAGTAGCTAAGCAAGGCACTGAGCAGGGTACAAGGACTTAGCAGAATTTAAGCCATCCAAATAAGGGTAAGAAGCTTACTTTGGCAGGCCCAGTTACTGATCATAGTTGTAGGCTTGACTGCTGCTCCGTTTTGATCATTTAAATTGAATGAACTTGATCTAATTTGAAAAAGGAAATTCATTGTCAAAGACTTAAAACTTTCTGATTCCTTTCTCATTGGATGTGATTACTGGATTAAAATATTTACAAGCCACACAGAAGAATACATATCTTTAAAGGAATCATAATTAACTTCAAAGACTATGGCTTTGAATACATTTTTGTGGATTTAAAACCTCCTACATGTCCTTGTCTATTTATCTTGTCTTGCTCCTTTGGTGAACTTCTGGTGTTTGTGAAAAGAAGAAAGAAAACACAGGCCAGAAGCAGACAAAATGTAGGAGAGATGCTATGGAAACTTCCATATTATGTCTCAGCAAATTATTCCAGCCTGAATCTGAACACTTGTGGTCTAAGCTTATACAATGATTATCAAACTTGTCACTCAGTAATGATTGTATAATGAGGATAAAATTTACCTAATTGTAGTACAAGGAAGGAACAAGGAAATTAATGAAAATAAGTGAATAATCAAGGAAAGAGAAACTGGAAAGCGAGATCATCCATCTTCCTGCCCGTAAAGGACTGTTTTTTGTAACTGTTTCCAGAGTTCAGCTGGCTTAGCTTTAAATGTCAAAAGCAATGGAGCTTTCACAAATCTCCTTTAGAACACTACAGTTTTACTTAAAACAAAGATTTACTCATGGTGAAAGGTGATGGCACAGCTACCCCCTGCACRCTCCCCAGTGCAGTACACAGAGACTGGGTCTCCTGACATTGTGCTGGCCACTCCCATGGCTGTGCAGCCTCCTCCAAAAGTCTTTGAGTTTACAGTCTGAAGGCCAAATCCTGATGAAGATATTCATTGTGAATACTACCTTAATTACCTAAATTATCTGTTTGGGTCATCTTGTCTCCGTTACTCCTAGGGAGTGGTATCTCCCTCTTTGTTTGACCTAGCTGAACAAGGTAACATTCAATGCAAATATTAGACCATCAGCATTCGGCTTTAAACCAACAAGCAGGTTTGGTTTAGTTCTTCCTAAATGTATTGAAAGAGGCATGATGTAAATCTGTGTGCAGCTTGAGCCCCCAAAAGGTCTCCCAGGTTCCTGCGTAAGGGCTAGCAGATTTGGTGTTCTGGGCCTGACCTGCTGCTCACCAGCTTACACAGCAGAGACGGCAGAGTGCAGGGGAAAATAGTATGACAGAGGCTCCCTTAATGGATTCCTCCTGAATTAGGAAGGACTCTTGTTTCTTTAAGAACAATTATTTTTCTAGGATTCTCCTGGAAGTTGCACCTATATGCAACACTTGCCAACAGTTAATTCTTCGACCTTTCCATATGTATTTTAGATAGAGGTGACCTTGTTTCATCAAGCAGCAGCTCTGAGAAGAGGAGCCATTTGGAGAACCCTGAATGTCCAGTGGGGAGAGATACCCAGTACGTGGTCCTGGCGCAGACACCGGGAGGCTGCAGAGGGGCTGCTGGAGCACCTAGCGCATCCTGAGGGTTTGCTCTAAGCAGTTCCTTTCCAGCGCGTGGGCTTCCTGGCATGCCCCCTTCTCTCTCTGGTACAATAGAGGAAGCTGTGACAACTCACTTAGCTGCCCTTAATGTCAACAGTGACAGAAACCTTTTTGGCTGTTATAGTAGCTAAGATAGGCTCCCCAAAGAGATGCTTTGAAACTGTCCCAGAGAGGATTTCCAGTTTGCTGCCGTGTTGGTAAGACTATGCTTGCCTCCCTGCAGCAGCCAACAACATTTACAGTCACTGAGGTGAGGGAAGATCCATGACAATTCACTTTGTCAAGGGTATGATTTCATAATACTTTTTTTTTGCCTAATACCTGTCAAATATCTTCATTTTATTTGACTGAAATGCTACTCCTGGAAGTAACACATGTGGTTTTGAGACTGGGTAAGGATAGGATAAGATTACTGATGTAAAGTTGCATAGTAGTTCCTGCTTAAATATGGTTATCAGCTGGGTCCTACTCAGTACAGTTTGAAGACATGGCAATCTAGAAAAAATTTATGTTTCAGAAGCTATTCTGAATAATTTATTGCCACTGCATACTGAGCTGGTTGCATGCACAGAGAGAGTATGTAGTTTAATATAAGGACTTGAAGTAAAACAAGCAAGGAAGAATGGCTCAAGATACCACTTCAGAGTTGCCGAGAAAACCTCTGAACAGAACAAACCAAGCAATCATAAATAATATTAGAAGGACATGAGTGATGTAACGAAATTCCCATTCAAGGTAGAAGGGGAGTTTTGCAAGGAAGGTGGGCAGAGAAGACAAATCTATAATGAGGGTTTAGCAACTCACTGGTGTGTTTAAGGAGGTGCTGTCTTAGCAATGATGTTACCTAGATCACCATCCCAAAATGAGAAATAACATGAACAATATTTTGGACATGTATATAGACTTGTTTTTAAATCTTCAAAATTTTGCTTCCCCAGTTGAAATAAATGTTATTTTTAATTTAAGAACTCTATTTGGACATTAAATGTACCACTGATTACAGGCTCCGGACAAGGAAAAAAAGGTTGCCAAATTCAGATTTGATGAGAAAGCACAGGAAATATATATGGGACTGGTCTAAGAGTGGAAACTCAGGGACCATACTGAATTCATAAATTGGACAGAAGTATCATTTATCTTATACCACTCAGAACAGGCAGAAAGAGCATTTTTTTTTTAATGGGCACCATTGTATGAATTGTTTTCAGCAGAGTTTCTTCCGCTTGTAACAGAGTTGGCAGCATACAGAAGTTGTATTTTTTCCATCTTCCCTCTACTTGTTTACTGTTCAGAGTACTTGGAGATTTGTCTCTGATTATTAATTAGAATGAAACAAGAAGTTCAACAATTACCACTTAAATGCATGTAACAACTATTTAAGAGGAGATTTGGACACTGGCTTTGCTCGTGGTGACTGCCTGGAAGGGCCAGGGCTCCCCAGCCTGGAGAAGGTGACAGCCTTTCCTCCTTTCTAAACATAAAATAGGAGATTTGCAGTCAGTAACAAGTACATTTACTTAGGAATGCCCCTGCAGGGTAGATCTTAATCACTGTTTCACTGTGAACTCTAGTAGCAAGGATTTAGTCAGGGTGCTATGTGTGATAGYCTGTATCTGTATGGCCAAGGCGATTTGTTTGTTAGACTATGTTTAAGTCTAAGGCTTAGCAGTAATGGTTGCTTTTGACAACATTTTTATGCCATGCTGTCTTTATTTAGTTAATTTCTTTCCATTAGAAAGACATTTTTCCACAGCCCCATTTCTAAATAATAGAAATAAGTAACTTGACAATGTCGTACATTTGCTTCAACCAGAGTTATGGGTGGAGTTTTTAGTCTGAATAGTAATGCATGACTGCTGCTAAAATTTGAGAGACAAGATAATCCTTTTTTTCAATTCTTGGAGGCTTTCCTAGAATGATACATACTTATTTAGATAGAAAAAAAATCAAAACCAGGACTGCATCATTGCATCTGTACAGCTTTTGAAATGTTTTGACACATTCGCCAAGATTTACTAGGTAATTTCACATGCTTGTCTAGCAATTTATAATCCATTATTTTGCGCTACAAGCTGCATCCTTGAGTTTATTTTACGGCATAGACATAAAGTAAACTAAATGACAACAGCCCCTGGCCTCTCCCTTTTATCTATGGGAATGACCTTCAGTAAACAGAATCCAAGGGATGTTGCGCATGCATTTTAATATGTATTTATATTAATGGGAATGTTTCTGAGTAAATGAGGAAGCAAGCCTTGGCTTAGGGTAGAGTAACAATGCAATTATTTAATAAACCATGTGTCACAAGAATCTCTCAGGGTCAGTATTGCATMAAAAGGTGCACTGTTTTGGAACCATCTTTGGGTCTTGGTTTTCTAATATCAGCTGCTGAGAAAAATGTGTAAAAATCTGGCTTATTTCTCTGTGAGCTGATGGGTTTCTACAGTAAAGTTGGGATATGTATGAAATACAGCACAAAACTCCCACTCAGTTAAGGGCAGAATTATTCCCCCCAAATTGGAGATAGATTAGTATTAAAGGAGAGAAGTAACTAAGTATTTTATACCATAATTTTGATGTTAATATGGACATTATAGGCCAAATTCTACTTTCTTTCATTTAATGAGAAATCAGTGAAGCAACTCTGTTATAAGCACTAGAAGTAAAAGGAGAACTGCAGATAGAGAAAAATAAAACACACTGGGTAAAAGACTAGGGCTCCACCCTGATTTTCAAGGCATAGAGCAGATTTACATGGAAAACAACTTTTAAAAGCTGGAGGAGGAGAAGAGAGAGGAAGGAAAGGTATGCCTGACCTGCAGTTTAAGATTAATTTGTGCTGCAAGGTCAGGAACGTTGGAATTTTAAGGGTTTGTTTTGCCTACTATTTGGAGTCACTTCATATTTTTGTACTGGAGCTGAACTTCTCCAATGATAAACATGTTTAGCTCCAGGCATTCGGTTTGTCACCAGCTGGGAGCAGGGTGAAAGCCTTGCTTATTCTCCAGACTAGTGAGAACTCACTTGGAAAGTTTCTGTTACTCCAGTTCCAAAAAACACAGCTAATTTACTCAAGCCTTTTTTTCTGGAAAGGTTATAGTTGGATGATTCTTACTACAGAGTGTTTTTCATTTTGTCCTAAATCTTCTTGTGTTTTCGTTTTGGACGTTGGTCTATAGAGCATCATGATGTGTACCAGTACAGATACAAAAAAATCTATTTATTTTGTTTTATTATAGACCAGATTGTAACCTGTCCTCCGTATTATTTTAATGAAATAAGAATACAGAAAACACTGTTACTTAGTGGAAGCAGTGCTGTGGGTTAGGTGGCGCTGTGCTACAGTGCCACTACACTAAAAAAGGCCATTTTTTAGCATGAAGAAATATACTCTGCTCTCATTGTAAACCTGAGCTTTATCCCTTTGGAACAGTCCATAGACTCAGGGAATATATCCTGTACGTGGCATGATATATGATCTTGTAGGAGCAGGGGAACTGAGTCCATGTTCCCATTTTAAAAAGCAAGGGAAAACAGAAAACCAAAGTTTGAAGTTCAGGCTAACAGAAGTGTGGCCAATCTGAAGTAATAGATTTGTCTAATGTAAAAACCTAGTATACTTTTACTGTAGGTTTATATTCTTAATTATGTAATTCACATTAATTATCACTGCATAACAATTTGTGCAACTCCTTCTCCAACTGTAACCAACCTTAAATGATACCACTTATTTAAAACACACTTGGAACAAAAGAGTAGCTTGTATTACCTCCAGCTCCATGTGTTGTTCTTCTTTGTCATGGTCCTTCAATTCCTTTTCAGAATGATCATCGCAGTCTTCTAAATGACAGATGTGTTGATATTTAGTAAGTTCATGTTTAGCTTGCTTTCTTTGAGAAACATTCCTTCTATGGAGACCATTGAAAAACGCCTCATGCAGTGGCAGTTCTGTAAATACATCATCATCATCTCTACCATCTGCTTCTTCCTCTTCAGATGAAAAATCTTCTGCTTCTCCCGCCTCGCAAATATGGAGTTTAGTATTAGATTCATGTGGTAAAAATGCGAAATCAGAAAATGTGATAGCACTTGGTTTGTGTTTTATGACTCTGATCTGATGACTCCTTTCCAGTTTCTTGTCTGAATTTTTTCCTGTAAGGATTGGCCATTCTCTGTKTGAGGGAAGGTTTAAAGGATCTTCCTGCAGCTTGTGCCTTGCAGAACAGAGTAATTCTTCACAAAGGTGCTTTGTCTCGGACTGATGGGTGGCACTGACACACCCCACAGCCGTGCCAGGTTGCAAGGATGTCTCATTGTGGTCTAATAAGGATGACGCAGACAGCAAACTCAACTCAGGTTCCAGTAAAAGATTCTGAAATTCAGATGGACTTGCCTGTTTTTCTGTCTTTCTTTGGTATTCTTCATACTTTCCTTCCTTTGGAGTCCCCGGGCACTTGGCAGATGTAAGATAAAGTGAGCCCTGTTCTTCTTCATAGATGTTAGTTTCCATTCCAATGAGTTTCATCCATCAGAAATCAAAATTACTTCATTCTTGGTTTTCTTAAGAAACATAACTCTGTATATGTAGTCAGGAAATATCTTCTTATTTTTCCAAAACCGTGATCACACAATCATCATTAATGCCTGGATTCTCATACAAGATATCTGAATCCTCTCTGCTCCTGAAAATAAAAAAAAATAAAAAAAAAAAAAAGATTGATGGTAACATGCTTGCATTGGAGTGCATCAGCAAAAGTAATCCTGAAACATGAAATTCCCGTATTAAATTTACTTAAAGGTCTCTTCAAAAATATTTGATGTATGCAGATTAAATGAACATAAAACATGAGAACCTTGACTTGTTTACCTCAGAGACTGGGAAAGAACTGGCAAATGCAGAAATGGTTTTTAAATATTGACTTTATGTTGATTATTGACACAACGGTTCAGAATCATTCAAAGTGATGTTAGCTATATGCTTGTTATCGAAACATGCCTCTGTTCACTATATTTTTGTTGTCTGTTAAATAACTGAAAACTTTTACACTGTTTTGATAAAGCTACTAAAATGTCATAGTGAAGAGCAAAGGGCCAAAGTAATTGACAGAAAAGAAAGAAGATTTCAATACAGGTAGAATTTTCTGTCTCTCGGCTTCTGTGAATTGCCAATGCAGTGCAGAACCTGTCCCTTTCCAATAAATTTGCAAAGCAAAAAGAGGAGGCTAAAAATACAGAGAGCTTCAGTACTACATCAGTTGGCCATGTCTGCTTTRAATCAGTCTTAACTTCTGTGCTCACATCTAGGCTGTGCACCTCCAATGCATGGGAAGAAGGGAGCAGCTGAAGAACTGATCTTGCATCACTGAATAGCTTACATCCACCTATATATGCAATTTACTTKTTGTGACAGATTGAATATTGATAGTATTTATTTTAATGATTGTTTCAGTACTCCATCTGTGAGAGAGCAAAGCAGAACAGAAGCTTTTCAAAATAAAAAGAGAAGCTTAAGCCTTTGATGTATGCGGCAAACCTGTCAGCGGTGAGGAAGACATGTCAGAAGGCAGCACTGTGATTGTCAAAGTGGGAAGCAAGCAAAGTAAGATGCTGGCATGTGACATGCCTCTCACTGCACGTGCCATAAACTGAGCAATGCACACCAGCTAGGCATATTTTAGTGCTGGTTAGTGTATATTTTAGTGTTATAGACATACATTGGGTAATAGAAAGAATACTGTTACACATACAGAAAATTTGGATTTATTGTATTACTTTTGTCGTTTGAACTGCATCTGTAAAAGGTGTGAGCATGCAGGTACACRCTGTTTAGGTAGACTTCCTCTCAGCTATTGCTAGCTATTTAAAAGTCAGACATTATTGTAAGCAAGTGTCTAGCCTCCTGCTGGAGTCAGTGGAGAGAGAAAAATGCTTCCAGAAGGTAAATGCTCTCACTTATCTTGGACACCTATTTTGACATGGGATGAGTCTCCCTCCTGGCATGACTGCCTTATCCAAAACTATGGAGGAAGTCTAGACAAAAAGCTTACACTGATCACGCAACTTTTAGAGGGACAAATAAAGGCAAGAAGAATCTCACCCCATATCTTTGTTACACGATAATAATAGATTACATTGTCTACATGTGAATGAGAAACTACTTTTGAAGCCCTCATTTTCTCAGCTCCAGGTTAGCCATCTACACAGAAGTGACTTCACTTTCAGGAGTGCCGGACACCCTTGTTTGTCCCTAGCATTAAGTGAACTAATTGAGCACAATGTCTTTGAAAAAGAAAATGCATTCCCACATTTGTAGAGAATGATTGGAATAACTAACATTTTACATAATATTTTGTACATTTTGGGCACAGTGAAAAAGCCTCCTGCCATTTCAGGTGAATATTGAGTATTATCTGTGCTTCACTATAAGCCATCACCTTCGTTTTTCAGTCCCTGGCCCCCTGTGCTAGAAGGCATGTTGCTAGCACCCACACTCTCACCATGCCGACCCATAAGTGAAGAAGATTCACCTAGAAGACTCCCCAAAAGGCAGCAAAAGAGCTTTGGTCTGCCTGCCCACACCAGCCTGTTGACATCAGGTGAGAGGATGGGTTGTGTTCACCAGCCATTGCTACTGGTGGCTGCCCTGTTCCTCACCTATTGGTAGTTCCAGCAGGAGTAGCAATGCTCAGGTCTCCAGGTCTCCCCCACAGACTCTCTTTCCCAGCTTCATCCTTTCCTATTGTCACTCTTTCTGGCAGAAATTGCCCATCCTTGGCCTGTTCCCTGGACCCTCTTTAGTTTGGTAATGCTGCCAAGCAGGCTCTGCTGTGATGACACCTGCAGGAATACACCTCTCTGCTCATAGGACCATCTTGGCTGTAAGAAACCCAAAATACAGCATAAAATGCTCCAGAAGAAGCTACAGAAATTCTGCAGTAGGCAAGCGTGGGATAAGTGAATTACATATTTTTTATTTCTAGTATTTTAGGATGATGCTTTAGACTCCAAAACATGAATTATCATCCCTGCAAAAATTTCTATTTTTCATTATCTCTGGATATTCCTAGGATCTAAAATAAATGTCCAGCTTCTTTTAAAATTTTCCTAAGTTCTTTCTCTCAAATGATTTCCAGTTTTACAAGATGTGGTGTGAAGCTGTAATTTTTACAGTTTAATTACAAAAGGCATGAAAAAGTTTTTCCATTTATTAGATTTGCTTACTCCRTTGGACTGTTTCTTTTTTTAATTTTTCCTGTGATGAGACTGGAACAAAGAAAGTATGCAAGAGCAGGCTGGTTATGTGCAAGTATGGCAAGAAATCTCTGAAGAGGAAGTGGTAAGAAGAGAGGGTGTGAGTTTATCCTTATTCATCCTGTGGAACATATCTCTTTACTCAATGTAGCAGTGGCTGGGAAGAAAACCCACCGTTATACAAAATATCAAATTCCATATTTTATAAAGAGTTGCACATAGACATTTATAGCTCCTAAAAATGGAGCATTTTTGGCAGAGCTGTGGATTTGGAAATCCTGCCCATGGCAAAATGTGTAACTCAGAGAGGTCTGAACATTCAGAGCTAATTCTGTACATGTCGTAAAAGGCCTGTAACACAGCCCTGCAAAATAAGATAATTCTCACCACAATTCTGAATGTATGCACTTACAAGTTCTGAAGAATAATAATCTTTCTGGAAAAGGTCTTCAAGGCTTTATAAATAGGGAAATTACTTTCATATGCATACGTAATTCTAAATATATACTGTAGCATTAGCTCTACTGGTAGGCGCTAGTGTAGGTAAAGATGTTGAACAATAAAAGTCTCTCAGGCATATGTGTGGTTTTTTCCAACTAGAAGGGAAATGCGGGGGCTACCACAGCTAACTGTCCAACCAAAACTGACTCCAAAACAGCTTAAGGAAGAGCACAAAAAAAGCAACACAGGACTTTTTTTTAAGCTAAAGTGTGACATGTATATCTGGGTGTAGCAACTTCAGCTTTTTACACACATGACTTTAAAACTTACAACCTGAATTTTATTTTCTAAGGAAAGCTCCTTACAAATCAGCAATAAATTAATACAGATTTGTGATACAGCTAGTGAAATGCTATGGAAGGAAAGTTCTCATATGGTCTGGCACAAGCAAATGTGTATGTGCAGACTCACAGATAAATTTTTGTGTATCGTGCTCTATTGGCTTGATTTTCCTTTGCCCAGACAACCAAAATTTGTATTGAAACTCACCAAATTTTGCACAAAGATCACACAAAAGGTGTATATTAGGCTTAACCATTAAACAGGAGGATTTTATAGGTAATTTAATATTCATAGACTCATTTCTATTTTCTTGAGTCAATACAAGGAGAGTTGTTTTCTGGGGCAAATGATTATGCTTTATTTCATAGGGTTACTGTACTAGCAAGTCACCTAAACTAACTTTTCAAACATTGCTTAAATTAGTGCCTTTCAATACCCATTATGTATTTTGGCATTACAGAGCATGTGACTGTGTGGAATTTTCTTATTTCTTTAAATTCAGTTTAAACTTGAACTGATGTAGTAAACCAGCAAGTCCTGATCTTCGCTGGAACAGTGCACCACTCATCTAAAATAACGAGTTTTTACCCCTCAGCCCCTAATGCATTTGTTTCCCTTTCACAATGACTTTGCTTAATATTTCCCATTGACTTAAACAATCTTCCCCTGAAAAATTAAGCAAACAAGCTAAGAGAATGTGAGACACGCAGACTAAGAGCAAATTAGGAGATTAGGATTTTTTTTTTCCTGATGATAATTTTACCTGTTTTGCAAGGTAACCCCATATTTTTCAATTCAGTTAATTTCCGTAAGCGTAACAACAGGAACTCAGTTAGTAGCCAAAAGATCCTCCAAGCGTTGGGGCAGAACAGAAAAAGAAGTGAGCAGATCCTCAACAAAAGGCATTTCAGCTTGCTTGCTGCACAAGAACTCTGTCAACAGAAGTATGTGTGAGAATCCCTGGGGCAAAAACAGCTTTCTGCAAGCACTGGCCAAATTATTCACAGAAAAAGACAGAAAAAAAGGAGAGGGAAGGAAAAAAAAAAAGAGAGAGTGAGAGCATGCTTCACAGGAACACCAGGCACTTCTAAAAATACAGTGTGACCTCATTCTTCACATTATGCCAGACCTTAACATTGTGCTTTGCTTTGTCACCTGGAGCACCTGGAGTCAGGTTCCCACTGCACACACTTGACTTTGGATGCTGTTAGGTTTTGAAAAGGTAGGCTGTGAAATGCCTTTTGATGTAGTATAAAGCCAGTATGAAGGAATACCAAAATTAGCTTTCCATGTCACTTGCAAATTCTGATTATTGTTTGCCTATGTTTCTTCAAGATCTACATTTGCTGCCAAGGCTTCATGAGTCTTCCCTTTTATATATATTAATAGGGTCATAGCTTGCAGACAGACTTCTGCATACGCTGCAAAGTGTAGCGATAGTGTAGGTTACTGGACGTGTGAGATTCTGAGTGCGATTATAAATCAGTTATTTGCAAATCTAGCCTGGAAAGGAAAAGGATGAATAGTCATTGGTAATACGGGGTGAGAAAACTCTGAGTTATAGTTTAATTTTGGAAGTGTTTTTCTGTATTGCTTTTGATTAGAGCAAACAGCAAAAATCAAAAAGCTGCAATACCCTTCTGCTCATGTAATGGATCTTGCATGCTAGTAGTAGTAGATTACATTTTTCACCTTGAGATATCCAGGCACAGATACTTGGCACAGATGCTGCCAAATCTACATCCCTCCTGACTCATTTCAGTGAGTGAGGGAGGCGGCACTTAGATGCGGATTTCTTTTGCACCTCATGCACCTGATTGCCTTCGCTGAAGTTAAACAGTATTTTAGTCAGCAAAGAATTTGGCATATTTATGAATGAGTCACTCAGCAAATGAAGCCACATCTTGAGGCAACCATTTTAGGAAGGAATTACTTTATATGACAGTTTAGTGAGGCTTGTCTCAACTTAGAAGTGTTTATTATCCCAGGGCAGCTGTACTACCAAGCCTCTCCTTTAGCTTTGCCATGTCTGTCCCCACCTCCACTGTGGCAGAAGCTCATTTTACATTGCCAAGGAAAGTAAAATATCTTCTTAAATGCAATAAAGTACAATGATAAAGAGACACTTTGCTAATTTAACTGTGCTTACACTCATGTTTGTCTTAGCTGCAACTGTTGGTCACAGATGTGCTGTTTTCCAACCATCATAACTAACGCAGCTATGTCAGCAATTTATTTACAGCTGGACCTACTTGCAATATGTAGGAGGGAAAGACTCTGCTCCAGGAGGGATCATTGACACATTTTGTGTGATTAGCTGAGCCTGAGGTTGAGTTTAATCCAGCCAAGGCGCTAACATCCTGCCAGTGTGCTGACTCAATTGTGTTTCAGTCTAAAACAGCATTCTCAACAGCACTGACACTGTCACCTTACCACCATGCGGGAACAGTGGTTTAATTGCAAATAAGGTGAGAAAATACCCTCCGTAATACAACTACTGCCATGGCTGAGAACTTAGATCCATGGGCAATGTTAAGTCCTAGTTAGTTTACATAAGGTGGGCCTTGACTTTGCAAATCATTCTGCTCTGTGCAGCCCATGAATAGCGTGGTTACAATCATGAGCAAAATCAAACAGCAGGAATGTGTGAGCACCAGTAAAGTGAAGGACTAGACATGGCTCTTCACACCTGGAAAAGTCTCATACTTGCATACCTGATTGCATCCTCTCAAAAGAAGGTACTGAAAAGGAGTCAGATATGAATGGGGAACTGAGGATATATGTCTTTCAGCATGTCTCTGAGAACATGAATGAAGCATCTTTACAGAATAAGATCTGGCTTTCCTTCTGCCATTAGGCTTCTTTTAGCATTGCATTCAATGTATTGCTTTTGTATTCCCTGTTCTGCCTCACGTATTTTGTCTTGCACCTATGAAATTCAGCATCAAGCTCCTGATGAGGTATTGGCCTGAGGTTGTTTGACTACATGCTTTTAGAAGGCAATTTCGAGTGATTTAAGATTACAGTCTGAACTACTTGAGAAATTAAACCTCATGTGAAGTTGCTGAAAATCCTAATACTCACGGGAAAGAAGGGGTGAAAGGGGGGTGTGTGTGCATGTGCATTTATCTAAAATCTGTGGTATTAAACGAAAACCAGAATTTTTTTTATATATTGCCTTAGAATACTTCGGCTTTGTTTTTATATGAACGGTGCAATCAACATGAAACAGGAAGAGCAGCCAGTCATACACAGACACTGTTCATAAACAGAGGCCCCAAAAAGAACCAACACCTAATAAATATTTTTAAAATAACACTGGATAAACCACATAGGAAAAAAAAGTCTGTCTCCCTTTAAGTTGAGGAACTTGGCATTGGTAGGATCCTAGCTCTTCATCTAAGCAGCCAGTCCAAACCAAAGTCAGGAAACAGCCTTTCTGCAAGCAAAGACACACAGGTATGAGCTGCTTCTCCCTCCAGTTTAAATACTACCACTGTTTCTTCAGCCTGTAAAGTGAATTCCATTACATATGTTCAAGGGATGCTCAGTGGACTGGTTGGAAATTAATCTTCATTTTGCACAAGAGGAAAGAGGCTGGAAGAAACAATTTTCTCACATTGGAGGATATCTATATTAAGATGGACGGCTTAAGGGTCATGTTCACATCTTTACTTTTTTTTTCAAGCTCATGAAGCCCACTTTGGGTGGCTTCCAAAATTGTATGCATCCCTCTGAGAAATCTCTGCTGAACCTGTGACACCCACCAGCAGCCAAAGACACTGGACAAAGGCAGTGGTTTTGGCACTTCACAGGGGCAGAGACTGGTATAGGTCTGTGTTTATTGTATGGTTCATAATTCCTTAAAAATGAAAGAAATTAAGTTCTTTAAAGTTATTCCCTTCTTTGAAGAAGGAAAACATATCACTGCCTTGGGTGCCTTCATGAGAAGGTATCAATTCATATTAATTTCACTTATAATCATTATTATCCACCGTCTGCATATAAGGAATTGGACTTGCGTCTACTGTGACCACACAGCCAGTAGAAGAGATTTAAACAGGAATCAAAGTTTTGTTATCACACAAACCCATGTCTTAATCACATCTCATCTTCCATCCATAAAAATTGTTTTGTTTGATTTACTGATTGTCATGATTGAATTTACATAAAGAAGAGACAGAGGCTTCAACAGGCATCATGACTGAGGATCAGCACTTACTTTAATAGGCTGAACTCTTCTTGCTAATTCTATTTACAGAGAAGAGTTGCATTTCATTAGAAATGGCCGCCCTTTTCCCCTTGAACTGTGTTCTCTTAAACAGGGATAAACCAATGATCTTAACCAAACCACCACCCCTCCAAGCCCTTGATTTTCCCAGAATCTATTAAATTCCCCCAACAGCTCCAATAACCTTCAGTAACTCTTTAGTGCCCTGCTTTTGCTTCAAGCATCCCTCACACCAGCAAGTTAAATTTCCAGTCCCGATCCTACTCTTCAGAGTCGTTTCCATGCCTTGACTTCAGCTCCCTCTGTCCTTGCAGTCGCAGGGGTGGAAGCCTGGCACAGGGGGAGAGGCTTCCCAGCAGCTGCCAAGATCTACTGCGCTCAGCTCATGAGAAACCACAATAAAAATAAATCTCTTTTGCTGTTTTCTGAGCAAAGTGTAAACAGAAAAATAACTCACAGGACACTGGTGTTTGGGGTAAGAACAGGCTCAGGCCTCTGCAGAAATTCCCAGCTAGTCTGAAACCAGCCAGCCTGGGGAGCTGGAAGCAGCCGGACCGTGGTAGCTGCTGAAGCCCGCACAAGTTCATTAATCCTGCTCACAGGACTGGGCTGTTCTGATACCTAAACCAGCTCACTGGATATCTGAAGGAAAAATAGGGAAAAAATCAATTGCTTAAACATAGGCTTCTGGTGCCCTGTGAGACATCCTAGACTACCCCACTGGGCCTTYAGCTGCCAGCTCAGAGGTGTGAATCTCCTCCCAAGTCCTTTGACATATCTACTGTGTGGATGTCATAGGATGGCAGGGTATCTCAAAGGGCGCTGCTAGGCACCCGCAGGTAGGCACTTGTTTAGGCAAATGAATTGTACCTTCAGTTTACTTAGTAGGCTGTTCAAAGAATTTAACTCCAGGCACCTAATTTTGGTGACTGATTTAGGTAAGAGCCTCAGCCTCTCCTTTGCCTGTATAAAAAGCCTACGTTCTTAATGTATGCACTAAAATTCAGCTGGCGTAAGTACTGTATTGCTTAAAAAAAAAAAGTACGTATGAGTCTCCTGGTTAAGCAAAGAAGCTCCTGTAGGAAGCCAAATTGATCAAAATTGCCAGCAGCTCTCTGCTGTGTAAGGGCCTGTATCTGTGCTGCAGTACGTTATTATGGAAAGTTTCAAGGCTAATTCAGAACATACTCAGAAAACAAACAAGAACAAGTCCTTTAGTGCCATGTGTATTAAATCAGTTTGTGGCATTTCAGCTCCCCAGGTTTGTACTCCTATCAGTCTTTTAAAGTTTCTGCAGTGTTTTGGCAACACGCTACATTTCTCAGTTGAAATACGCTGCTTAACGCAAGACTGGTAAACAGCTTGAATAGGCAAGGCTTTGATTTATGAACTGCATCAATATGGTAATGAGGATGTTGGCTGGGCAATTAGTTTTAAATTGTATAAGCTCACACTAGCTCCTGTTATTATGAGTACAAAGGTTTGTCAGAACACCTCTGAGTTCAGTATTTCAGAATCCTCTGGTGTCTTTATACCTATTCGACCAGAACTGTGGCAAATTAAAGCCTCTGCTACACCTTCTGAATCTAATATCACTAAACCATTTGTAYGAAAATATCAGCAATAAATAGATGCATCCATTTAAAATGCTACTTTGCATGCATTTTTTTTTCATTCCAAGATGGACTTTGGACTCCAGCAATGTCTTTATCACCCTCTCTAATCAGCGTCTGTAATGAATGCTAAAGAAATGGTGACCCCTGCAATAAATACCTATTACTACAAAGGCCATGCCGGAGGGCAGACTCCTCCTCTCAAGACTTGCTTGGTGCATGAGATATAAATGGCAGCAAGGGAGGACTGTGTCAGCTGCAATGAAGATAAGTTATTTCAGGGGGAGCAAAAGTTATTTTGGAGGAACCTCCCGTGATCCCTATCTGTATGCGTGATAAGGCCAAGGCAAATCCTGCTCAATCAGTTTTGKTCAAGCAATATTTTTTGGTAAAAGAACTCTTCCCTCAAAACCAATATCTTTTTGATGGATGACCCAATGCATTTTTGTTTAATCTGAAAAAGAGGAATTAATTTATGTTGGGGGATATTTACTCCTTTTGATTAATCTATTTGATTTTTTATGAGCTTTCAGAAGAAAGAAGTGTTCAAATATAAAATGTTCAGATGAGTATTTCAGTATTTTCAGCCTTTCTATCTCTTGCTTCCCCATGTGATTTTTTTTTTTTTTTTTGTATTATTAAGTATTGAGTTAATTTGACAGAAACTCACAGTTCTTTTGAATTCTTCTTTTTTTGGGTAAGTTTATGGGTTTTTTTTGCCCAGGTATACCAGGCAAAGTCAAAACATCCAGCAGTACTTTAGTGACAGCTGCTTTAGAGGTGTCCAAAGTTTTATTTATGTACAGAAGGAAGTGTTTCTTAAGCCAGGGTGCATATTTGAGGCCTGAATAGCTATTTTGAACAAATTCCCTGTTTGGCTTTCTGCTTTTCRGTTATTCTTCTCCTCCCTTTTGAGATCTTCCAATAATTAGTTATTCTCATATGTTTTCCAGTTTCAGTTCTTAAATTCCAGATTTCTACTTACTGAGATTTCTTGTTGCATTTGCTAAATGAAAGAGACTTACGGTATCAGATGATCTTTTCCCCATAGAAAGGGTCTTTCTAGACTTTTTATCAAATAACAGCTCTCCTTTTTGGATAAACTCAAACAACTAAACATTTCAAATGGTGTAACAAATGTAGTCTAAAAATATCTAAACTAGCTTTAAGCTTACTAGCTTAGGTCTCACAAATAATAAAGCAGTGGAGCCGAGGCATACTGCTGTGATACACCTTTTTGGGGGTATCCAAAGAGTTAACTCAAGAGATCTTTACATGGCACCTTCAATAAATGTATGTCAAGTTCAGAGGTCACTCCRTAAGTTTGGTTTCTTACAGTATAATTTTCTCCTGTGAGACTTCCTCAGATTTTCTCTACCCGTGATGTCTTTCCTCTATGCAGAATAAAACTGCTTTGCTCATTTCCACATGACTTTGTGGAATGAAGCAGCAAATAACCACCCCATCATGAAAAACTGTGCAATCCACTAGTGGATGTTGCTAGAAATTTTAAAGGGTCTACTACTCCTGAAGCATAGTCCACTACTCCTGAAGCATAGTGTGCCACTCCAAAGGGATCATTTGTGTGATAATAAACATTCTGATTTCAAGACATCAAGCTCTCTTTGGCTGGTTTTAAAAACATGTTTCAGTCCCCACTATTCTTAAGAGAAGCTTAAAAATCGTAAGAGACTGTAGCTAATGCAATCTTGGCTCCCTGAGCCAAAGCGATGACAGGGCAAAGCAGCTGTATGAAATATGGACTTCCCTGTACCGTTCAGCCAGGCATAAATTGCAAAGCACCCACGCCAGGAAGAGTGGCAGGGACAAGAAACGAGCAATGTCACCGCCCCCAGCCACCCGCACCAGGGCACTTACTGCTGACAGGTTTCTTGCTGCCACCTCTCTCTTTCTTTAAACTGCAGTAAATGAACACTGTTTGTGCTTTTTGGTGGTGGGGGAACATGGAATCGGCCTTGTTCATCTTTCATCACCACAAGTTGTGTGAACACGTGGCAGTGCCTGCAGCCACAAAGGCACTGTGTATTATTAGCCATGGGGTTGCGTTGCTTTAGTCAAGCCCTGCTTTGCAAGATGATGCCCAAGAGCAGTGAAAAATGGAGTTACTGTCAGGCTTTCTCAGGAAAAATAGAGCACCGTGTAGGAAACAGCAAAACAATTGTGATAAGTGGGAAATTAGCTGTGCCACTTCCCAAAAACTTACATCTTCAGGGCTTCAGTTGTTGTTCAGCCCTGGAACAACCATGCTCTGAGCTCAGGAAATAGGTTGCACTCTAAGAAATAAATGGGCAAATGAGGATTTGTATTTATTTAAAATTTCTGTTGCTCCAGCAGATGAAAATTAACTACMTTGGTCAAGGTCAGATTGTGTACAGATATACAGAACATTATAACAGCTCCCTTAAATTGCTTATATTCACAACTTATGGAATATTGGCACATGCAAATGCACAAGAAGTCTGCTCATTAGAGAGGCTGGGATGTACTCCACATGTGTTTGTTATAATGCACTACTGTCATCATCCCTTTAGATCATCAGGAGGGCTGTGTTTTTAGATTCCTTGGAGTTCCCATTACAGTGAGAGATTGACAAGTACGAGACCAAGAGTTGTCTACACACCTTCATCTTGTTCCCATTGAAAATGTATATTATAATATAGTTTTTAATTATATGATCCTACAGTTTTGTATCTTGTGGTTTCCTGCTTCACCCTGCACAAGACAGGTGACTGAGGAGGCGTCAATATAGGAAGGGCAATGGTAAAACAAGACATGCTAATTTTCGACTACATGCTGTGGTAAGTAATTAGTGTTGTTTTAGTATGCTTCTGTGTGAGATATTTATATGTATTTGTGTAATTGTGCAAAAGGCTAAGTTTCCCTTTAATTTTAATACAGTACCTACCTGGTGGCATCACATTTTTAGTGAATTCTTGTCATAGATAACCTTCAGTTAAGTAAAGAAATGTTAACTTACATCAACAATTCCAAAGCTATTTGAAAGTATCTTAAACAAACACCACACCAGTGAGGGTACAGGCAAGTAGAAGGTTTTTACGAGCTTCTACCTGAGATATTGTTGAGTTTCCTTTTCTCAGAGCAAGATGTGGAGTGCCAGTGAGTTTACCTGCTATGTGTTTACTGCTACAAAGCTCCCCCACCACTCTCCATTTCCCTATACAACACAGAAACATGGGAGAACAGCAATGATGTCCACCATTAATTTGCACCACCCAACCTCCAGGCTGAAGACTGTCAGTATTCTGGGTGCCCAAAATAACTCTTTCAGTTGTGAACCTCCACCTATGCAAGTAAGTTAAATCACTGGCCTACTAACTTCCAGGATTTGCTTTGGGAGAGTTTTTATGTAGTGGTGCCAGTCAAATACTGCATAAGGAAGCACTACTTCAGAGACAGTTTAAATGTTACTGTAGAAATGCTCACCATACTGAGAAAATTGTATTTTAAGGGATAACTAGTATTGAAAAGACAACTGGGAAGGTTCCCTCAAATGTGTGTACTATGTTCGTAGATGGCAGTGGCAACTAGTTACATACTGCCCAGTCTAAGCGTTCTTTACCAAACACCATTTTATCTCAAATTACATTCGTGTGGCAAGATTTCCATTTACTCTGATGGGTACTTCACCAGGTAATTTAAGACATAAAATGATGCCAATTTCAAGATTTTCTAAATTCTCCTTTTCCATTTGCTTCAAGAAAACTTTATAGCTTTATTTTGTGCAGCATCTTCTGTATGGGGTGTGCTCCATTAGCACATATTTGAGGAGCTTATGCTAAACAGAAGTAAGACAATTGAAGATAAGCAGTCACATGTTTGCATGCCTGTTGTTACAAATTCAGCAATGCTGTGAGTGCCTCTTACTCTGTAACAGCTAGTAGGGCACTTAGGAATTTCTAAACACAAGGTACTTCTACATTTAACCAGGCACAGTGGCCGAGGCTGAATTGAAAGCATTTTTTTTTCCTCTCCCAAAAGATATGTGACAAAACACTCCCCATAAAAGTGCAGAGGAGCTTAGAAATCCCTTGAAGGAGCACCTGACAGACAGAAGTGTCTCTGGCCTGGGGAACTGCCTGGGACAGCAAAGACAAACTGACCACTAGTGATGCAGAGAGAGAAGGCAACACACCTTCAGAAGCCGAATTACGGGTGAAAGATGAAACACCGTATGCTAGCTGTGCTGTAAAACTGAGTGTTCTTTGGAGTTAAAACAACTAGAGATTTTCCAATGTGCTGTTTTTGAAGCCTCTTTTCTGGCTCCTATGCATCTCCCTTAATATTCTTCACCCTCTCACCCAGGCTAAAAACCTTTCAAATTGAAAACATTGCCTCTAGAAATTCAGCAAATCTAAAAATATCGATCTTGCAGAATAAGTTCAAATAGCCTGCTACATTGAAATGAACATCTGGTTTTAGAGCTTAATTTATGCTGTCATTTCTTCTGATATTTGCTAAACATCAGCTTTCCCTCTCTTGCAATGTTGTTTTTCTACAAGCTAGAGCACTGTAGACATTACAGGTAGGCATGTACTGAATACTGGAAGGGACTGAGATCTATAAACATTACTGGGCTGAAAATATCRCAGCTTAGTATCTAACAAAGTTAGCCGAAGCGGGAATTGCAACTGTCTTCCTGCTATCAAAGTAATTTCACATCTTGAGAATAAAAAAGAGACTTTTAAAGGGACTGTTCGGAGAGGAAGAGAATAAATGCAGCCATTATTCAGTAACACATCTGACAACTTACCAAAAACTTCTGTTTCATAGGCTAGTAGAACATATTGAGACATAGGATTTGTACACTTTTTCTATCAGTCCTTTGCAGCCTCTTGAAAGTTTTTGTCTGTATGATCACCATTATTAAGCTGTACTTTTCTACCCCACCTCTGCCTAACAGCAATAGTGGTCTCTACTCAAGGGAAGGTTGAAGCTATTATGGTAGAAAGGGTTATGGCAGTAAGAGGTGTAACCAGATGTCTGTCTGCTACAGGGGTAAGAAAAATCATGGAGTCAGAATAAAAGAGAGAGAGGTTGAAACACAAAAAGAACTCATTCCAAGCTCTTCCCAAAGTTGCCCCCAACAAAATCTAGTTGTTCAGCTCCATCTGCCCAAGGCTTGTCCTCTGCCAGAGACTTCTCTGCCAGTCCTTAGCACCCCATTCCTGCTTATTTCCCCCTTCATGTTCCCTGCATGCCCATTTCTCCTACCTATGCCAAACACGTTGGCACTCCTGATGCTCCCCGTCTCTTGATGGATGCTCTGCAGTGAATGATACCTTGCAAGCAAGGACACGACTGTCCTCCTAGCCTTGGTTGGGCAGGCAAGAGAGAGCTGCCCCACTGCACGGTCCATGACCTCCCATCRGCTCTAGAAGCACCTCTCTCAGGGCAGCCTGCAGGCAGGGAGGAGGCAGCCCAGGCAGCTCTGCCTTCTGGCAAGCCCAGGCAGCTCTGTCTTTTGGCAAGACAAGTTGTCTGACTCTGGTGGTGCCTCTAGCGTGCATCTGTAAGCTTACTGTACATGAACAACGCATCTGGTATTAGGCCTTTTGTGTCTGTATCTTGACTTGTAAAGTGAGGCTAAAGATTAAAGGAAAGGACCTGAGGAGCAGAATTGTCTAGTACAGCAAGAGAGGGATTTGGGGAAGGCTCACATGGATGGAAATGAAGGCTCACTTTTCCAGAGAGCTGGAAATGCTTTAGATTTAGGGTGAAGGTTGGTATTTTTAATTATATATCATAATTAATCATATTACTATATGTTACTCTGAGCGATCTGACACCTTACTGGCACTGGTCAGAGAATGGGTGAGCTCATACGCTGTAGTTACATGTGGAGCCATAACTGAGCCCAGCTTAGAAAGACTTTGAGTCTCAGTGTCACAAATAAACTGCAAAAATTAAATAAGGAGCAAGGAGCAGAGTCTGGGATTCTCCTTTCCCAGGGAAGTTCTTCTCACAACAGGCCAAAAACTCCAGTACCATCTTGCTTGCCAGCTTTTGCCCTGTAAACCTCATCTCCCTTTCAGCAGGGTGTTTGGTGCTGGCAGGAGAACTGTGCCATGCCAGATTTTGTTGCAGCCTGATGGCTGATGGACTTTCCTGAAAATTAGGAGYAGTGCTTCAGATTGAGGGTCTAGAAAGCAAATGTTCCAGCTCCTGGGCAATCAATGAGAAGCCTCTTCTGCTGCTGCCGCCATTAGAACATCATCTCTTCTGGGTTAACGGATCCATCTACCAGAAACGCCCTTAAGCAGAAAAATCTGTTCCCAGGAACAGGTCCTGCTTTACAGCCTGGGGTGCTAAGCATAAGTCACCATGAGGGTCTTGCCATGGGATGGGTCAGGAGGGTGTGGAGGGGAACACAACACCCCAAGCTCCCACACTTTTACAGGACTGCGAGTGGGCCAAAGCGCTGGTTGCTGCTGGCCTCGTGTTTTTGCTAACCAGGCCTGAGTTTCCATACCAGGCRAGCCAGCAGGTCCATTTTTAGACTTACACCAGAACAGAAGCCAACATATAGGCAGCACTGGTAAACCTGGGGGTCAAAAGGGAGGATATGTAGAAGCTGAGTTAATCAGTGCGCATACAAGCACAATAAAAAGATACTGYATCTGGACAAGAAAGAAACTGCAGAAAAAGATCAAAAGGGTAACAGTAAAATACTGGAARCATATTTCTCCACAGCCTGGTAAAACCACTGAATTTCAGTACTAACAGCTAAAATGTAGTGAGATAAAAACAGAAAAGTAAAAAGTCATCTTAAAGCAAAAATTCAGAAATGATGATATGATGCAAAGATGACTCACAAGCAGCACTTTGGATTTAGCTGGCATGCATAGGGATCTTCCCTATTAAAGGGAGCTAAAAATTTGTCAATGCCAGAGGGCTATTACAACAGAAGAGTTGCTTTAGCCCCAAAATGGTGTTTTCTAACAATGCTCTGCATCCTGATAAGGGAACACCAAAGCTGACTCAGAGAAGAGTTGGGACTCTGCCCAGAGGAATAATATGAATCATCTAAACCACTCTTACAGCTCCCTCTGTCAATTTACTAAAAGCATCATATCTGCAGTTGGATCTGTTGTTTAGAAAATGTGGCCTAAGGCAGGATTTTTTGTGCCGCTATGTCAATACCTTAAAAGATCCAGAATGTGTTTAATAATAGTGGATTAAAAAATATCAGTAGCATTCTCAAATATAATTCTTGCTTTCTCTGGATAACATCTTACAGAAAGACATGCTTCAAAAAACATGATTTTAAAGTGATGAAATCTCTGCTTCTTCACTGCCTCTTTCCATGACTCYTCCTTTGACTCAAAGGAGTTATGCCAATATAAAAAAGTGTTATTTATATTGTGGTAGAGTGAGGGCGCCATATAAAGAATCAGTTCTTTACTGTGCAAAGTGCAGTAAATTTACAGAAATGAGTCCCTGCTCAAGGAACTTGCAGCCTATACTTCTGAACATGACACGACACAAATAACTATGGAAAGCACAAACAACCGTACAGAAGGCGGATCGTGATGAGCATATATAAACACAAATATTGGCCAGCCAGCCCCCAGAGGCTCATGAGGCTGGCTGAAGGCTGTAGAAATACTGATACATCACAGAATGCTAATTTTACAGTCACATAATTAAAAGCATTAAAAAGCATTTTAAAAAAAGCATAAAAGCATTACCGAGTTGTGCCTCAGTACTAAAAAGACATCAGGATGTTGTGGGTCTTTTTGCCACCTAAATTCAGGCGGAATCAAGAAGCAAAGGATAATTAAAAAATATAAGTGAAAATATTTTCAGTGATCTTGTTGGAAGACCACTTAGCTAGTTGCTGGTCTTACGCTTTCTTTATAGAAGTTTGACTTAGGGGAGATTTGAATTGTTTTACTCGTCCGAAGTACTTCAGCCATCTAAAGCAAGTATTTTTAAAGTGTTGATAGGTCAACGCAACCCCACAGTTTTCTGTTGTGCCCTTAGTATTGTTCTTTCTTCTAAGTGAATTTTCAGTCTATTTTGAAGATAATGAACCATTTATTCTCAGCCAGAAATTAATTAAAACCCATTCATTCAAATGACGATAATTCCAGCTACTCAAGGCCATTTTCCATGTTTGTGCCTCTTTTCTAAGATTCCATAAAGTACTAAAACAATACTCTATCACGATCATGGGGGAAAGACTATGAAGGAAACAAGAGAAGAGAGATGTGTATATAATTTTTAGAACATTTTGCACCTTAGAACTTCTGGAATTAAATTTTATATCAAATTTAAAGACAAAAGCCTCTGTATTTTACCCTTCATCTTAAGTCATGTGTTACTAGAAACAAGATTGATTTTTACCCGCAGAGCATTTTGTGAAGTAATTCTCAGTCTGTGACCATGTTTACTCTTAAAAAAAAAAAAAATCCTGGAAAACTGCTCTCCAGAGAGATGCAACTTGTTTTGGCAAAATCACTCCTCAGTAAACTTCTTTTGCTAGCATAACATAAAGCAATTTCCTGAGTGAAATAAACTATAAAGACAAAGCGAACTGTTTGCTGTAATAACTGAATCTAGAATTTCTTCCATGAGAAATCTCTTGGTCAGAGATGTGATTCGCCTCCATTAGCTGCTCTGCTCTTATTTAATGCAGTTATTTAAGGCAATTCTTCAGATGATACCACACCAAAGAGCAACAACAACAACAACAACAAAGGATTAAACCCAGTTGGTGGTTTGCTCTGAATGACTGGCTGAATCAGAGCAAAATAGATTGCTGAGGTGTGTCTTCTGCTGAGGCTCACACAGTCTTGGTTTGGCATGTTTATGGCGGTGCTGTCTAGTTGTATTTTGTTAAAGTTGATTAATATAACTAGAACTTACAGAGATATCATCTAATAAAGCAATCCACAGCAGTACTCTGAACTTTTTGTAAAAAATCTCATTGCTGCATTATTCATTTTATTGACTAGTCCACCCCGGGAATTAATCAATCTGAGCAGCAAAGTAAAATAAAAAGTATTAGGTTTTTTAGTATAGCTAGAAGACTCAGCTGAGGAAAGATGCGAGGAGATGGGATGGAAGCAAAACTAAAGCTCCTCAAAGACATTTTGTTTAAAAAATGGTTCTTTTCATTAAACTGTGAGCAAAATGATTTACCACAGAAAACCTCACCTATTTTGAAGTAGGAAAAATTTAGAAGTGTTAAAAGTAAGTTTATGTTTGTGCACCACTACTCTAACATGCTGTAGTATGACATTATAATAGGTCAAATACTCTAGTTCTTCTTTTATTTTTGAATTAATTTAGGGAAGCATTTTACCAGCATTAATAAAATGCCTTTTCTGAAATAACAGAAAACAATTTGAAACTATGGAAAAAAATAGTTTTTAATATGAGTTCTTTCAGGAATCCCTGTTTTGAAGAAATTAACAAAGTTGTTTCCATCCTGAGCTGCAGTGAAAAATATTTTAAAATGCTAAAATTTCTTGCAGGATATAAACTATGATTTCTGCTATGCACCAGTCCAAACCCTAGAGAAAATAGTCTCTGCTCTAGAAAATTCACATAAATGGGCAAAATTGATTAAGAAGGATTATTAACCTCATTTTAAAGATCATTATCTCTGTCATAGATACTGGTCTAAAGATATACAGATGAAAAAAACTGAAGCTAGTAGAAGACAGCCTCAGTTTTACTTACTGAAGCTGCCTTGGGATAGAAGTGGCAAGGAAAGCCCCAGAGAAGATAAAACTGTTGAGTTTGGGTGGGTACAATTCTGGCAACTGGGATAATTCTTTCATAAAGTTGCAACCATAACTTGTGAAAGGACCCCAGGAGCCCAACCAGTCATCCAGGACTTACTCCATAATCCAAGCTTAGGAACAGGGCCTGTTAGGCACAGTCCATGTGACCAGTTTTCAATGTTTTCCTCAAAATGAGCTGCATGTTGGAAGAGTCTGTCACTCCCCAGGGACAGCAGAAGGAGCATAGGATGACCACTATAGGTTGAGATAGGTTATCTCTAGCAGAGGTAGGTTATCTCTGCTGCCCAGATGAATCTCACCAGGACTATCCAGGCCAAAACCCACATGTTCTACCAGGAGGCACCCAAAGCGGTCTCCTGGGAGCATTTAGTTTAGCTAGGAGCATCTCCATTGCTAGAGGGGACCAGCACAGCGCTCTGAAGTCCTATGGGAAGCAATCAAAGTCTCAGTATTTCAGCAGGGACCTTTGAAGGACGTAGCACTTCTAGGCATGTCCCATCTCCAATTAATCTACAGGTGCTATAAACTTCAGATTAGTCTATCTATCTTGTTAATAGGAAGTTTCCCATTAAAAAAAAAGTAAATGTGCAGAGCGTACACAGAGATATTGGCAGAAAGAACTGCTGCCTCACTCATCATTTTCTTGCGCTTCTGGTGGAGTAAATAAATCAACTCCRAACATTGTTTAGGAAACATGCAGCACGAATGTAGACTGTCTAAAATAATAACCTGCTTATTGGTGCCCCATAAGTCCAACTTAAATCTCACATAAACCTTTTCTCTGAGCAGCTTTTTCATTAGTAGATGATTAAGTGATTGGAAATGGGTGAAAACAAAGCTACTTAGCCTGCAAAGGGGCAGACCATTGTCCCAGTTGCCCCGGCGTGTTCTGACATTTTTCAGAGTCGGAAGCACCAGCTGAAACTGGGCCATCTCCTGCACAAACTGGTTCAAAAACTTAAAACCAAACCATCGCAAATTGGTGGAGAGACACCTTTTTTTTTTAAAGGGAGCCTAAGTTCATGCTTCACATGCTGTATTCAGCTTCCAGATTAGATCTTTTGTTTTTCCCCTACTGCACAAACATGAAAAGGGTGAATGAGGTGGAATGTCCATTTATCCTAGTACCATATTACTATTTTCAATGTCACAGAAACCTTACTTTTMACCTGTCAAAAGTTCATCAGAACTGCGCAGTATTTGCTGTGTTCTTCTGCAGCACCAGACCATAGAGGGATTCATGCCATTTTGCAAGACCTACAATACTATATACATAAACCTTCAAAGCATTTAACAAAAAAAATAGTTACATATTTCTTAGCATTAGCCTTTAAATATTATCTCTATTTTCAGCCTTCGGAAGCTCAGCTTTGAAGACACACCCCCCCCCCCAAACAGCATAGTAGATTGAAACACCAAACAACACAGAAAAAGAGGCATTTGTGACTGACAGGAACCATCAGCAGGGCAACCTGATCGCACCACAACAGTAATAAATAGGTTACTGCATCTACTACCAGTTTCCACTACCTTGTTTGCCAGGTTATTACATATACAGAGTAGCCTTCTGCTGAGAGAAATACACTTAAATTTCAGCCCATGACCTCATATTTTACCTTTTTGCTATAGATTCAGACCTAGTTCTGTGTTTGCCCCCTTAGGTACTTGTACACTGTAATTAAATCCTATCTCACCTGCTCCTTTTTCACGGCCCAACATGTTAAGGTCTTGGAGCCATTTCTTCAGAAGAGGTATTCTCCCATCTCCTAAATTAGCCTTGTTCCCTGGACCCCTTCCAAACCTTCCTTAGGGAATGCACCAAATTACAAACCTCTTGAAAGATTTAGAGGTCCAGTGGGGCTGCACGTGGTGCAATAATTGGGGGAGGCTGGCTTTAAAGGATATGGCTGGGCAGGTTAAAGTCAATGGAAGTTCAACCCGTGAAGAGATTAGAGGATCAAGGCTTAACAGTCTGAATGCAGTATGTGACCTAAAGACGTTAGCAGGGATTCAGGCAGTGTCTGTTCAAATCCTAAATCTAGGGCTAACTTTCATTTGTCTGTGTGCATTTTAATACCCGGTGTAAATAGTTATGGCTGTGGGGAAGCCCATGTAGTAACTGCAATTTGCTCCAAGGGGTGCGTAGCTGGAGGGAGACACCTGAGCATTTATAAGATGCTGCAGGGAAGGAGGACAGCAAGGGTCCCTGCCCCAGAGGCTGAGGGGAGGCAGCGAGGGAGGAGCAGCTCTGGAAGCTGCTGGATTCCCATGCTGCCCATGCAGAGCCAGGCCCAGAGACTCCCTAGAGCTGCCAGACCTTGTCCTCCAAAACTGCTGGTAGGGGAGTGAGGGGGAGAGCTCCCAGAGCTGGAGCACCAGCACCCCACCTCCTCGCCCCCAGCCACGTTGGGGAAGTGTGGAGGGCTCTGCTCCCTGGCTGGCTTGGCCAGCTGTGGGAGGCTGGACTGCCGCCCGTCCCACCTGGCAGGCACCGTGCCGCAGGTCTGCGCCTCCAGAGCTACTGTAAAACAGTTATGGGGGATGCCTAAATGCAACAAATACATCACATAAATAAACCATTAAGTGTAATTTGTCCTGAAAGCGAAAGAAATGTTCTGTTTAACTATGCCTGGTTGTTTGGTGATTGCAGCAAGTGCAGTGACAGTCACTATGATGTACTGTGTTCTGCTGAACAGTCTCTTAGTAACASCTGTGTGACAACTCATAAATGACATTTCTCATATAGGACACCTGATAATGTCAGCTTCACTACACTGATACACCCATTTCTCTAAGTCTTTCAGATATCTGGAGAACGATGTCTGCCTAAAAAGCAAAACCATTTTGTGCTATTCGTCAGAAGACTTTGCACTTTGTTTTCCACAGAAAATAGTGATGTCCTTTCTGTGTCATAGGATAGTCCTAATCCCAATATGAATATAAAACATTAAATAAAAATAAGGACAGGAAAATGGATCGCAGTATTTGCCCATTTATCCCATGCAAATGGGTCTATAAAATGAAGTTATTTTTAAAAAGCAATACTGTAAATCTTTTGGGKAGTGGGTCAGGAAATTCTAAAACACATTATTCAAAGGCCTTTCCTGTAAGAAGTGGACTCCTAGGGCTAGACAGCACATTTCCAAAAACTGTGGAGCTCCGTGAATATCAAGAGCAGGACTGTTCCTTAAAACCCTCCAGTCCATATTCTGCTAGTGATCCCTATAAAATATGTGTCAAATCTAATATTTTGTGTATCGGTTATGCCTCCTCCAGAAAAGACCCTGGCCATGGATCAGAGGGTCTTGTTTAGTCTTTATCTGACAACTGTATACTCAAACTCCTAGAATCACTCTTTTCTTCTATCTTTTATTCTACTTCTTTCTGTGTTTTCTTTACTCTGTCTCCTTCCTTTATATTATAGGTGGGATGAAGAAATATAGCGTAAGTCAATACCTGTAGAGTATTTCCTTCCAGAACCCACACTGAAATGCTGTTCATTTACCTGTGGTCTCTTATACTTGGCAACCAGCTAACAACATGATTTTTAAAATGTTAAGGGAAAAAGTTCAGGTAATGAAACAAAGTCCGATTAGTGGGACTAATGTCAAAGGGTTAATGTCTTTGCAAAGGATTAAAATGTGCACAATACCAGGACTGACTTTATTTACATGTTTTAGACAAAGTGGGAGAGAACTGCTGAAACCTCCAGCATGAGTGGCAGCCATTGCCGGTTGTTTGACTTACAACATGACCACAGACGACAGACTCTACTAATTTCTTGTGAGAAATGGACCTTGTCTGAAGGAGCTTGCAATTTAAACATGCAAAACAAGAGGCTGGAGGAAAAACAGAGTCAGAAAACTCAAAGTCAGGCAGCGGGTATGTGATAAAGTCAGCAATTGCATAGATCCAGATCCTCTTCCTGTTTGGTTTCATTCAAGGATTTCAAGTCTTAGGTTATTCTCACAACAGTACAAGAAAAGAAGTGGCAAATTAAGGCAGCCAAAGTCATTATCACTATATCTAAAAGCTGCTAAAATCCAACTGAAGATTTTTTTTATGATTTAAATCAGTTTTAAACAGGCCTTGAATAGGCTCTGCAAGGCTACCTAGCAAGTTGGTGGCAAATCCAGTACAGTTTAGGAAGCCCAGACTCGGTTACAGCCCACGCTGCTGGTGAATCGGTCTTACTGCCACCTTCTTAACTTAGTCCTTCACTGCTCCCTCCAACTTAAATGCAGGATTCAAAAGGAGAGCACAATGCATGCCACATTGATGTAAAGCTTTCTCCTCTGATTTTCTAAAACTACATTTTAATTTTTGTTTGTTAAAAGACTTAATGTTTAAATCATCTGTTTTAACAGACAAGAAAATGTGTTCTGTTAAAAGATTCCTACAGTGTATGTATGGCCTGTTTAAATAACCTTTTTCCCATCTTCTCTGTAATCAGAGGATTTGAATTCTAATGCAACACGTTCATGCTAGAACCTGATTATATCCCAGAGCTACAATTCTGAGTGGCATCAGTCCATGGTATCTGACGGTATTTGCCAAAAACATGTCAGGACTCCCCTATAGTTCAAATCACCCCATAAATTCTACACTTACACAACATCGGTGACCTCATACTCAAAGCATGCCTTAATGATCAAGCAAGTGGAAACGTTCAGTAAATACATTGAATGTTTGACATTGTTATCAGTGGGTGTTCCCTGGGTCTCTTGTGAAACAATCCCAAGATTAACGCAAGGCCAAGAAGAGTCAGCCAAGTGAAACCCTTAAAAGTTACTTAAGAAATTTAAATAGACAACAGTATTTTTCTATGCTAAAATTCAGCAAAATATTTCTTAAGAGAAGTACTGGCAAAACAAAAATGTATTTTTTGAACAATGAGTTATCTTCACTGCTTTGACTGATTTTCTTTTAAGTTATTTCTGCTGACATTATGAAGCTGGGAGAAGTATGCCAGCCTCAAGAGGAGTTCTGAGAAATTAAAGATTTAGAAGTCTACAAAAGCTTTGATGAAGTCCATTATAAAAATGATGCTCAATATAGACAACTATTTCAGCCTTTCAGCCTCTCTAAATCTGGCCTTAGAAATACTCCCAATGAAAAAAAGGTTGATTCCAAAAAGCAGAGCACAGTGCCCCTTCTACAGCGCATGAAGGACTTGGCTACTTCTGCTGATTTCCATGTCAGCAGGCATTGACATGCTATAGCAACATAACAGAGGGAGAAAGGAATAGAATCAGAAAGAAAAACAGATTTTTTTATTCTTTCTATTTCTCTTTCTTCCCCTTTAGAAACTGTATTGACTTTACATGGGTGCTTTCCCACACTGTGCATCAAGTGACATCCTACATCAGACCTATGGCGCAGCCTCTTAGGCCCACACAGACGGTGGGGTCTATCCACATCGCCTCAATGGCCTGAACAGCAGATAAAAGAAAAAACATTTAACAACTTCGTGTCACAACCATCATGCTTAGCATTGCCTTTCCTTTGTAGTCTTGTTAAGAATTAAACCCTGACCCTGTAAATATTATACACACCTGATTATGTACCTGATTAGCCTTCTGAAGTGAATGGGACAACTCAAATGCTTTAAGTACATGTACAAAGGATATACAGGGCAAAGTCTGAGTTTGGAAACTTCATGTTAATATATCTCGTATCAATACAGAGACATAAAAGAGACATTAAAAAAAAAGTCCCATAGCTAAACCCATCAACAGCAAGAAGTGCAAAACTGATTTCCTGACCTGCTGGCTGGCACTCAGTCAAAAGCATCGCCTGGTTACCTTTGCACTGAAATGATTTCCATCAAATAATTCACATTCATAAACTAAAGAACATAAATGGAACACCACAAATGACAGATTTGCGATGGCCTGAGCTGAAAGGAACTTACTGCCTAGGATTACAGGTACCTGTATGACCCTACAAGTTGGCTATAATGCTGTTCAAGGTGGTGGTAAAAATGATGGATTACAATCACATGTATGTGCGCTACATTACTAAGTAATGAGCTGCACTGTACTACATGTTTTGCCTCCAGGAACATCTACTTATGTCATTCTTTTTAGTCGTCTTTTTGCAGCAGAACATCATAGTTTGATAACCAACATCTTTGGTTTCAGGGGTGTAGAATTGTGCCGAATCTTTAGTCTCAATTACTGTGTGTAAAATGAAATATTTACAACAAAATAGTCCAAGGATTCTACAGACAAAAAAAAATAATAATCAGGCATGAACATTCATTAGCAGAAGTTTCCCACTTTCCCTCCTTACCTTTGAATTCAAAACCTCACCGTGTCAATGAGCACATTCACAAGTAAACACGTGAGAGGAAAAGCAGTGCAATACCCCTCCCAACAGCATCTGTGGTCTCAGCTCTGTCATACCTCTTGCATGGCCTTAAACTAATCTGATGGCCTGACTTTCAACAGCGTCTAAATGCCTAAAGAAATAGAAAATCATTTAAAGGGATGTACCAAGCACCTAAACAAATTAAGATTGTCCCATTTGCTTGTATACTTCAGGAATGAACTTGCATTGGTGGTGAAGGAAAGCTTTAAGGTCTTCCTTAGGAAAAGAGCTGAGCCTGGACYGAGAAATGAGTGGGCTGACATTTCATCCCCCGCTGGATCCCACGGCACTGAAGAGGCATCATGAGCATCCTGATGCAGTTCTTTGGCTTTATTCCTCATCAAAGATAAAGCTTATTTTCATTTTAATCACAGTTTTTTTCAACCTAGGGATTTCACGTGGATAGCACCTTACTGGAATAAGTGATACCAGCCATTTTGTGGTAGATGATGGCTCAGTAATGATTTTTAATGTGGGTAAAAGGCTATATTACAATAAACAGAAAATACATTTATCCTATTATAGCTAATGCCAAGGATAAAATCCTCTGCGACTCCTCCATGTGCACACAAACCAGATGCTGACAGGCCCAGCTGCAGGCCCCATTTTACCAGTTTATCCATTTCGTCCTCAGTGAGTAATTGCATCTTGTCTTGTTTCTAATCTAATTCCATCCATTATCCAAGATTGATAATTTCCAGGGATGCAGTACAGGGGCGGGAACGTCTGCAAAGAATAAAAACTGTGCAGATCTATTTTGTGATATATGCAGCCCACGACTCTTCTGCCTACACTTCTTCCATCTGAGTAGGTCTGCATGTGCAGAGAAGAGGAAAACGAGAGGCACAAGCCACTATCTGAATATCCAATGTATACGCATCCCACATGGCAAAAGTGAGTGTATAGCCTGCTGTTGGCGATGACATGCTAAGACCACTGCCTATAGCATGAACCTATATATTCACTTGCACTCTTTGCCTGTCCATACTTCTGTTTCTTGCCTTGTGTTAGATGAGAAGCTTATTCAAGCAGCTGTCACCTTTTTGTTTTGTGCCTGTATGGCAGCCAAAACAGGGGAGTCCCAGTTCAGAAAGGGTGTCCTATGCCAAAGGTAGCACAAATTAAAATGCCTCTGTGTAAAAAGGACATGTATTAGGTCATTGTCTACATGAGGTAAAGCGGACTAGCAGGATCAAATTGCCCACTTCTGGAGGGGCAGAGGTCTCCTCTCTTCAGCACTCTTCTCTCCCCATTTTTGTCCCTACAAAGCCATCTGGGGACAGAAGGATGTCTTAGCAGCTTCTCAGTAAATGCCCTCCACCACAGGGTCTGAAAATTCAACCCAGTGTTTTAACTGGGTAGTGACTTCATTTGGAAGTGAACCTGAAGGAGCAAAAGGTAAGATAACTCCTTGTCTCCAGGAAAAGAAGAGCAAAATGAAAAAGCAAGGAGTCCTCTTTTCCAAAGGCGTAAATCAGCCTTTTAAACTCACAGCCCCAAGGGAACTGCATATGCTATCCATAAAATCAGATTGTTTATGAAATTGGATGTTTGTTTAATTCATTGGTGTTCATGTGCCTGGCTCATCATAAATCTTAGTATGTAAATCACCCAACTACATAGATTTCAGCACGTTCAGAGTTCACACTGATTTCCATACAGAAGACGTTAGAGAATTCCCGATTTAGTCATTAGCACTGTTTTAAAGGTTATTTACAGAGTCAGAAATGTGTCTCCTGCTCCCAGTCCTCCACCAGTGGCCTCAAACCCTGCAAGATGAAGGTGGGTTTAGGGCCCTGGGGCTGCACTCCAGCTGCAAGCCTGGGTGCCCATATGGACCCTGCTGCCCTCTCCCCAGCTGGAGGGGACAGAGCTCTAAACCATGCCCATGCAGTGCTTGTGCTTTAAGCCCACATTACAGTTTGGGTCCCTCAGGAGACTCATTTGGGCATTTAGGTCCCTCCATGCTGATTTCTGACTCACACAGGGGCTCCGGTGGCCAGTGGCACCGAGGACATTGAGCAGATATACACATCTCTGTGCTACAAGGAGGATCACGTGGACACGGGAAAATTTAAGATATCACCGCCTCAGCTAATAGATGGTCTGAACTGGTCTCTGTAAGTTTGCAGCTCAAGTCCAACCCCTGAGCCCGTGTCAGGTACTGAAGCAGACAGCAGAGTGCATTTTTAACACAGAGTTTATCATGCCAGTTTATGTGTTTTAAGGCTGTCAGAACCAGGATGCATTTGAGCTCATTTATCTCACAGAAGGCAGCAGCATGATGGAGAATAAAACCACACCACTGACACAAAAGCAGACTGAAGTTAATTTAAAAACAAAGCTAAACATCTGCTCCAAGAAACAGCTCTCTAATGCATAGATGGGAGCGCTAAAGTTTGAAACATGATGGAGTGTTTAACCAGTACTACACCAGCTGTTAAACATTTTTGGCAATGGTGCAGATATTATCTGGCAAGTTCTCTTGAGCAGCTGACAAGAATGAAGAGTGACAGATATAAGAAACAGAAAATGCCAACCATATGGCATGAATATTATGCTAATGTTTCAGGTGTCAAGCAGTAGTCGCTTGTGTTTAATTTGAGTGCGCAAAATTTATATGGATTTTAATGATTACACAATGTTATACACAATTACGTTTACATCTCCATATTGTTACAACTGTAATTTTGCCATTTAACAGTAATAGATACTGCACTAAATTTGTCCACTTAGGAGCAATGTTGTTATCTTTATGGCTTTAATAACACATTTCTACCTCACAGGTGTAATATTTATTCCTACAAACAATACCACTGCAGTCAATGAATATGCTTGTGATCCAGTCTGCAAGACATCGCTGGCTGATGCTGTAGCTAACGGCCCACGAGAAGTGCAGCAGCCAAGCTGTTTATGGGTATGTCTCCACAGAGTCAACGGTGCTAATTTGATCCCCAAACCTCTTCACGCTGCTGCTGGTGTTGTATTTACTGTGCCTTTTGAAAGAAGGGGTCAGCCCCTGCCCTGACCAGGAGGGAGGCCTCATGGCAGACTGGGTGTCTGAGCTTGAGGCAGTGAAGAGGAGCCCGCAGGCGGTTCAGCTCTGCCAGGTTTCCCAAAGGGACCTGCTGCTAAGCTGTTTTACAGACCATGTGCCACGTCAGAAATGAATTTTCTCCCTAAGAAGTGCAAGTAGCAAAGCCTGGTGCCATAAAATTGTGTGTCYTACTTGCTCTGCATCTCACAGGTGATGAAGCTTAGATCACCCTCACGTCTTTGATGACAAAGGAAAACTAGCCCGAAATGCTGGGATTGTCAATAGCTGGCTCACACAGACAAGGCATAAAAATGTCTGTTTGGTGACAGCAGACGTGTTTGATGGCTCATTTTGGGCTGAGGCTAATTCTCCATCAGTGCATAAAGTAGTACATAGCATGTGTGACATCTGCACTGAGGCACGGAGCGGTGGTTTGACTGACTGCGAAGAAGGCCAGCACCACCCCTCGCGTCCGTTTTACAGAAGGAATAAAAAAAAGAAATAAAAAAAGAAGGATGGGGATGTTAAGTAGACAACACAACGTGGAAAACACTCAGTGACTGTTTTTTCATTATCAAAAAAGGCTTGTGCTGGTAATAAATGTCAGTTCAGGAACCATCCCTCTTTCAAGGAGGCCCCACCTGCCACAGTTGCAGTGTTAATATTAAGCTAAGAGAGGATATATTGGCTTTAGCTCTAGTAAGCACTTTCTGTCATGAAAGCACCAAAAGACAGCTCAGATGTTGCAAGATGAAGCCTGAATATTCGCCTGGAGATAAAAGTTGTGCCATTCTCTGGCGAGTTCCTCATTACAGAGGCTTGCTGAAGGGCAGGTTGCCCCCCTGCGTGGCTCTGACAGTGGCCTTGCCGGCCTGCCAACGTTTCCATTGCCTTTAGATGCAGCTCACACTTTCCAGGTTCTTTGGGAGCAGCATCCTCTGCTTCTTCTAGCAAGCCTTGGAGTCTCGCCAGCATCGGAGAGTCTCCCGTAAGCCCTCACAGCCCACTAGGGCCCCGCAGTTTACTACCTACCTGTCACCCTAATGTTGTCTCAGCATGTCTGCCTACTCTTGACTGCTGTAGTGGTACTCCTATCAGCAGTGAGAGGCAGAGCAGCTCTCTCAGTATTTTTATTTCCCTGTTTTTCTAAAGGGCATAACCAAGTATTTTCATAAATGCAGTCTGGCTTTTTCCTCTTTGAAAATCTCCGGGCCAAGTCTGCATCTCATTTTTCTTTCCTATATAGAGTTTTGCACTTCAGGAGAGTTAGCTCACAATGTTTTCAAAGCAATATTCAATGTATAATTCATATTAACACAGGACTGATCCTAGTCCACACACCCAGCTTTCAGGTTAAGCTCTGGAAACTGCATTTTTATGTGTAGAGAACAGCTCTGGTCATAATGCCAAGCGCAATAATAATTTCAAAAGGAGGAAAAACATTGCACTCCAATTATCCCCTAACTGCTGCAAAGGCAAAGCAAGTGTAGTGTTTAGGCATAGTCAGAAGTGAGATCTAAGCCCCATAAGCAGAGGTAGGATGCAGCTGTCCCATAGTACGTCTCTGTGCTTTCAGTTTAGTACATTGTCGGTCTTGCTGTTGCACCAAAGATATCTTGCATCTATATCTAACATAGCAATTGTTTTAAGTTACCTGTTTTATTTTGCTCTGAAAAGGCACGAAGCCATCCGGTCTCAGTTTGGCGGTGATAACCAACAACTCTGCTGGTAGCAATGACTGTCAAGTCAATGGTGAAAAAACAATGGAAAGTGATTTCGGAAGCACAGCAGAAGCAGTGATCTGCGTGGGCACCAGTGCACCTGCAGCACCCGCAGGGAGGAGGCAGAGATAGATGTGCCTCCTGGCACGCTGTGCCTGATTGCAGGCCACGGGCAGAGGCATGACGAAGCAGGAACTTGCCATCCCCTGCACAGCCCCGGGTGAGGAGGAGGACGTGGAGGAGCAGCGGATGGCCGAGCCCAGTATGGACACGGGCAGGTAGGAGCCAAGGGATGCGAGCGCTGCTGCCACCTGCCCTGGTACTTATCCTTGGGTTGCCTTGGGGAATGCATTTCACACCTCTGGGTTTCTGTTCCTCCTCCCATCTTTTGTTTGTGATCTTTTCAGAGCAGGACTGTCTCCTAATACGTGTTTATACAGTGACTAGCACGATGAGGCCCTGATCTTGCTTGAGGCCTCTAGGCATGACTGTAATACAAACGATAAATCATCATCATAAAACAGGACTGCACAGATCCATAACTTCTGTCATAATTCATGGCTGAAGTGTCAGCAGCTCACAGACACATGGCAAGGTCAGGGAGACCATGAAGGGCCAGGATAAGTGAATCCACACAGAAAAGACGAGATGCTGAATGGCTTTGAAATATTTTTAATATCTGTCAATGTTATACCCGTGTCAGTTCACAGCTGATTTCCTTTATTGATGCCACCTCCTGACAGCAGTGATGTGGCCAGGAAAAGGATTGAGCCACATATCACAGCAGAAGCTGATGGCAGTCACCAGGGTGCAGCCTGCAAGAAAACACGCATGTGTGGTCGGCAGGTGCTTCCCATCCACGCCTTTTGTGCTGCACTGTCCCCCACGCTGCACTGAGYGCACCAAGCAGGCAACCAAGCTTCAGCAAAAGCATTTCTTTGTCCTTTAATTACTTATGGAGGTCTACAGACCCTCTTCTCTTTTTCCCCTCTACCCCATGGAAGAAAGCTGTGTGGATATCTCACGCAGAGGATTTCAGCAGCTCTGGAGACTCTCCCTCCCGCCTGTGAGTCAGCTCAGATGTACACAAGGCGTCGCTGGCCGGGGAACCGCTTCCCCAGCAGGAGTTCCCAGGCAGCCTCTGGGCACGTGGCTAAATTCCCTCATGGACCCATCGTTGCTCAAATCGGCACCAGTCAACAACATGCTTTGCAGAAGCTGTCATCACACTCTAGGGTTACACATTTTTTCAGTGTCCCCTAACCTGTAGAGGCAAGGAGCTTGGGAGACCCGGAGCGTAACAGGAAAGAGTTCACTGCAGGAATGTAAGGAGCTGACGGTACAAAACCCAGCAGTTTTGTCCATTCAAAGCAAGTCAAGTAAGCATACAAATACCTTTAAATCATTATATCTGGCAAGAAGCCATGCTGTGTCTTCAGCCAAAGTGTGATGCTTTGAGAAAATGTAGCTTCGGTGAGCTGAATATCAGATGAAAAAGAAGCAGTAGGGAATGTTCAAGCTGTATTTAATGGAAAAATAGTTTGTTCTTGATGAACTGAAGGATTTAGACTATTCCTCTCTGTAGCTTCGCATCTTCCAGGTAACAATGACCAGTCTCCTCCTTATTCCTGAGATTTGAATTTTCAAAATATTTTTAAATGTTTCAAAAGAAATTTAGTCTTCAAAGTCTTCCCTGCTGTAGGCTGCTGAAGGCTAGCCTGTCTGTCACGTTGGTTTGACGGCTTACACAACAGGGAATACCGCCTTATTCCCAGTTATGACTGGAAGCTTCTTTAGTGACTCCTGTTTGCCAGATGACATTGTTTGTTACACAGACAATTACAATAAGAAGGGTTTTTTTCACAATTCATCTTCTAAAAATTTTATATTTGGTATTGAGTACTCTAAAGGAAAGCAGATTATTATCACACAATTATATTGGCAAAATCATGCATGCTATTGAAAGAAAGAAATCAGTCCCAGATTCAGATCCTGGTGTATTAACAAAACCAGAATAAGTCCTCTTACTTCATCTTTGTGGAGTAAATCTCTATAATTAAGATGAGAATTGGGCCAAATAGCTTTGGCAGAGCTGACAGCATAAATCAGATGAACAGAGAATTAAAAAAATGGAGAAGGAAGGAGAAAAGTGGGAAGGGCTGAGAAGTGACATCAAATAAAGGAGATGTGAAAGAGATGTGCTCGAACCTGGGCGAGGATGTGCTTTGGGATAAATGAAACAGACAACAGCGCAAGAGGCAGTTTTCCCTGGAGAGCTACCTGGTAGTAAAGTGCTTCAAAGAAGAATTAATTCAGAGAATATGCCATAGTCGATATGATAATGCATGCATTAGGCATCAAGAGAGAAAAACCAGCATAGAAAAAGATCCAGAGGAAGTAAAGGACAAAAAATGTTCAAGCAACTGGAAGGCTGGACAGAAGGCAGAAGTTTTGAGAATGTGCAGGAACCAGACTTGGGAAGGCTGGGCACTACCTGAAGGCAAAAGGCACTTCAGTCTTCCTAAAGAAAGTAATTCAAATAATTTGGACTGCCCTGCAGTATGATGTAAGTGGGCTACTGACACGCTTAATGTTAGATGCAATGCCACTAAAACGTTGCTTGGACATTCTTGTCCATTTTACTGCTGCTGTAGCAATGCAACAGCCCACAAAGCATCACCAAAAGGGTCCTCCTTCCACAAGGCATCACCAAAAGGGTCCTCTCTCTTGGCTGGCTATGCTTGTATCTTGCTCTATAAAGGCCAGATCCTAGTAATGTTAGGCCAGCATCCCATTCTCATTGCAATATTCAGAAACCCTCTGAAATACCTAATTTAAATCCATACAAAACAAAGCTCTTTGCATCCTGATTTCAAAAGATCAGCTTGCCATCCTCTCTCATCCTCCCCACATACACTGATTTGTGGTCCTCCCTGTAAGGTCCTTCCCTTTAAGCTCACCTTTTCTATCAAATCTTACTGCTTACGAGACTGACTATTCCTCGCTTTGCCCAGCTAACAGCAGCAGATTCAATTTCCAGTCTATCATCTGCCTGTCTTGCTTTCCTTCCACTCACATATAAAGTTAACCTAGTAAACTTCAGACATAGTTTTTAATATAGTTAAAAACTTTAAATATAGTTAACTTCTAATTTTTAATATAGCTAATGTAGTAAACTCATCTTCAAAATCTCTCCTTGAAACCTACTTCTGTTGTGGTGCCCTGCAGCTCATGCTTATCTGACAGTGGTTAGGTGAATGTGGACTTTTGTTTCTACTTCTGATTTCTACTTTCTACTTCTTCTATTTCTACCTGTTGCTTTTTGTTGCCATCTCATCTCCCCAGCCCTCTGTGCAGGTAAGTGTGGATCAAGGTGGGGCTGTGAAGCTGTCTGACTGTCAGTGCGGTCACTGAACCATGAAGAAAAGTCCTCCTAACATAGAAAGTCTTCACTACAGGCAGGCCTAGGGACTATTTGCTCTCATTACCATCCTCTCTGGGAAGGCTAGGAGACATCTGTTCAATCAGTGTAATAGCCCTGACCTCCATTTGCCCTTTGTCTTTCCAGCTGTAGAGACCCACCCTGATCTCTCATTAACAACATAAAAATAAAAACACTGTTTTGTTTTCCCACCTCCAGGCAGCTGCAGAACCTTCCCTGACCAGCCATAAGCCCTGGAGTCCCTGGAGTCCTAACGCTTGGGAAACCCACTAAGAGGTCTTGGTTTGCAATCTGTGAAAAGCAACATTTTCCCTCATACTCCGTGCCTTTCAGCTAGCTTAATCTGGGATCAGCAACGGGGGGGAGATGATACGGGCTGAACTCATGGCAAAGGAATGCAATGGAGAGAATGGCAGTGGCAGAGGACCAAACTAGATACTAGGTTATTTCATTCCTCAGCTGTATAATTCGCTATTTTAGATGAAGACCAGCATTAGTTACCCGCCCTGTTCTGAATCCCAGTGTTTCTGTTTCCTTACTGCGCTGGCCTACAAGGCTTGGGCTCCTCAGAAGGCTTTTCTTGGCTGTCTCGTCTCTACAAGCTGTTGACACTGACTCAGCCCTAGAGCTGTTAGCCAAATAACATAGTTAGCAAAGGCTGGCCTCCTTGACTAACTTGGCCAGAGACACCTTGCGTGCAGAAAAGAAGAGATGTGGGATTTACTTACGGGTGCAGCTCTACCGGGAGAATCAGGCACATGGTCTCTAACATTTTTGCATACTTTCTAAGCCCTGCCAAACTTCTGCAGACTTTCCTGTTGCAGTTCTGTCCCGTTAGTGTCTCCTGGAGGAAAGACATGGAGCTGGCCAGAGCATGAAGAATAATATTCCCCCAGCTCACAGTCACGTTGCCTGAGGCTGCCTCCAGCAGGCAACCTCATGGAGAAAGGGCGAAAGGGACTCTGGGAGTCAGTCACTGCCATTTACATCAGAGCTACATCCCCACTGACAGGTGTGGCCTTATTTCCATCATTTTCTTGGCAGTTTGGAGGTTCATCATCAGATAGGATTGCTGGCCAGACCTCGCACGGGTGCCGTGGCTCTGCAGCGCACTCGGAGGCCCAGCTCTAGGAGTTCCCCATCCCTGCTCCCGCTGAGGTCGGGGCAGAGTCCCCATCAGCTGCCGCACACACAAGGACATGACCCTAAAAGCACAACTTTTTAAACATTTTGGAGGAACACAGATTGCTGACAGAGACTTTGAGGTAATCTAAATCTTAGGTGAGGATGAAAACTCTGTGAAGCTAGCTTCAGAGAAAGATTTAGTTTGGCCATCTCTTTAATCTGGGGATTGATTAAAAGAAGAAAAGTTTCAGTGACTAATTTCTACAGGGTCTGAAATATAACAGGTTATTAAACACACAACCCAACAGCTGCAGAATCTGACAGAGACATTGTTCTCCCTGAGCATTTGGTAATAGAGTATTTCAGATGATTAAATAGCTAATAAAGTCAAAGTCTTTGCTAAGTAGATGGATACCAGCAATATTGCAAAGGTAATTATAGATTTCTATCAAAAAAGTCTTGACTCAAAATATTTATTCTCAGACTGGAGCTAATATGTAGGTCTCAGTTAAAGAGAAAATATTTTAGCCACCATTAAAAGGTTTCCAATTTGCTCTACGGTAGTGGCTTTCAATTACAACCAGTTTCAAGGTGTATGTTTTCAGATTGAATATTTCTTTTTTCAAGGTAAATTCTCACCAGCTGTCACATGAAACTATTTCTTCCATTAATCATGATCTTATGCTTTTTAGGCAGCATAGGGATCTGCATCTTTAGGTTGTTTATTTCTTTTGCTCCTTCACAGGCATTAGACAGTTGTGATATCTGTACCTCTCTAAAGTTGCAGAGTGGTAAGAAAGGGTCAGAGGAATAGAAAACAGTGTTAGGGACGCTTGCAAAAAAAAAACTACAGAAGAGTCCTGCATGCACAAAATTATTCATTTGCCTCTTTGTTGCTATTTCAGCCTGTCTTTTTTTCTGCTAATCTTTTAGATCCTTTACTCCTTCCCTGTGAGGGYCATTAGAAAACCAGGGTGTTTTTTTATATCTTGCATACACAGCTATGTTAGCTAATTCACAGACTGAAAAAAAGTTCTTTACATCAGTAAATTATCCCATTATTACAGAGGAGCATGCAGTAGAGCTTATATTTACGCTGAAGCTAGTTTATCTCTATGATTATTTTTGCCTGGTTTATAAAAATGTAATAGATGCTCATTTCCATTTAGTCAGGCCAACACACATCATATAGCAATGCCCATGTCTGCTTTGCTTTGCATTTCTTGATGTCATCTCCTATGTCTGCTGTACCAACCCTACCCCCTGCCTCAACACACTCTTCTTCCTCTTTGAAGCCCTCTCTTGAGGACTCATTCCTATTCTAAAAACAGTGAGAAATTAGAGGGCAATGGCTCAACTGTAGAGCAATAAAAGAGATTTTAAATATATACAAAGAAAACATGTTATTGCATTCCTCTGCTACCATTTGGGCAGCCCTGCATTTCTCAGACAAAGCATTTCCAAGAAGCTGGGAGCTGCTGGGTATATGTGTACGGCACCCGGGCTGGAGGAAGAGCGCTGAAGGCCAGCACGCTCCCACTGCAGATGTGGCTGCCTCTACCACCTGTGGCTCCAGCATCACCGTCTGTGGGGTGAAGGACAGCCCATGCTCACCCCACCTATAAAACACAGCGTGGAGATGGCTGTGACTACAGCTGCGTGGGCAGCTTAACCTGCTCTGACATTGTTACAATGCCCGCACAGATTACTGTAAGGCATTAATAGTAATGGGCATTACTATTACTATTTTACTATGTCCACACATAGTAAAACACAGATAAAGCATGGGTGCCAGACCCTGAGCTCCAACCCTCCAGGAAGATCCGCCACAGTCAAGAGAGGATTGCTGGTGTACTCTGTCATGCTGATGAGTTGTAAAAATAGCCATATCAAGACCATGAGCAGGACTGTCCCTTAGTTGTCCCTTACTCACAGGAAGATCAGTCTCACAAGTTAACTGTAAATAAAGGATTTCAGCAGCATGCACATGGGATGCCTGCACAGTCAGAGGGGGTTGCTGCACCATGGATGCAAGCATGGAATGCATTACAAATGACCGAAAGCTGTTAGAGCTTACAGCACACCTGTGCAAGTACTTGAGTGTGCAGGATCCAGCAGGTTTTGGAGGCTACTACAATACATATTAAACTACTTAGTCTTCTGCATCTAAATATGGTTGCTAGGTTGGTTGAGAGTTAGGTTGAAGCCAGAAATTTGTATCAAAATCCCAATTTATATGACAGAGTTCAAGGACCCTTGTATCTTTTTTTTTTTTTTTTTTTTTTTTGTATTACCAGCCATTGAAAGAGATCCTAGCTGCTAAATGTTTGCTTAGGTTTTCAAGGCACTTACACTTCATGCTGTAGTTGGATCTAGGGTTTCGGTTTGTTCCCATTTCTAGTGAAGTTTGAGTGTAATAAAGAGTATTTTAACCTCTATTTACTGCACTGACCATCAGCTAGCTAGGTCTTTTATTTCTACTGTCAGTGACAATAAGAAATTGGTGACAAAAATGACTACTGTGGTTGTAACTGCAGTGTTATTTATAAACAGCTAGATGCAGAAAAAATGCAATTTAAATTTCATTGTGAGCAATATTCAGGCCTAGAGCTCCCTAATGCACAATTCATAGCTGCTTAAATTGTAGTCATTACTCTCATACTGCAATACTGTTTGTCATGATAAAGGGAAATTACTTTTCTGTAAATTACTCCTGCAAGATTAGTTAATTTACATTTGCAAAGGGTATGGAGCAGCATCTCAATTCCATGGAGATGTTTCTCAGAAGCATTTGGCAATTTAAGGTTTGGGCAAAAAAGTAAATGGAAGTCAACTTCAAAACGTAAAAAAGGGACAGTGCATTCATCCCAAGGTCTTTGTACCCCAATGAAAAGCAGCAATGAAGAGTAGATATATCACTTACAGACTGCCAACTTCAATGTGGCAGAAAATTGTATTGACGACCTGGAAGAGGCACGCTCCTCTCTGCTTCAGTACTGGGCAGCCAAGCTGGCAGCATTTGAAATCACTGCTTCTGACTACATGTGAGCTGTGCGTGCAAATAATTTATATAAAACATCCTACCCTTTGGCATCACCTTCTGCTAATGTCTGTATGTTTGTTTAATCCATCTTGGGATGGAGATAGCAAGAGCTGAAAACATGAGCAGGAATGTTATTTTTACTTACTTGCTTGGAAATTCTGGGTTAGTTTTAGCATGCCTGACTTGGATGCCCACCTGAGGCATCACAGCTCCTGATCCTAGAAGCATAATTTAAGGTGTTGAAGTTTGGTGCCTGAGTTCCTTGGAGGGGTGATGGAGTAACTGAGTGCAATGGTGCCCRAGGGACAATGCAGCGTTCTTCCACCAAGACCAAGAAGCTGCTTCAGGAAGGAGTGCCAGAGCATCCCCTGGGATCCCTCTCGCTAAAATCAGGGGCAGTGTGGGAGGGAGCAGCGGCCGTGCCTCCTGCAGCCTGTGCAACACTCCCCGGGGTGAGGGCACTTGCGGATGTGGCAGGACGCAGTTCTGTCACTCCCCAGCCCGCAGGGATTCACACCGACATATTCCGGACAGAGAGAGTAAAATTTTCTCTTCCCTCGGGGGAAATTGTGGAAAGGCCTTTGGAAAACACAGTGCTCAAGTGAGGCCTCAGATTTAGCACCGAGAGTGGGCAGGGTTGTAACCTACCTCTGCCCTGCAGCAAGGCAGGGTTGCTTAAAGCACCTTGAAGCTGAGGTCACAGGTATTTTTTTTGTGAGTTGAGCAGAACCTGTGGAGTGCAGACACACCACGTAGGTGTACTACCACGGACTACGTGCAGCTGGCGTGGCAGAGCTTAACCTCTAGGTATTATTGCAATTAAAATGATGAAATACCAACAGCACAGGCATCCTCAGTGCTGACGCTTGTGTTCAGGCATGTCGGACTATGCTGATACTGATATCCCAATCCTATATTGGCATCACAGCTCTCATGGCATTTTGCAATGTTTTAAATTTTAACCACTGCCAAATTCCAGCAAATATAGTCACAGTCCTCCTTCCCGATATTACTCTCTTGATACAACAAGGGGCAGAGTATCCTTATCTTTCCTCCCCAGCCTGAGCTGCGTGCGGTTGCTGTTGCTGTGCTTCGGTGCAGAATGTTTCAAAGGCAGATACTACACAGGAGGGAGTTCTCTGAAGAGTTTACAAAGTGTTTGAGGGCACCTTAATTATATGTTATTTCTGTTCCCATTAGGTTTAGTGGATTTGCAACACTGCTCAACCCAAAACTGGCCTCTGCTCCAGCCACCCATTAAGAATGTCACAAAGTGCTTAAAAATCATGARTGTTTATGTTGCCTTTAATTATTTTCCATTTCAGTTGCCTGGATTTTCTTTTGAGATGCATTTTCTTGGCTAACATCAAGACTAGAATCCTACCTTGCACAAAAGGTAAATCCACATTTGTTTCCAAGAATTATAATTAGGTGGGCCTAAGTGTAAAGATATAAAGGTGTAAAGATATGTATCAAGGTATAAAGATATGGATTGGAATTCTTAAAGTTTCAGCTTGAGACGATGACAGACAATATCCAAAATTATTTTCAGACTTTTTTTTCTTTGGCTAAACTCCGAAATATTAGAGTCAGTCCCACTGGTTTGCTCACAACTTAAGTCTTTAAATGCCCCCTTATATATATACTTAATATACTTAATATACTTAATATACTTAATTCCTCCACTTGTGTCACCGCAATAATATGCCAGGGAAAGGGCTCTTAGCCCTTTATTCATAGAGGGACAGACATAACTTAAACCATACGAGTTGCTGGTTCTGTATGATACGTAAACTGTTGAAAAAGGTAGGTTTTTTTGTGATGGCCAGATATGCCGTTCACACTGCTGTAATTTCAGGACATAATGCAGTGGCACTGAAACAGCTGGGGTTTAAATGTTGAAAAATCTAGTTGTGGTTGTAAAGGTTTTGGGATCAACTGCGTTTGGAATCCCTCTAATTTTTCTGGACAGAGCCGGAGAGCTCGTGGTCTGGGTTGCTCAGCAGTGCACCCCCCTGCTGCCCTGCCCAGCCCCCTTACAAGTGTGTGAACCCAAATGATGCACCTACCTTTGACACATGGATACACCTTTTTTCTGAGAACCCACAACCAGAAATTTAATTAAGGTAATTTAATTTGTCTTCAAAACAATGTATTATGCATTAATTAAGGTAACTTAATTTGTCTTCAAAACAAAGTATTATTCATTCACCCTAAGGCACGAAACACAGCACAAAGGGAAAAAAACAACATCAGAGGTACATGACTCTTATTCATACCTCATCTTTCCCCTTGCCAGCTTTTGTTCTTTCTCATTTTCAGTTTCAAGAAGCATTTGTGTAGTATTAACACGAGTCTGTTTTTTCAGTACTTTCCTTTGCCCTGTAACTCCCTTCCTTTCACACATTGCTACTGGACAGCTTCTCTCAGGTGACTCAAAGGCCCCAATTCCACAAAGATTTTATGAGATTACGGTGTGATACTTCTCAGGCCTGAAAAAACAGTGATATTAGCAGTGTTGCAGCCAAGGTGTTATCTCTTAGGTCCACAAACCTCCTTGAATTTGCGGGCTCTTTTGTATGTGCTAAGGCACTGCTTCTCTTTTTCTGCTTGATCCCTTTCATAACCCTTATTGACTAACTGCACAACAAATATCCCCATTTCACAAATGCATATGTGGAAGCAGAATATTCATTTTAAAAATAAAAATATCAGGCACTTTTTTTTAGTTTCCTAGTGGACTACTTATTCCAAAATAACAGCCTGTGATACATTCTTGTCATCAGCACCCGATGCAACAGAATGCTAAATACTTATAATAGGTAAGATTTTATAAAACTTTAAAGTTTTGATAAAGTATTATAAATCTTTATAAAAGTTTTGTAATTAGGCTGCATACAACATATGAATATTTTGTGTTACAGGGAAACCTTGTGCCCATACAGACAGAATTTAGTAAGATATTTTGGACTAATAGAGTGCTGTGGTTGAGAACATGCCCACGTAGCACAAAAATATCTAAGTAATGATAAAAAGTACTTCAAAAGAAACTATTTTAGCTACAGTTCAGCTGAGCCTTAGCTTCATCTAATCCCCACTTCAGTGGTAGATATGAGCACACTTCATTCTAGGAACTTGTGAAGCACCAAAGAAGAACAGGCACCCCCTTGCCTGTTGGCTTCGTTGGCGTTTTTTTCTTGGTGATGCTGAATGTTTAGAGACTTGAGTGTCCCTGGAAATCCACACAGCAGTTAGCGCTTGTAATGAACTCCTTAAAATCTGAACATACCACGTTTTTGTTTCCCATTCAGAGTAACCAGGAAACCAGCCTCACCCCAGACCCTATGCGGAATCCTCCCCTTAAGATCCTTTTGTAGCTTTGGCATTTCCAACTAGCAGAGATGAATTGCTATTGGTAAAAATATCACAGAATTCAGTTCTTTAGCTGCAGCAAGAGAGGTATAAACCAGCCATTTCTGACCAGCAATAGCAGTATGAGTTGGCTCTCCCATCTGAAACACAGCCAACTTATGCCTTTGGGATGAATTTCAGGAGATAGGACAGAGTCTGCAGATAGCCACCCAAAACCTCTCCTTTCTTTAGGGCAGCAGCTCTGGACTATCCTAGCATGCAGAACAGGGAAATCAAAGTGGTCGTAAGGAAGCCCCACCTATAGTACAAARTAATCCCTTTAGTCTCTCCACAACAAAGACCTGGGAGTTATTTTGCTGGGTAGGTGGCCATGGGAACAGTGTGGTTATCATCACAAAACAGAGGCGGAAACAACTTTCTCTAGGAATGGGGAAGCAGCTTCCAGGAGGTCCCAGAGTATCACAGAGAGCAGCACTTTCACAGCAAGAAGCCAAGCTTCCTAAAACAACATCACCAGTAAAGAGCAACATAAACCTAGAAGTTATCACGGAAAACCTAAAATCTTTCTGAGCAGGAGGAAAGAAAATAGAGTAACACATACACTTTATTGCTTGAGGTACATGTCAAAGGGTTAGACAAGGTATGACAGCAAGTAGTTGGATTTAGCACCTTTCTGTGAAAACACGCATAGTTTGAAGAGACATAACTGAAGTTGGTGGAATAGAAGTGAGATGGTGCTGTTTAATCTTTTCTTTTGGAAGAAGCTGCAGGTGAAAGCACAACTGGAAGCTGGCAGGACCACAGCCATCCTTCTGCTAGCAACATCCACAACTGCAGTAGCTCTTCGTTTACCTCCTCGCCCAGCCTGGAGGATGGAGTATGGAGCGTGTATGGAGCCACATTCCAGCTCCGGTCACACTGGAACGAATCCAGGGTCATGTCATTGACTTCAGTGAAGTTATACTTTATTCACGCTTGCCTAGCTGAGAATCTGGCCCATTCTATCTAGGTAGCAAAATCTAATAGAGAAAAGACTGACAGATTAAGGGAACAAGAAGTACCAGACTATGTCACATGAAGAGGAAACATTTTACATTATAAGGATTATAGAGGCCCTTTAGTTTAAGGACTTTATCAGCATTTAAAGGACAGGCCACTGAAAAGCATTTCTGTATGTGCCTAGATTTTTTTTTTTACCCCTCATTTTAGAAAATGGAAAGAAAATTGATTGATTTTAACATTATTGAAATTAAAATACTGCAATTTGTTCAACACAGAACACTAATTCATTATACAGTTTGGGTTAAGACGTCTTCCATTTAGGATTTCCTCCACATCAGTTAAGAAGGCCTCTCTGGCTGAAATATGTTGAGTTTCATGATTTTCTCTGTGGGAGCATTTTTCTGTCAGTGCCAAATTCAGCCTTGGGAAAAACACTGTTTTGCTCTGCTGGACAAATCCCGGGTGTCCCTGCTGTAGTGACCAACAAAAGATAGAGGAAAGGAATGAAGGTAAGGGAAGTTTATCATCACTGTATTATTTCAGTAAGTTCAGATTCACTCAGGCCATGGCTTGATGATACTGTAAATCTGACTTTAGAGATCCCAGTGCTGTAACAAAAACTCTGCAACCAATGATGTAAGAGTAGCGAAATGGTATAGATTTACTCTAGCAGTTCATTTGTTAAAGAAATATTGACGTTTACTTTGTAACAGGCAATGGACTGAATTGCCTCATCACCAGTTGTACGAAGTTGATATACACCCCATGTTATGTGCTCTGACTAATTCAGCAGAAATGCACTTGTATGCCCACACCTCATCTGGATGCTGTTTGTGTTGCTGCGTGATCTGGAGGTGCCCATATGGAGAACGAGTGGTGGTGGATCCACCGGGGATGGGATTTCTGCCATACCTAGTTAGCAATAACATGCCACTGATTTGTCTTTTCATATCACCTTTGGATTTCACCTGGGTCCACCAGAATATGAAAGTATAAACTGATGCAATGCACTTGTCAAGGCGCAGAAACATGAAGTTGCTTGCTTTCTAAGGAAAATATATGTTAAATTGGGAAGGGTGTTGGATTGTTTTGGGTAGCTAGAGAGAGCTGTGAAACAATCCAGACAGGATTTGAAACTTTTTTTTTAAAGCATGTATCTCAGCTTTTACTAACATCTAAGTGAATCAAGAAAAGTTCCAACATATAGTGCTTTTCATTCAAGATTGTATATAAAATAACATCCTAGGATGACAGAGGTCATCCTAGACTATCCTGGATGGTTCCCATAGGAAAGTGAAAATATCACAAGCCTGGAGTCGCAAACTGCCTGCTCAGGTTTGGACTCCTGACCTGGGTATCAGCCCCTAGAGCTCTCCCACAGAAAACGTTTTCATTATTCCTATTCAAACACATGCAAGAAAGAGCAGGTTATTAATGTTTCAGCTACAAGAATGATCCTCCTGTGCACTAGTAACTGCTATGTATCTGTTAAAATTATTTCTATAAATCTGCATCATAGTGGACAATATTCTCTTAAACTAATTTGCCGCAATCATCATTAATTGGCCAGCTTGCTAAACACCTGGTACCAACAGATTTTTCATCTAGCAAGCACAGTGCCACATAATGGTAACAGCAGGTTTTAACCTAATCCCTCTCCATACACAAGCAAACATCAAATGACGCCTGTGACAAAGACACACAGACCAGCCTGACATTTGCTGATAACTCCCAGGAGATTCTCCTTCAGCACAACTAGTCCTGCTCAAACACATTTTGCAGTGGAAAAGATAATTTGAAACCATTTCCAGCTAGACTAATTACATTCACTGAAAAGAGCATCCTCCTCCTCCTCAGTACACATTTATTAGTCCAGCCACAAATGCAGCTAACACTTTGTGAAGTTTTCCAAAGCAATAATTATTTCATCTTATGAGAATTCGCAACAGCTTGCTTGATAATGAAAAGTTATTATGCAGATATATACACTTCATGCAAAGTTGCACACACACAAAAAAAAAAAGTAAAAAAAAAAGTAGGCGTTTAAAACTGATGTTTAAATTCCACTCACAGTTTTGAAGTCTAAGCATAAAACTTCTTGCTTTGCAGCTGTAGCTCCAAGCTGTCTGGCAAGATAATGCAGTCCATCAGATATCCTGGTTTTGTTTTCTTGCATAAAAATATCATCTGTCATAGGCACAGGAGCTGACTTCAAGGACCAGCCCCTTCTGCGGAGCACACCAATCGGGAGACCCTGGGAGCACATGTGGAAAGCCGCTCGCCTGCGCGCCGGTCACGGGCAGCATATGCTCTGTGGGACCCAAGTGCCAAACGAACGCGGGTGTCAGTGAAACACGGGGCTGGGGGTGCTCCAGCCAGGGCTGCCTGGCCCCGAGCCCAGCCGTGGGAGGTGAAACGGAGGGCTGGCAGGGGAGCGCGACCTTGGCCGTGGGAGTAAAGGCTGAGCCTTTCGCTGACCGCCTCGGTGACACTGGTGCTGCAAAACCAGCTGTAAGGACACCAGAGCCTGAGGCCAAGAACTGTGCCTTGCTCCTTTTGGCCTTATTCTTTACTATTTTAATAAAAATAATCTCATTTACCATTGTATTAAATGCTTCTTCACTTTTTCTCCTAGTTGCTATTCTAACCCCATTTATGGCTTTTGATTCCAAGACTCATCCCTGCAAAACCACGCCTGTGGAAAAGTCCTGGGCATTGCCAGCCCCTTGTAACAGGGGGGCTGGCAGTGCTCTGGACCCAGCGGGTCAGCCTCGTCTGGGTTTTCCTCCTTTTCCCCAAAAGCTCGCCCTCTCCTCCCGCTGCATGGCTGGCTGCCTGCGGGCTCCCTGCTCCTCCTCTGCCTCCACCGCCTGCCCGGCTCTGCAGGCTTTGCTCCGCGCCTGTCAGTCAGAGAGGTCATTTTCTTCTTGCATCTGTTTAACCTGATGACACTTGAACTGCTTAGAAACCGTATTTAGCGACACACACCCGCAGCTTCCTGGCTCGCTGAGTGCTCAGCCCTTGCGTAGAACCAGGGGTGAGAAAAATGCGTGTACATTAATGCAGGTTGAAAGTGCAGCAGTAATGCAGTGCACAAAGTCAAAAATCAGACCGTACATAGGTGAGCGTGATGAACTAACATCTGTAGATTTGTTTTCACTCCTGGAAGCGTACTTGCAAGTCACAACATGCTGGGAAGGGAAACCAGTAAGCACACCAGTGTGAAAGCCGTGCCTTTTCGAGCCGAAGTACGAGACCTAAAGGCCTTCCCATCTCGCACCTCTCATAATCTCAGTGCTGGCTTTATTAATTCAGAGTAGTAGCTTTATTGGATCAAAGAGCCTTACTTTTGCAGACAGGGTGCGGGTGAGAGTGGACTGGCTGTAATAAAAAACACTAGCTCTAGTCTGTGAATAACTTGCTGGTTTAATTAAATTAATTTTGCTTCTAAATTCTAGCTTAGTAGATTACTAAGTCACTAGAGGCTCATTTTACAATGCTTTTCCTATGGCGGATATAATCAGGCTGGTTAAAAACTTTGACAAAGCTCCTTTTTCCACCCCCAGAACCCACTGGTTTCTCAGAGGAAAAATTCCCGCAGAAAGACACTGAGACGTGACTGACTTCGGTCAGTGAAATAAGTTCCCGCTGGTTTCAGGGTGGAATTTCCATTTCCAGAGGCTGAGGCCAGTGCGCCCCGAGCAGGAAATAACTCTCCATTAGTAAGAGCCAAGAGCTGTAGTGGAAGTAATTTCTTTTATCGGCTGCCGGCGGGGCRGAGAGGAGTGAGAGGGACCGTCTTTGGGGTGTGTAAGGTCTTTCTCAGATCTGCAACAAGGAGCAAACTTGTTTCCAGTTCCCAGCTGGGAACATTTTGTTCAGAGGTTTCCGAGCTGGGAGCGGCCAGGGCAAGGCTGGCCGGAGGTTTTCCTGCCCGATCCTGATCCTGATCCTGATCCTGATCCTGATCCCGCGGCCGGGGCTGGGCATGGGGTTGGGGCTGGGTCAGCCTGCCCGGCTCTCCCTGGGGCTGCGCCCCGCAGCACGGCGGGACCAACCTTCACCCCCTTTTGCTGCTGAAGAAGAGGCACCATCCAGCAGCACTTTGGAGCCTGTCAGTACTGGTTGTAGCCACGGAGGGGGTGGCACAGCCGGCCCAAATTCGCATCGGGCCTGGGAAACTCAGCCTGCCAGCCTCTGTTAAACACTCAGCCAAGCCAGCTCTGGAAAGCTAAGCATATATGCATTAATGGCTGAGATTTAACAAGTTACCTTACCACAGCAGTTCAAGATGAACAGTCCTGTCATCTCTCTCAGCCTATTTACTTACCAACACAGCGCGGCTCCCCGCAGGACATGGGTGCCATCTATTAATTCCCTGGTCTATTGCATCTCACTGGCAAGTCTTTTTCCTCAACTCCCAGCATACATTTTTTTCCTCTCCCTTTAGCCCTGATTATGCCTGACTGTGTCATACTAAATTCCTGTCCTCGGTATTTACAGCCTGCAAATATTTGTAGACTTATCACATCGCCTGTGAGGCACCGCTTCACCAACCTCTATGTATTTTTTTCCTCATTAATCAGTTCCTCCAACCCCTCTATTTTTGCTGCTTTTTCCTGTAGAGTTTGCAGGTTTTGTTTGTTTTTCAAAGCAGCAGTGGGAAGTTTACTTCTCTCTTCTTTAAAGAAGGTCAATAGCTGGATGAAAATAAAGGCATATTAAGGAGAGTTTAAGGCAAATTTATATTTGAGCTGACCAACTCTARACTTCATATTTGGTTTTTTTGTCACATTTGTTTGGATGACTAGAGTTTTATTGAAACCCTGACGTTGCAAACTTTTGCACTCTCTTTTGTCAAACACGTAATTCACTGTCTTGGATAAACCCATTGACTTGCTTGAAGGCACCTGGACGTGCAGGTAAATGTGTGTGCAAACAGTTGTATGGTTGCAGCCTCAGGACGAGACCTTCAGAGGTACCTGCGAATCCAATCTGCACAGCTGCCAGAGAGGTGGGGTCTCTGCAGCTGAAACGCGGGGCCCGGGAGGGCCTTCAGCCCTGCCTGAAATACCAGTCACAGGCGGCGATTTAGGAGCAGGCTGCTGGGTCAGTGGGCAGCTGAGAAGGTCGGTACCTGCAGCAGCCTCTCCGTCTCTATGTCTCCCCTACGTTACCCCGCGGCCAAAGTGCAAACAGGCATCTGAGTAAAGAGAACCGTGTGGCAACATCCTGTGAATACTACATACGTCTCTCCAACCTTTGCCACCAGACGCTGCGTGGTTGGCTGTAGCACAAATAGTACTTTGCTAAAGATCCCACTGGAATCTTACGATACTTATTAAGGCTTAGTGGGAATTGAAGGAGAAAAAAATAATCCCCAGACAGTTTAAATAAGGTTTGATTATTCACGGGAGCAGCAGGGCAATGTCAAAATTCTCCTGGGTTTGTTTGGAGCCTCTAGCATTGCCCCAGACTGCTGTTTTCCAACTGCCCCCTTTGCTTGGATGCCCCTAAACCCAGACGGTAACATTAGATAAGTGAAATTCCTGCACAGATGATGAAGACTCAGAGGACAACTCAGAGCTGCCCTCTGTCTAGTGTATTTTGGGCAGTTGGTGGACTTTGGCTCCTTCCAGATCCTGGGAAAAAGGTTAAATTCGGCACCTTCTGTCTGAGTCTCTCCATCAGAGGCTATTCCCTTTGGGCCCCAGTCTGTCTGTGCAACACAGGGGCCAGAGAGAACGAGGTCTGTAATTTTATTCTAGTTATATTAGGGCTTATTTTTATTCACATGAACTACAGCAAGCGGTAGGGGTGCTGCTGATGTCACTTCAGCTGCCCCATTTCCATTAAGGCTGTTTTACTGTTCAAAGGCAAACAAAAGCAACCTAAACAAACACAAGATAAAGGCAATGAAATAAGCATTTTAACAATGATAGCTAGTTGTCTTTGCAATAATTTGCATGGTCTTGTGGTTTAGGCCTGTTTTATGGTCCTTGTAATTTCATGAAATATGTGGCATGCTTTCAGTGTTTTTTCCAGCTCTTGAAATAACTGATACACGGAAAGTTTAATCAAAAAACCTCATAGCAAGGATTTTTAAATAATACCTGAATTGAATTCAATCCAAACCAATCACTTTGCTCTAGAATGATTTCTTTAAGACTGTGAAAGTGGGCAAAACAGAAGTGGGCAAAACAAATTTCTATCTAAAATTCATCATAACTCATACCAAGAAAAGGCAAGAATGCCTTCTGGCTGGTCTGATTAACAGCAAATATATCATATACTGATACCAGCATCATAAACACATTTTAATTTTCCCTAGATAATTTCAGTTAGCAACTAGAAGCATCACCCAGCTCAGAAATTAATTCTAAAAAATAAACATAATTAACTGCTGAACTCCTTTTTTTTTTGTTCTGTCTTGTTTCAGAAACTAAGGCCTAAGTTCTGGTTTAAAAGATTTTCATCTTTTGAGTAAGGTTAGCAGGTTTTAGCCCCATAAAAACAGTACTTTGAGAAAGAATCCAAATACTCTAGACCAAACTTCTGAGGGCAACTGTTTATATAAATCAGCTCAACCAGCTCCCCTCAACAACACAGCACTTGTAAATGTGATAGCACCGTCCACTTTCCATTAATATGCAGCTATCAGTTGGTGAGTCACACTATAAAGCATTTAACAACTGTTCTCATAAATACCATACACCATCTGTTAACTGAATCAAAAGGCTACGTGCCAATTTTACTTTTGGATGGAAAGGTCTGTTTTAAAATTACTCCAGCAGTCTCAGGGCGTACAGATACTGTAAAAAATAAGTATAGAGACATGTCATTCCACCCAATTCCCAAAGAGCACAGCTGAGAAAGAAAACATTTTTATCCAGTGGGATACTTCGACATTTCACCATTTGTTCTCATTGCAAGTCGGAACTACAGGACTTGAAATTTTCATTATTCGTGGCAGGAAATACCAACCTGATTTTTTTTATTTCTTAGGAAAGATGTCTACATTAGGTTTCTTACTAATTTATATTGAAATGAAGTGTTCTGACATGCCCAAAATACAAAAAAATTTTTATCTGAGTTTGCTGGAGTGACCTGAGATACTTTGTTTCACAGCAGTTCAGTTTAAGATTCCACGTGATGACAATGGCACGTCACCTTACAGGAATGCCAGCTCATGCCATCGTCCCATCCCTCAGGCTGGACACTGATTAGGTCACATCTTCTCTAACACATGGAGGCACAGAAGTCTCCTGATGCACCTCACTCAAGGTTAAATTATGCGAGAGTTAAGGGAGGAAGCTTTGGGCATTGTCACCGCGTTGGCAACCATTGCACAATTGGAATAAAATTTCTGTAAAACTTGGATAACTCAAGCTACTATGAGGTTTATTGTCCTGATACAGAAGGTAAGGACATTTTAGTGGGAAAGGGTTTAAATGTCTAAAAGATGTATTAATCGGTCTAATGAAATGTACTTGTCATAACACACTTTTTCCCTGCTACCTATACATTTTTCAGTTTTCATTTTTCAGATATAAACCAATTATTATCTACTGCCTTTCACTGAAGCTGCCTCCAGTCAATTATAGAGGCCGAACTTAAACTGGTTACACTCCAGAGGTCATGGTGGGAGGGAAGGAATAGTGGAGGTGATGGAGGGGCTGAAAGTGTCTGAAATATCACATGGGGAGCTGGAGGTGAAGATGCATTACAGTGTGTGGTCCCAAGGGAGTGGATCTGCAAGAGATAAGCAGGAATAAATCAATATTTAGAGTGTAAAAATAAAAGCCTACCAAATGATGTATATCTCCTTTTCTCAAGCGAATGCTAGAAAAAACATTCAGAGAGGTTTCCCTGGGCACAGTTTTAGAACAAGGGCTACAAACTCCAGAGAGAGGAGAACATAAGTCTGTCCTACTCAGAAGTAACTGTGACCTTCAAAGAGCAAATGTTGCCTTCTATAAGCAAGCAGAAAACTTTACCTCCTAAACGTCCCTGTTTCTCCATCCTCACGCTGTCAGCTGGCTACAGCACTATCCCGTTTCTGAAGATCAGATTGACATGGAACAAGATATTTCACAGACTTATATCTAAAAGCCTTCCATATCCCCCAAACATAAATGTTGGCCTTGAGATGTTGACCTCATCAAGTTTGAACAATTTTGCAAGGCAGTGGCACTATTTTCCAAAACCAAATGTTTTAAAAAGAAATGCTGAAGTATTGAAAACTCACAATTAACCCTGCAAAGAAATACAAAATTGAAGCAACTTCCCTCCATAGTGACAGACACTCTGTTGCTGGTGGTAAGATCTTTAATTATAAAACTCCAGGCAGACACATTCTTGGATGTTTCTTTTCTGCGCTGCTCTTGATGATTGTGTTTTTCTGATCCACAAAAGCAACAATATACATTCTGGCTTATTTGAGATTGGTGGCTATAGCAGTAAGAATGAATATAAGGTCTAAGAGATCATACTGTGCAACTATGAACAAAAAGGACAGCCATTTTGTTCTCAGACAATTTTTGCATAGGGTAAAGCTCTTAGAAATGAAAGTGGTAGACGATACAGAAGAGGAATATGCCCCATTTCTTCCCCGTCTAATCACAATAGTTATACTGAAAGCAGAGGTGAGAGAAACTGACTGCACGGGGTCTACCAAAGCAGGGCCCAAACATCTGTGAGGTCCATACTGCAGCAGTTCTCCACCATCTCTGGAGGGCTTATATTTTTATACTTTATATTCTATGACCTACTATTATTCATTATCCCATTTTATGTAGTGTTCCTGCTTCTTACAGCACCAGCTTCTGTATCCAGCAGAAAGACCCTGGAAAGTAAGTGTATTAAAAAAATCACTTGAATCGATTGGATTTCTGAAGTTCTGTTTCCATTCATTTCCTCCTTGATCTTCTCTGTCCCAGAGCGAATGAGTCACTGACCCTGTGATGTCTCCACATACCAGTTTCTGCACAGTAGAACAGCTCTGACCCTTCAACCTCCTTGCCAACCTAGACCTTCCCGAATAGACTTTTAGCTTGGTGCTCAGCTTCCTACAAGCCCCACTCACAGAGCAAGAGTTGAGTTGCAGTCTGGAGTTTAACCACTGAGCCCCAGGTTGCTGCTCRCGTGCTCCCCCAAGAACAAGGGCCCCAGCTACATATCTTTGTTCTTAGAGCTGGATTTCTAATCCTATCACAGAATCAAACAAAATTTGAAATTCTCAAATCTGGCTGTAAAATTAAAATCTCCTTGTTCTATGAGTATTTTAAAAGCACTGAACATGCCAGACCAGTCTCAGTCTMATCACCAGTGTGCATATTGTGAGCAACACGTGTCCTTGCCATGCTCTGGGCAGAGCTGAACTACCTCTGCCTTTGATCCAAGCAAAAGAAGGGAAAGTGGATGCCTTAGGAGCGTACCAGCCCTAGGTTCATGTACTATGCTTGCCAAGACCATATGGCTTTCTGGTTTTGGCACAGAGCATGGCATGCTCTTCTCTTTTTGGCAAGTGGATACATCTTGGCAATGGCACATTTCAGGCTTGTGTCTGCTTGCAATATACAGGGAAAACATACTGCCCCATCACCCTTCGTAACTACTGGAGGAAGAATAATCTTTATTTTCTTGCCAGAGGAGCATTCTTAGGGAGAGATCATAGGCTCACAGAAATGTTGGTTGGAAGTGACCTCTGGAGGTTCAACCTGCAGCTCAGAGCAGGACTACTGCCAGCAGTAGGTCAGGTCAGCCATGCTTTTTCTAGTTGAGTTTTCAAGAACCCATTCCAAGGATGGAGAATCCACCGCCACGCTCAGCAACATCTTCCAGCAATCATTAGTCTCCCAAACTGTTTCCCAACCTCCAGCCTGAATCCCTCAAGACACAACCTGTGGCAATTGCCTCTTCTGCCACTGGGCATCTCCCACTTCCAAGAACTTTTTGATTCTCTAGTCTTTGTAATACCCCTTTGCAGAGTTGTAGGCTGCTATTTGATCACCTTCTGGCCTCCTCTTCATCCCAGACACCTTGGCACGTCCTTTAGGTAATGTGGTTTAGGCCCAAAACTGGTATTCCAGATGTTACCTCTCAAGTGCCAAGCAGAGGGGATAATAACACCCCTTGCCATGCTGGCCATACTCCTTGTAATGAAGCCGAGGAAGCAGTTTRCCTCATCTGTGATGAGAGCATACTGTTGGCTCATATCCAACCTGGCCCCTAGACCCTCAGGTCATTTTCACTGGGGCCAGGCTGCCACTCAGCCAGTTGTTTCCAGCCCATACTGGTGCAGGGGTTATTCTGCCACACATGTGGGGGTTTGCCCTTCTCCTTGCTGAAGAAGTGGGGAGTTCATAGCATTTCTGTTGGCCCAGTCCTCAAGTTTCTCAAGATCATGCTGAACTGAAGCACACCAGTCAACACCAGCCATTGCCCCTGCTTTGCAGGCTTGCTAAGGGTGCACTTGGTGTCATCACTGAGGTAGTTATGAACATGTTGAACAATATGGGCCTCATGCCAACCCCTATGGTACTCTGTGTGTTACCAGAGCAGAGCGCTGCAGATGCAGCTGAGCATCAAGCCACCACTGATTACTCCTGATGAGCCCAATGATGCAGCCAAGTTTCAACCAGTCTGACAGTCTGCTCCTCCAGCCCATACATATGTCCTCAGCTTCTGAGTGAGAATGCTATGGGTGTCAAAAGCCTCACTAAAGTCAAGCTATAGCACATTCACCACATTCCCCTTGTCCAAAAAGAATGGTGATAACTGGACACAATGATAAGGGCTTAAGACTGGAGAGTCTGTACTACAATGCCAGCACAGTTTTTCTGAACAAGGCGGTTCAGGCACTAGTTGCAATATAACTGTGTTAACACAATGTTCCCTAAAAGCTAAATGGCTCTGCTAGTCCCAGGGACTGTGGAGGAGGGAAAGGAACTAATATGACTGTTTTGCTGCTGATGCCTTCATTAGCTTAACTCTCCTTTGGCTCCAGCACTGTCCTGCACAAGCATATGCAAAGAGTTGAGTATTAGCTTTTCACTTCACCTCCAGTTTGCATGTTGTGAAGTTTTGTATGAGTCATTTCAGAGCCAATTTTCAGTGTTGAAAATATAGTGCTAACCACAGACTTCAGAATTATGGAGGCTTAGTATCTCTGTAAAAGCTGCAAAACTGAGCCATTTTATCTAATGGATGAGCGGAAAATAAAAGTTTAAAAAGATATGTAACCTGGCTAATAATTTGAACAGTTTAAAATCCTCTGAAATTCAATGCTTATGTCAAACTGCCAACAAAAACAAAAAAAACTGAGATGAAAATTAAAACCCCCAAAATTTAGCCAGAAGATATCCATTCCCCAGAAGAGTGAACACTGTGCTTTAGCTTTCAGTCTGTACAATATTGTAGAAGAGGGACTCTAAAAGCATCTACAGAGACTTTTATATCTTTATAACTGTGCCATGTCATTATCTTCAGATCACATCCTCAGTGACACCCATGCAGGAATCTGAACATTAATGATAAGAACATAATATGGAGATTCAGTTGTTTCATGGGGGTGGCTGAAGGTCTGATCTGTGATGTGGAAAGGGGAGAGAAGGGCTTGATTGTAGCGGTCCTTGGTGAATTTGAAGGACTGGCATTCAAGAAGAGGAATAAGAAGAAATTACATAGACGCTTATGAGGGACCCTGAGGTGGATCTCCTTGATACTACACATTCAGGGACAGTCAAAGTCATTTGAATGTACTACTTGTACACGTGTTCATGCTTGAATGCTGTAGTCTTTTTTATGAAGTATAACCTTAACCTGGAATGCAGAAGTGTGTGGCAGGATGCATTAAAATTCATGATACATTATTTGAACTTTACAATCATATTGAAGAACTTCATTACCAACATACACTCAAATTTTGTTTCAACTGTATTTTCAATATTATTACTGCGGGGTGCTTTTGTCCATATAGTGGCATTTATGGAATCCAATAGATGGTAAAATAGAAATGGCATCATCATTAACATCGTCTTTCCTAGCAAGTAGGGAACATGTTGTGCACAACTCTTTCCCATGTCCTCACAGGATAAGATCACAGAAAATACAAGCAATTTTTTCCTTCAGCTAGAGAAAGCATTTCAAGAAAAGACAGCGCATGCTGTCACACTGGTGTTAAAACCAGACTGGGGCAGTCATAAGAATAAACAACMCTATTGAGTGAGAGAGAAAAGCTGCTTTGTTTTTAACGTATTTCCTTTTATTTGCCAGAATGCTGCAGTAAGCCTAAACTTTCTCTGTATTTCTTTGAAGCAGTGTTGTCAGCAATGGCTACTGCAGTCATTTTTTACCACACAAGACCTTGTACCTATCTTGTACAAGTTAGTACTATTTTTATTTGCATGTATATGAGTTACTGGTGTATGCAGTGCTGACAACAGCATCATTCCAATGTGTGCCTCATTTCACTGAAGTGATACTGAAATACTCAAGAAATAGCTAACAGTTGGGCATGCAGAATTTGTTACAAAGTACAGAGCACTAAGATGATCACTAAACATGAAGATGAGGGAAAATTTTCAAAGACAACCAGAAAACAAGCAATGGGTTTCTATTGTCCAGTATGTAGCTTAAAACTGTAGACCACTGACCTTATTAGAGTACAATTCAGAGCTCTTAGTAATGTGTTATCTCATGTACAGAGTAATGTCTATCAGACACAGCCTATTACTTGTATTAAAATGGATGCGCAAAGAGGGGATGATCAGAGAAATGTGGAGCAAGAGATGTTCAGTTCTCACTCAGGTACACAACGAGCAGCAACCACAGTAGCCTACTTGGTAACGCAATTGCCCTTATTAACTACAAGACTGCTGCATGCTCCAGTCTCCTGAAATAGCCTCCTGCAGCCTCATTATAATAAGAGTAACCTGCTAGATTTGTAGAAAAAGTAGGTGTTTTGTCACCTTTAAACATAGTCCCAGAGCTGCTTTCCATGTACAATCCTTCTCTTGCTCTCTGAGATGTCATCTTTGTAGGATTTCTAGTGTCCCGGTATTAGATATGTATATACAGTAACAAAGGACCTTTGAGATATCACAAATTCTTTAATGTGTCAGCCAAGAAGCCTTGGAGAAAAGACAATGGATAAGTGAGAAATGCAGAAAGTAAAATGCAGAGTCCAGCTTGGGTAAAAAAGATGAATACTCTGATTTAAATGAGATGTATCACACCAGTTTGAGACGATCCCAAAATATTTCATTTTGGAGAGAAGAGTGGTGGGCTCAGCTTTAAAAGAGGATGGAAAGAGATAGCTAGACCCTTAGTCTATGGAACAGATCTTCTGGGTCTAATTCTCTTCCCGCTGGAGAATTACAAACATGAAGGAAGCATTCAGCCCAGATTTTATGATGTCTGCTCAAGAGAATGTCTTTTGATGAGGCACCAAGAAGAGACCTCACAGTATCGCAACACATACCAATCTGTAAGCGTGCAGCATTTAATCTTTTCTTACATAGGGAGGCACAAGATACCCATCCCTGGAGATGCTGTTCTCACCAGGCATCTCTTCTGGTATAGAAAGCCTGCAACCACTATGGTGCTGTTTAGTTCAACTTGTCATATGTAGCACAAGGTTCAGTGAGAGCCTCAGGCACCTCAAGTGTTGGCTACTGAATAATTTGCCGTAAGTACAAGAGCACCACCTTGTGATACCTGAATCATGGTGTGCCAATTGGAGAAGGAGAGTGACAGGAGTGAGCGGGCTCCTGCCCATCCCTGAGAGTCTTCTGTCACTGGGACAGTCAGCATCATGCAAACCTGGATGTGCTCCCTCTTCATTGCTTACTGCCTTCGCAATACGAAAGACCACAGAGACAAATGTGGAACAACGTATCACTGATATTTGAGTTGGGGAAAGATGTAGTACAGCTAATATTTTCTGGTGTGCATGGCTGGAAGCAGAACAACTTCCAGTGCAAGTAATGTTATACATTCATCCAAAAGGATAAGGCATTAGCAGTAATAAATCACCTGGCTGTAGCTACCGCCACCAACCAAATGCCCATACAACACAACAGCATACAAGATTTATTAAATTGGGCTGCTGTAAACCAGGTAAAATCTTAGGCTAGGGCAACAGATTTATTTTTCTGGGTTTTCTAGCATAAGACTGGTTAGACAGCACAGTCTTGCCCTGCATAGCTGATCAGCCTTTGTCTTTTGCTCCCTCTTCAGTAGGACCATTAAAACTGCCAGCCCCAAGTTACAGCTCCAGGTCCTAGTGAAAAAACTTCATATGAGACAAAAAAGAAAGCTACTTTCCATTTTTTATAAAGCAGCACATTCACTCAGAGCTGCCTTTCATATTATAGCTAAATTCCCATTGCTGTGGGGAATTTTWAAAAAGTTTGTAGAAGCTGAGGGTGCTTGTCTGGCAAATAAGAGGTAAAGGTCACATATAAAATGCAAACCAGTGCCTAGATGCTATCTGATACAATTTTCTGGGATAACAAAAGTCTGGTCTCAGAATCATGTTTGCAAAAGAAAGAGGTTGGCAAAGAAACTTGAGAAGTCCTGAGCTAAAGGCTTAAAATTTTAATGTTGTTTGACATATAGCTGTGGTCAAATCAGTGCAAGCTTTGGAAGTGCAGGATGAATTTAAATCCTGTTCTGGTAATTATGTTAGGAATATGAAGCAATATAGACAATTTTAAAACATCACCTCCTACTCATTTACATAGCAAAACGAGAAACCATTTGAATCCTTGCCATATTTTTGAAACAAGACATTTTTATAAATTCAAATAATTTAGGAAGAGATTCCAAAACCCTTTAGGTGCCTATGGCATAGCTCAAGCAGAATTTAGATGCCTGAATTCAAGTGAGGGAGTCACAAAAATTCTGCCTGTGGCATGCATACCTGAAAGGCACCTAAGCTGTCATCAGTAAAGTTATTTAGGCACCTAAAGTACTTCTAATGCATATTCCCAGAGGCCTTCTTATCTTGGGTGAGATGAGTGTGTCTCAGCAGATATTTGTTTCACAGTGTGTTTAGGCATTCTCAAACTAGTTGCTCGGATGCCTAAAATCCTTTGTAGATCAGGGATGGTTGCACAATGCCTAGCCTGTACCAACACCACTGAGCTCAGCACAAAGCAGAGAGTTCATAGACTACTGTTACTCCAAAAGCATTCGAATGAACACCTCTGTGGGGTGATGCCCATCACTTGCACTACACAAAAGGTGAGGAACAGTATCACTACTGCTAGGCATCTTCTTTTAAAAAAGTAAATGAGTCATTCACAACCAAGCAGCAACTGAAGTGGCTAAGAGGGACTACAGAGCTGTAAATCCCTCTCTCTCACAGGCACCTGAATCCCAGGGAAAGAGAGGGAATTTCAGACACAACCCTTGTTTCAGCATTTTCTCTGCATCCCTCTGCTTGGCACCCTGGCTGTTGTAAATCCCACAACCCGGTGCCTGACTCTTTCCCTCAGCTGTGTAGGATAGTTAGGTGAGTAACTCGGGACTGCGAATTTCTGCCTCTGAGCTGGGCACTGGAAAGTCAGGTTGGATGTCGTCAGACCTGCGTCCCTGTGCGTCTGGGCCTTTATGACTTTTCTTTTTCATCCTAACAGATGTAATTGTAAACCCCGACTCTGGCAGCCACTTGTCCAGAAATGCTAAATAAAGAAAAGACTTCTTGTATTGCCATCCATCCTCTGAGAGAGTTTTGGAGGCCTTATAAAGCGTCAATATGCATGAAATTTTGCGATCAAAGGAATAATCTGAAACTTTGAGTTCTTATTTTTTTAAAAAAGAACAACTTTTGAAGCATACCCCTTTTAAGAATAAAAGACCCTAAATAAAGCAGTCTAGATCATAGCAATCTTACTGAGTATTCCTGCTGTTATACTGAAAATGTCTTTATGAGTGTGAAATCATTGCTAGGATGTTTTTAGTAAAGAACAGAATACTAGTTAGCATGCCAATATTCTGTGTAAATGTGAAATACTCCAAACATAGATCAACACTTCAACCAGCAATACAGGAACTGGGGCTACAGTGAGAGCCAAACCTTGTGGAGCATCTCTGTACGTCAGTATCTCGGCACTGTGGCTAGGAAGGACCAAGTGGACTTGCCACTCTGCAGACCCACAGTATGTGTTACAAGCAGCTRAAGGAGGAAAAAAAAGGGCACTTTGCATCTGTCATCTGACCACCTTAGGGCTGAAGGTTTTTTCTCTTTCAGAATTAAGATAAGAGCTACTAGAAGAACGTATCCAGAAATGTGATTAAAAATAGCATATCCGTAACAGACATATCCAGAAATGTGTTTAAAAATAGCATATCCATATCAGACAATTTAAACAAGTTTTTAATGCTGTAAATAAATATGTTCACGTCAGTTGGCCAAATGTTTTCTTTACATGAAAACACAGGAAAAGGATTGTGCCCCAAAACATAACCTATGGAAAATGTTCATCTGTTGAGGGCAAGATGACAGACACAGTAAAATGAAGGTCATTATTCCTTTAGGTATCTACTATAAAGGTGCTGTTCTCTCTTCACATTTTTTCCACTGTTTGTTTTGGGATATTTCCCCGCTACAGGCCTGCATACAGAAACTCAAAACCACCCCGGCGGCAGACGTCCCGCAGCAGCCTCCTCCATGCTCTCTCAAAGCCCACAGTCCCGACCGATCCCCTCAGGGGTACTACTGCTGCCTGGCAATCGCGCACCACCCCATCCTCCTGAGAAGTGACTTTAATAAGTCCGGGGACAGAGGTCGAAATAAAAGTTGCAGCTAAAATAGCTTCTGCCGGTACTTTAAATACTACACTAATTGTAACTCTGTGTATATCTACCTCCCAGTGGCAGTTTCTAGAGCTCTTAAGGCCACTAACGTTCACAGATATTTAGCAGTAATAACCCTCCAGAAATGTCAAAGCCAGGAAGTAAAATGCTGCACTCACAATTCTTTGTGCATTATATTTCACTTTCATTAAAGCACAGCAGAACAGAGAAAATAGCATCAGAAAAGTTCATTTAGCCAGTTAGAGAAAGAGGTGATTTTTTTAGTATGATACTGGCTTATATTTTCTCTGCCTGACCTTTTCCAGATCAGTCTCTGTCGTTTAGAAAATAGGCTGTCTTTGATTCATGCTGGATTTCCACCCAACATCAAAGGGGTTTGCATACATGGATCAAGAGATCAAAGGTGCTGATAATCTTCTGACATCTGCTTGGTTGTGCCATTCAAACTAATACACTGCTAAGAGTTAGCTTCGATAGTTATTATGTTAAAGAAAACACAGTGAGTTTGGGAAGTTTTGCTTGCAGTGTTTGTTGCCATTCACAGTTTTGAGACAAACTAAGCTGCTAAATATCCCCAATTACCCTAACTCTCATGCTGATTTCTCTCCTTTAGCAACTGATGCTACATTTCATTTCTTTTTCGAAAAGTGAAATTGCGAGCTAAGAAATGTTTGCAGTATCTAAACAGGCACTCTCAGTCTGTCAAGGCTTGAACAGATGCACAATTCATGAACTGAAACTACGTGATATAACAACTCAACTATTTATTGACTTGATGAAGCAAAGCTTGTTACTAACAATAGCCTATTCAGACCAACCTTTCTTTTCTGATAAACACACTAAAACAAGAAACTATTTGGAATTCTGGTTTTTGAAATACAGATGAACCCGTTTTAGTTCTTATCATAGATGGGAAACATTTTCTGGTTTATTCTTCAGAAAATTTTGAGCTTAAAGTTTTGCTTTTAAAATACTTCTGCAGCTTTTCYTAGAGAAGAGTATTCCAGAGCTACAGAAAAAACTTTACATTGATTCATATGCTCCATCAGCTTGCTCATTTCAAGGTTATAACAAAGTTCATCCCAAAATGATGTCAATAATTTATGGCAGTAAACATCTGTGTTCCTAATACACTGAATAGCTCATAATGCACATGACTCATATTTAAATCATTCATTCCAAGTCTTTGAATTATCAAGTGGAAAACAAGAAAAATGGAACAAAACTACTGCAGTGTTTTAAGAGAAAATCAAATTTGYAAAGCTGCAATATTCTGAATAATCTCATAATCATTTAAAATGGTATGCCACAACAGCAAAAAAGCAGTAAATGGGTAGCATGTTGTAAATTGTGCTGTAATCCATGTTAGATTCTCAGTGATGCTGGAAAACCATGTATCTTTAAGTATGAGCAACATGTATATTGAAAAACTTACAGTTGGATGAAAACAAGTATCGGTCAATACTGATACAAATTTTGACCTCCTGATCTCACTAGCAAAACTGGAAAAATTGCTGTAATCACTGCATTAGAGAAGAACAATGCACTGAATTTACAGCAGTTTAATATCTCCTTTGGATGTAGTTTTTTAATGCAAAGCAGACACTGAACTTCTTTGCATGATTAAGAGGCATTTTGTGATGGACGCAGCTGCATAAACTAAGAGCAATGACTCAGGAGGTCACTGCCACAGAAACATGTTTTTATTTGGGTAGGAAGCCATTATATGTTTGGTAGAAAAGCATTGGGGCTCTTGCTTTCCATTTAATTTGACTATTTATGCACTTAATGCAAAAGTGGAGCATCTCCAACRGTAAGGATTGGTGCACACCCATAGGAAACCACGATGTACTCCAGAAGGGAGAAAATTCTGTTGGGAAATCCCAGTACAAACTCACTCGAATAAAGAAGTTGTCCACAGGAATTATATAAAAGTTTTTAATTTGCCAGCAGTGTAACTTAGTTACAAGCCTCTAGATTATCCTTAGGTGGGAACTGCTTTAGTCTTTCTTGTGGGACTTGGTTGGTTTTGTATGACATATCTAAATAGACATGGAAACATGAGGGCGAGTGTCAGCATGCATCTCTAGCCCAGTGGGTTGGATGACCTCCTGGAAATCTGCTGCACTGGGTTCTCAGTAATGTTTCCGTGTGAAATAATGTCATCAGGAGAGGGAGACTGCTTTCTCCTTCCCTCTTGCCACACTCAGTTGGCTGGGATACTAGTCCAGAGTATGGGAAGCTTTAACTTGGCCCCCACACCCAATGTGAGCTTCATGTCAAGCTCCTGGAAAACAAGCCCTGAAACCTTTGSGTAAATTCAGCCCAACTGAGGTGATATGAGCAGTTCCCATCCYGTGAGGCTGGTTTCTTGGACAGCCTTGCGAAGGTTGGGTGGTAGGTCCCAAAGGCCAGCCAATGCACTGGCTGCCTTAGCCGCAGAAGAGAGTGGCGGTGGCTTGTGGGTGGCCTGTGGGCTACGCTGCCCCTTTCGCTGCTGTGCCAGGCACTGAGGGTGCTTTGGGACCTCCGCTGTGGACAAAGCCTTGGCACTGAGTCCCCAGGCAGGTACGGCTGCAGGGACACAGGAGTACGGTGCCGGGCTTGCTGTGCACTCCTGATGGCATGGGCTTGCTAGAAAATTGCCCTGCCTGCCTGGAGATTGTGCTTGGGTAAGGGGCGTCTGCTGGGAAGCAAAAAGCCACGTGCAGCTCAAGGCTCTTGTAGGTAGTCGCCGAGAACAGACAAGCCGTAGGGTGCCTTGCTCTACCTGCTCCTCTGACATCCAAGGTCAGCCAGGAAGCTTCCACTAACAGTCCCTAAATAGGGACATGAAGAGGCTAGAAGCACCATCTCCCAGCAGATTGCTGGGATTAGTTCTCTTACTCACCCAAGAGATCAGTTCTGGTGATCTTCTCTACTGCTCTGTCTTTTTGATCTGGGATTGCATATATTTTGTGAGGAAGATCTTTATACTTCACATCAGCAATGGTGATATACACATTCCTTTAAACACAGCATATAGTTTTTGAGATCTTGTAATCAGACACATTTTATAAAGTTAAAGAACATAGGAATGCTGTTGTTTGTAAATGGGTATTGCAAAGAATATGCAGGTACCAAGGAGAACGTATTTCTACTGCAGATCCTGTACCAAATCTTAYGTAGTCACAAAACTCCCTAGAAGTATCTTTTCAAATTATTATTGTTTTCTGCCTTCATCAGTTCATGAAAGCTCAAAAGAGCTAACTAAATTTCTTTTGAAAGGAATTACAAATTCTGAAGAATCAATAAATACAACTGTACTCCCAGCAGAACATTTTTATATTGTGCTAGACAAGGATGAAGATGCATTTCCTGTAAACTTAGTTATGAAAAAGACAGATCAGAGACTACAATTTAATTACTAAGATATAACAAGACATCTGGGGAAATTGCTAGATTGGCAGCTTTTGAAAGAGTTTACAAAGTGATTTTACAGAAAAAAAGGAAAGGCTTATTTTTTTGTCTAGGGTATTTTTTGCTATGGAAGTTCACATGTTTATGTGGAAAGGAAAGTTTGTCAATATTTTAAAACAGGAAACAAAAAAGATTAAAAAACAAAAGCCAGATATAAGGCARTAGAAGTGTGCTACTTCACAAAAACAGGAGTCCTTTCACAAGCAAGTATTTGTTCTTCCCTTATTGTACGGATAACATTTATAACAGATTCTATACCACAGTGTTTGTTAACATGAAGAACTAATAGTAGAAATCATCACTCTGTTAGCCTTTGAAAAATTTACTGAGGAGTGAGGTTATCATCAATGATATTTCTGTATAAATAGCCTTGCTGATTTTTCTAACCCAATCATTTAATAGCGTTCCATGTTCCTACAGTATTTACTTTGTTATCAAAATAAGCAAACTAACCCTTGATCTTATTTTCTCTTTGAATTCAGAATAACATTTTTTTCCATTGTGTTTTTCTAGTTTAATGCTGGTGAAATTCCATTGAATTTATGGGCAGCTACTCTGCTATAAAACTGATACAGTTGAGTATTAAGCTTTTCTACTCAGCTTTTCTTTTATCACCTCAGATAAATAAAACCTTTAATAGAAATACACTCTATTTTTTATAAAAGGTCCCACTTGTCTAGTTTGTTGTTCAGAAGCTTTTGTAGATGTTTATCCAAAGTTGGCCATAATGGCTGTTCACTCCACATGGACAGATAAATAAAATGCCACCAATTTCCTTTATCCCCCACATTCACTTCCATTCCTCAAAACCTGCAGATACTTCTCGGCTTTACATCACGCCCTAAAGGTAACTTTGGAAGATGCATGTCACTGCCAGAGTTACCAGCTCACCTTGCAAGAGCTGTCCAGGTCTTTGCAACACCAAAATCATGTGCTTCAGTTATAAGAGGCCTTGTAAGAGGCACCAGTATGAAACCAACAGATTTTCTTCACTGCATCCCTCCAGATACCAACAGCACTTCAGCACTCAAATGAATGAAGTGGCAATCAACCGGCGTTCAGAGAAACTCCAGGTTTGCTGATTTTTTCATAACAGTGCCACGAGCAGACACGAGGAAGGCACAGACCTGAGGCCCATCAGCCTACTAGACATTAAACTCCTGTTCTCCATCTTTTGCACTGTGACTTCAGATGTCTGATGACCCAGTCATGTCCAGAGAGAACCACAGCCATCACCTGGGCCACATCAACAAGGGAAGCACAGTATACCACTTAGGAATAATTTTACTCCTTTATTATAATGAGAGGAGTACTATGTAATCTGGCCAAATCCCTTTATGGGTGTCATCAACAGCTGCGGAGAAATCAGAAATTACGACCTTTTGATCACAGCTACAGCCAACCATACTCATGAAAAAACGTGATGTACAAGGGGCAACAGTAGCTTTTCAAAACCCCTGCAGATTCTTGACTTGGAGGCAACCAAGATCATGCTGGCACCTCTATGGCACCTCAAAGCACCCCCACGCCATGCTGGGCTTTTTGTCCATCAGTGGCTTTGTCCTTACACAAGCAACATCCCTACGCAGCCAGCCATGAAAACCTCCTAGCAGCTCTGTGCCAGCAAAGTGGCACAAAGTAGCTAGAGTGTCCTGCTGAGCGAGGCAGCCGACCCCCTTGCCTGCCCAGATACAGTTTTGGAAAGATCTGATACGTTCATTACTCACATGATATGCATTACTCGTTCTGAGTACAATATAGCACATACTAGGATGACTACATGTCCTGTACTGACACTGTAATAAACAGAGTATTATAATAACTCTTCTTTGGCAAGAGCTTGCGTCTCTCTTAGTGACAGTATCACCATTAAAGCTACGTTTGCAGGTTTAATCTCTCTGGCTGCTCTTTTTAGGCTGGCGGCCTTTTCTGAAGTCCATTTCCTTCCTTGCTACATTATCACTGACAAAGGCAAACGGCTCATACATGTGCAAACAAACATCGTAAGACAGTCCCTGCCCTGAAGAGAATGTAATCTACTTTGGATACAGAAATTAATCATTTATTCTGAACTTCTGGTTTCTTTATCAAAATTTTACCCCCACTGGTGCGCAGGCAGCAGTGCCAGACCTGCGCCGTGGGAACAGAGCAAACCTCAGCCCGACCTGTGGGGCAGGAGGGGAGCTTGCTGCAGTGCCAGCCTTGCACCATGGATTGATTTTCTCATCTGAAGGGCGGTCAATGGGAAATGTATGAGCAGTGAAGGAAGCAAGATCCCAAGGTTTTCCCCTACCACCTGCACTCTGTGTTATGTTGGGCCTCTGAGTCTTGTATTTCCGATGCACAGTATCCTGGCTGTAACGGCAAGGGTGGAAGTGTCTTTTCCCCTGTCCCCCCTTAGCTTACCTGTTAAGGCGATCTCATCCATGACGGGAGCTGCAGAGCCAAACCTTTTCAGGCACAGTGCRCCCAGAACTGGGGCTCCTGTCTCCTGATCTCATGCTCAGGTGCACCCTGTCAAAGAAAAGGGGGTGGCATCGACTCTGGTAGGGCTTTGAATAGATCCACGAAGTTCCTAGGTCAGCTATAAGCTGATCACAGGACAGAAATGGTTGTTGCAGTGCCCCAAGGGCTAGAGACTAGAGGACAGCTATAATTGATGCTTGGGACTTACCAATGACACCCTGGCCTCTTCCAAATTTAAGAGGTCAGGATCTGTCCCTGATTGCCTGTCACACTGGAACTGCTTCTGTTTTAATATTCTCACCATAAGCCAGAATGAACTCCTTTATTTACAAAATACTTGTTTTCTGAAAATCTGGCCRTGCTGTCCTATTGATATGACCTTCCCCAAAGCAAAAGGCATCTCTAAATAACTCAGACTTTGTGAGGAGTTGAGAGTGAACCACAGATGAAATGTATTATTTTGAACTTCCATATTAGCAGAGAAAGACATTGGCAGAGAAAAATAAAATAAACCTCCCTATAACCTTGTAGTTCAAACCCTTTTTTAGATAGCTGGCTTCACTTTCAAACAAGTTTTATAACAAGAGCAAATAAACTCAAAATATTTGATGGTAACCATCCAAAATGCTTGGAGTTTTTGACATGCTTTCACATGTACTTCTTGGCTGCTATAAACAGCAGGTTAGTGTCAACATGAGTTTCTCCTGCCTGTTGCCCTTCCAAGATCCCAGGAGTCAAAGGCACTTCATATCGGCCTTCCTGAAGGTCATATTTGCTCCTGCTCACACGTTCTGCAAACACAGAGCTCAGTTTCATATCAGTCAAGACAAGGACATTGGTAAATGTACATGTTCTGCAACACCAGATGAGCTGTTATTATTCTGTTACTATATTGAGATTTACTCTCCCTGTGTCCTGACTAATCAATCCACTCACAAATTCTTTTCTGCCTTCCGCTACTGTGATTTTAAAACTATGTAGCCCATTTGGATTTCCTGTATACTTGCAAGAGAATAAAATCAAATGTTATTTACAGGAAGGTTTGAACCCTTATCCTGGACTCCCTGTGTTCATGTAAAGGTTTTTTCATGCTTTTTTCCTTTGTACCTTTGCCCTTTAATAACTTTCTACTTATGACTGCACAAATATTACGCTTTCACTGGGGCCACACTGCTTGTCCGGACTCAGAAGTTCAACCATTCAAATGGTACAAACAAAAGCAAGAACTGGTGCAAATGCTTACACCTGCAACCCGCAGGTGCAGGTAGGAGCAATTGAAATTTTAGGCATGCATAAGTTGAGGCCAGCGTTTGAGAGAACAGGTCCCACTCCTCACAGTAGCTGTTACATTTACATATGCTGACAGGCTTCTGGCAGTAGGCAGCTGAAAGTGATGAGCTGTCTCAACAGATTAAAATTAAATTCTATTGAAGAAAACAACATACAAAAATTATGTTTCTGTATAATCTGTGTGATTAAATGTTACTTGTTTCAAAGCTAATGTTTCTGTCACTTTCAATTACAGCTTTTGGAAGCTTTATTCTGCATCTTTTAATCTCTTTAAATAACTCTCCTGTTCAGCTTTCTTACAGGGATTGGCACACTTAGTGTGAATACTGCACTCCTACAAACTCCTACAATAACATCGCTGACTCTAATTTAGAATTATGTTAATTATATCTGCTCTCCCTTAATGCCTGGAAGTTGAAAAAAGAAAAGGAACAAAATCAAATGGAGTCACACTCAGGAACTTTTTTACTGGTCAAGATATATTGAGCAGGCTCAGGTCACTCTTGTGATGAGCAGATGAAAATTTAATCATTTTCTAAACAGTGACAGACATTTCTTGTTGGAGAATGGTTTTCGAAGCATCCTCAATTTTTTGGATTTAYTATTCTAAAAGCTGAAGCGTTGAACAAATTTTTCATTTGGTTTTGCCGTTTTCAAGTTTTCAGACAAACACTGAAATTGAGTTAAATTATAATGGGGTTAAACAAATTATAACTTGTTCAACTAGTTTGAAACTCTGTTGAGGTAAACGAAGTCAGGAAAAAATTCCTATTTTGTTGCAAGAAGAGCCTTTGAATCAAGAGCAGTATAAAAGCTCATCTCCATGTCTACATTTGGCTGAGTATTTTTCCGTTATTAGTCTAAGGAAATTATGATTTATGTGCAAAAAGGAAGCTACACTTGCAATTAATGAGTAAGCGGAAGAAAGGGGGGGAGGGAGCTTTGCTAGCAAGAAAAGGGGTTTTGTCACCAAACGCTGCTCTCCAAGGCCAGCTCTGCCACCTCGTGGGCTGCTGCCCTCGTACAGGGCAGAGCCCGGAGCTGGCGGCGAGGGGAGCGCAAAACAGCCCGGCAGAGAGTACGGAGCAGTATAGGGAGAAACAGGTCTGAAAAGAAGACTATCTAAAATAAACTGTAGGAAGATTTTCGTTAACATGAGGGGTTTGAAGCATAATTCTTAAAATAGGGCTCTCATGTTATAAAGGAAACCATGTCATCAGGGCAGCAAGGCATGTTTTTCTAGCTGATTTTTCCAGCTGGTGTTTCCAGGTTGTAGCTTTTTAACCATCATTAGATACAGTGCAGCTATTCAGTGCTTGTATTACTGGATCTGGGAGTGTTTTTCAGTTCCCAGGTCCAAGGTCCGTGCATGTCCCAGGTCCCTGCAGGAACAACACCTGCTGTGCTCCAGCTACAGACCCTGGCACCCTGGCTCGCAGGTAAATGAATCTGTCCGGACCCCAAAGCATCACAAGTTGCACCCTGGCAGGCAATGCTAGGTGCAGCCATAGTCCAGCTTCATGACCCAGATATACTTCTTTTGTGGCTGTTTGTCATTTTTTTAACAGAAGTTCACAGAACTACGCAAATCACTGATTTTTCAATTTGCTGACCTAAACAGAAACCTGAATCGAGTTACAAACAAACAAGCAAAATAATTGATTTTTTCTTGTCAAACAAAAAGCTGGAAAAATAGTTTGGATCAACCTACAAAATTTCTTTGACTGAAAAGAATAATCATTAAGCAGTTGAAAATACAAGCTTGGTGATTTCAAGCTGAGAACGTTATTTAGTGAATGTTTCCTTTTTAGAAATGTTATGCCGCTTTGGCTTTTCTTGCGTTTTCAGGAAGGAATAAAACTACTAACAAATGAAGGCAAAATCAGAAAATACTTGCAGTTGCCCCCAATTTTAGCATGCTCCTTATTCAACAGTTCTACTCAAGGTGCATAGACAGCTTTTTGCTTTTGACTTGAGATCCTAATTGTGAACTAGCAGCGCCAAACCGGGCAGGACTGCTTGAGAAGTGTGGGCAGACCCTTGTTATACAGCGGTTCCAGTGTTATCTCATGTCTCTGGCTTCCTGACCTTGATCAGGTACAAATATGCGATCCATCACTGAAACAAATGACTAAGCCTTGCAGTGGAGAAAGTCTCTGTGTTGTAGAATGTGGCAGACACCCAAACAATGATGTCATCTTGTGACATAAATATAGCTGTCCTCCTTACATATATGCTATTTTAGCCATGTCATCTAACCAACAGTTTGCATGTAATCTATCAGAGGAGGAACAAAAAGATTGTTGATATTTGATTTAATCATTTGAACTGAAAAGCCACAAGAAATAAGGAAGAGGAGGATGTCTGTGAAAATGCCACATTTACAGGGATAAATTTCTGTATTACAGAGTTTGACTATTCTTGGCTAAACAAACACGCTCAGCTCTTAGAGGAAGTGGTTCCTTTGTTATTTCTCTGTGACAAAACTAAAAAAAAGAGTGAGCTGGAAGAAAATTCTCAGCTCTATCCATATGGCTTTGATCCCTTAAGTCTCTTTTCCAAAGTAAGCTGAGAACTTAAAACATCAGGTGCTTTCAGGAATTTTAACTACTTGTTATAAGATAAATCTCTGAATTTTTAGCACTTGACAAATTGTTAATGAAAACAAGGACCTAAATGAGATGTGTACAAAAGATACGGTTCAATTTTGTTTCTCAAGTGACTGAACACATAGACAAATCTACCTGAATTGCTGGAAGTCACTGTGATAGAGTTAAGAAATAAGGAAAAAAATAAATAAATGTGCATTTCAATAGATTTTAAGCAATATACTAGGAACAATGTTTATATATTGTATATTTTTACAATGATAAATGAATCAAATATACTGCAGCATCAGAGATTCTAGGTGACTGCTATTGTAGCTGCTTTTGTATTGAAGGCATATACAATAGTTAAATAGATTAACAATAGTTAAAAGTAGCAGTAGATAGGTAGATAAGGAAGATGTGATTCTGCTTCATTTATTGATGAATCATATGCTACAATCTTATTTCCTAGACAGGGGCTAGAAACTAGGCACACTTCTATGATGATACAAAAAAGGAAACTCTAATATTCTACTAAATGTTTTTCAATGAATGAGCAGTGGTTTTTTTTAATAAAATGGTCATACAAATCCCTAAGGTAGTCCAGATTTTACTGTAAGCTGTGGGGAGTTTACATGACAGTTCCTTACATTTATTTTTATTTTTACAATGTTCATTTAATAGTATCAGATTGATGAGATGGTTTTGAGGGAAAAAAATCAAGTAAGTAGGCTGGATGAGGGATGCAGATATCTTGTTTACCATTAACCAATGGCAGCAAGAACAGAAGTCTCTAAAGTGATGAAGCAGAAAGTTAAAGATCTTCTGTAGGAGCTGACAAAAACTTATAATTTGATTCCATGTGATGAACAAAAAAAGAACATTCCTGAAGAAAGCTGAGCTCTTTTCTTTTCTGGGACCGTTAGTGGAGCATTGGACTACCAATGATACTTCTAATAAGCACTACACATTGTATTTGTAGTCGCTGAGATTTAAACCAGGGAAATAATCTGACCCTGCTAGCTCACCAGAGACATGGAAGCAGCAGGCAATACAGTTTAGTTCTCCCTCTGCATTCTGTTGTCAGCTGTCAGCTGTTGTGTGACTCCTACCTTTCTCACTTAGGAAGGACTGGCTGCTCTAGAAAATATGATGTGTCACTGGACCCTTTAAAATGTGCTCAGTATCCACCAAGACTGTCGTAACAGTCATATCATAATGAGATTATTTTAATCTCGGAAGCAGAAGCACAGCAAGGCAGATTATCTGCATCTTTTCAGGGGAGTTAGGACCAGGAGCAATCTAGCGCAAAATTACTGAAATTTAATATTGCTGTGGTGGTTTTAAAAGGAATTTGATGGACTCCTTCCCTTGGCTGTTGACAAGAATCCACATCATAAACCCCTCCCTGAATCACATGAGTCCGATACCTTAGTCCAGAGAGGGGACAGCAGAGCAATACAGGAGAGGAACTCAAAGGGCCCACAGCACACTGCCTTCGCCGATTGTTAAGAGGGTCTACTCAGCTTGGCTTGGCAAGGCTTGCAAGAGGTAAGGCAGAGACTAGAGGAACACACACAGTTGCAGCTAGATTTGCAACACTTTACCTACGGGGAAATGACCTGATGATTCAGACCAGTGAAATAAAGTCTCCTGCTGTTTTGTCCTACATACTAGTACTGAAGTTTTTGTTACCATTCAAATTCTGCCACAGTAGGAAGCTGCTCGTGCTGCATATTATTCTTGTGTCGGCCATGGTTAGAAAACATCCACCTCCTGAGTTTTTTACAAGCAATAATTTATTTTTAAAAATAAAAAAAGCATTTCAGATTATTTTAAAACAAAAACAAACCTGYGAGTATGTGAGTAGCAGCAACTATAGCAGAAGGAGCTAATTTGTTTTTCTCATCCAGAGCCTCATGCAGTGTCATTTTTCTTTTTCACATCCCTGTGCTGTTCAAAACACCAGTTTATGGCACAGCTCATAGGGCTTACAAACRCACTTTCCTTCAGAGTCTGGTGTGTATTCTCCTGAGGCTCTCAGACAATTACAGTAAAAAATAGAAGCATCAATTGCAATCTTTTCACACAGCATGGTATTACTCCTGCTGAGGTTTTAATTTGTCCTGAGACTGTACATATCAGCAGTTTTTCAAAATTACATTATAAACTGATATTTCATTTGGCCTAAAATTCAGCTGATTTTCTTGTTGTAACAAGATTTCCCAGACACTGAAATCAGTGTGGTTCCCAAGCTCATGGGCAAAGGGACTTGGGATTTAAGGATTCAAGAGTTGCCCAGATTGGTAATTATGGAACCTTGCCAGGCCGGGGAAGCAGCAAGGGGCTAAGGACCTTCCTCTGCACATAACACTACCACCTCGCAGAGGAAGCAGCAGAGAGCATTAGCGTTAGCCTACAAGACTTTATATCCTGGAATATGGGGGAAGAGAACCGGGATGGAAACTGGTGGAAGAAAGGGTGGAAAAAATCTCCCACCTGTATCTCTCTACTTCATCTCTGCTATCTTGTCTAAGTCCAATTTTTCAAAGCCATCTTCTGTTCCCCGCAAAATCAGTGGGACTTTTACTCTACTTACAATGACACACAGACTGCTTGAAACAACATCCATTCAAATCAGTGGGAAAATTTGAATTTACATAGATTTGCATTGGACTGTACCTTCACATTTGCTTTTAGTTAAACAAAAAATCCCTCTTCTACTGAAGCTGGACATAGTTTATCAAATATATCTAAAAATCATAGTCCAAATGAACCCCTATATAATRCAAGTTAATAATAGTGATTCTAAGCAGGATCTGAAGAAAGCCACATCATGCAATATAATCATAAAAGCTGAAAAAAAAGCTACATTGTTGATTTTCTTCAGTGCATTTTTCTGAGGCACTCTGTCTTCTATGTGATTTTCAAAAAGTTTTACAGAGCAATATTGAAAGGTTCCGCAGGTTAATATTTCACTGAGAAGTGATACGACAAACTTTTCTAGTATTGAGTGTTTGACTACAGCAACAAGGTTTCTAAGGCTATACATTGTTAATGGAGAGATTTTAAAATTCAGGTTTTCCTTACGTGACGTATAAAAATCAAAGATGACATTCAGCTAGGTCAAGAATAAAGCATCATTTAAATGGAACACACTTTGAAACAGAACAAAAAAGCCCAAGAGCTGCTCTAAATTACTTCTAAATAGGAAAAATAACCCTTATTACTTCCTTAACTCTTACCTCCTGCTCAATACCTTCAAAATATTTCTATGTAACCTTGTAAGTAATTTTTGCAATGCTTACAAAGTGTAAATTTTGCTAATTGCATCTGGCCACCTTCTTGGCAATCCTAATACAGAGATGACTGAATTGCAGAATAACTTATTCTGTCATGCCTGTATATTTCTTAGTTACCTACARAATAATTCCAAGGTTTAAGAAAGATAGGATTCTAAATTAGAAAGACAATAGATGAACAGATCAAATCCTGTTTCAAACTCTGATCAATATCTGATATTGCAGGATGAAGAAAAAGCCCTGGTTCTTAACCATCCACCTATTTATCAGTTACTGCCTGTGAAGAAAGACATTCTTTCTGAATCTTTACAGGCAATCTGCTTACTCTTTGATGCATAAGATTTAAATAGCCCTATTTTTACCTTATTTTATAAATTTAATAGCAAATAATTAGGTTTACATAAATAATTCATCCACAGTATTTGATTGTGTTCAGTTTTGGGCACCTCACTACAAGAAGGACATTGAGGTGCTGGAGTGTGTCCAAAGAAAGGCAACGAAGCTGGTGAAGGGTCTAGAGCACAGAACTTATGAGGAGCGGCTGAGGGAACCGGGGTTGTTTAGCCTGGAGAAAAGGAGGCTCAGGGGAGTCCTTATCACTCTCTACAACGACCTGAAAGGAGGTTGTAGCGAGGTGGGTGTCTGTTCTTCTCTCAAGTAACAAGTGATTGGACAAGAGGAAATGGCCTCAAGGTGCGCCAGGGGAGGTTTAGATTGGACATTAGGAAAAATTTCTTTACTGAAAGAGTGGTTAAGCATTGGAACAGGCTGCCCAGGGAAGTGGTTGAGTCCCCATCCCTGGAGGTATTTAAAAGACGTGTAGATGTGGTGCTTAGGGACATGGTTTAGTGGTGGACTTGGCAGTGCTAGGTTAATGGTTGGACTTGATGATCTTAAAGGTCTTTTCCAACCTAAACGATTCTATGATTCTATGATTGTTGGAAACAAACAAACTGTGGACAATCCCTTTATTCTGAAATCACAGGATGACTGACACCAGCGTGTACAATARGGGCACAGAAAGCATTATATTATATTGATGAATGATGTCAAAGACATGCACCATATGGTGTTCAACGATAAGCTGAAGTTGGAAAAAAAAAAAGGGAGAGGAAAGCAATGACTTTTTACCTGAGGGTGCTTCTGTAACATTTAGCAGAACAGCTGAATGGCCAAGAATGAGTATTCCACTATACTACTAAATATATTGTAAAGTTAGTAAGATTTTAAATCTAGTAAATCAAAGTTTCTTTGTACATTATAGACAAAATCCTGAGCCTATGGAAATCAACAGCAAAATAACCACTTCCTTCACTATGATAAAAATTTCCCCCCATTTCTATAATGATTTAATAATTAAAGCTTTTGATAGTACCAAAAATTTTAATAGTAATCTTTTAAACTTACATATCTGACTTTTCTCAGAGGTTCTTTGACTACTGATACAGTATGGGCTTCACATGTATCCAAGCAGCTATACAGTAAAGCTGATCAGCTGCCTTCTGAAATCAGTGGAAGGTCTCGGAATTGTTTTGATAATCACTAGTTTGATAAACACAAGTTTTCTGAAAGAATAGTGTACCTCCTAGAACAAAAGTAAGACTTTAGATGTCTCTTAGAAATAGAAGCAAATTTTCTGTTTGTATCTTTAGTAATAACAAGTTTGGATAAGGTACAATATGCAAGATAGGCCCAGTGATATGGTCCTGAATGTACCTCCACATCTATGTCTTTGTCATCTTACACAGTCTTAAACATTTAAGAAAACCCTTCCTTGATCCTTTAGATACCTTGTTCTAAGGCACTTCTCCTGCAATGCCTATAGAAGCTTGTGAGTTTACACTTGTATTAATGCTTAAATAAATTTTCATATGTGATATTGCTATAACTCATTTACCCTTATCATGTTCTCTCCTTGCTATTTATTAGTTCCATTTGTTATGTCACATTTAAAATTAGATTGGGAGATATTTGGGGAAGGAATCATTAGCAGGTTGCAATCAGAACTCTAATTATGTTGCTACTGGAGGGCGCTGAGGAAGCCATAGCTGAGTGAACAGATGTACTCATTTTTAATAGGGGAAGTCATGTCACAGTAAATTACTGCTCTATTTTCTAGGATATGGGCCAATTGAAGGACTTGCAGGTAAAAAGTGGTAACAGAACTGAAATTGAAAAGGCATGACATATCTGACATACTGAGCGCAGACACTTTATGCTGCTGCTCAGACACTGCACACTGCTGCAGAATGCAAATAGACCCAAGACTTCTTCCACCGGTTACCAAAAAAGCAGCAGAAAGGCAGAGTTTCTGGAAAAGATAAACAAGGTGCTGACAGGAAAAGGTACGAGAGAAAAGAAGGGTTTATTGCCTGGCAATGTTAAAGAATCACAGTAGCTTTTTCTGGGGGCAAGATAATTTACCAGCAGAGGCACTAATGGCCTAAAAAGCCGAATTTTYGCTTCCTAGAAGAAATAGTCTGCTCTGGCTGAGTGGAAGAATGACAGAAAAGATATAGAAGCTAATTAAGAGCTTACTAAGCTAAGCAGGAAGCTTGCGATGACAAAAGGGCCTAGGTCTGTAGGCCCTGAATAAATACATATGACTTGATCCTGTCTGGACTAAATCCCCACATAAAGCAATGGAAAAAAATGAACAGTCCAAGCTGCAGACAGACACTGTATATCTGAGTTCACTAGAYGCATGCACAGTGATGGAGATGAGACTGAAGATAAACATGGGAGAACACAGCAGCTGGACCAGACAACTCTAGCTCAGTATCCTGTCTCTCACAGCAGCCAAAGATGCACAGGACAGAGTAGAAAAGCAGGGCAAATATAGAGTGAGAATTTCCCTGGACCTTCTCCCAGCCTTCAACAATTGTGTTCCAGGGGCTCTCTGAACCAGATGTAGCTTCCACAAATTTAGTAAACGTTACAGATTTTTCTTCTGTGAGTTTATGCAGCCTCCTCCCTGAACTCATGTGAACTTTTAGCCTCTACAGTATCCTGTGGCAAGGACTTCTACAGCGTAACTACGCCCTGAGTGAAGAACTACATTCTTCTCCTTGTTTTGAACCTGTCAAGTGCTACTTTGAGTTCATGCCCCTTAGTTCCCAGAAGCAGCATAAGCAATYAGTCTCCTCTGCTCAAGGTTTTCCAGGAGGCAGACAGCATGACTGGCCAGTGAGTACTGAAGCTAGGACCAGGAGGTCATACAATACTCATGCTTCTTTATACYGGTGAGAAAGGCCAAGGAATGCATGTCAGCACTTATCACTGATCATCTATACTACCCAAGACTAAGCATGTTCCTCGGCACAATTCTGGCCCATTCTCTCTAATGCTTTCTAAGCCAATGCCAAGACGTGCTCTGGAGAAGAGCACGTGATAGGGATTGTTCCTAACAGGCAGCGTGGAGAAGACTGCACCACATCTGGCTTCTTCCACCTTACCCAGTCCTCCAGCACTACCCTAGCAGGCCCTTCAGCCTCCAATACATGCCATATGCACTGATGTCATACCCCAGGATATGTCATACATTCATGCTATGAAAACTTCACTCTGATGGGATGCAACTCAGCCCTCACATGATATCGCTCAAGATGGAAAAAAACCACATAAAAAATAGTTATCATGTCTTAGACAGTCCCCATAGGGACCAGAGGAGATTGAGGGCCAAGTGTTATGTAATGTAGTCTGTATGCTAGACACACCAAAGTCTGTATCACTCAGCTTCAGGCCCCGAGAATGGTCCCTAAGCCTGGTTTGATTTAGTAGCACACATATAGCCGTAGTTTACATCTACACTGATGTACCACACAGGGCCAGGGCCTGTATCATTAAGCTGTTTACATGATCCTTGGCATGATTTTGGCTTTGGCCAATGAATACTCACTCAAAGGGAAGCCTGGGTGTTGCCTGGGGAATAGCAAAGGACAGGATATATTCTTAGTAGGCCCCATGGATGGGAACAAACATTTTGGTGTCCTCCTCCATAACATTTGGAGACAGCTGGTCTCATTAACAGCATAGCAGTCTCCTCCTCAAGTTGTGTTTAACATTTAATGCTGGGTTCTGCATTGCCTACTTTAACAAAACCCACTAATTTTAAAGTGACCTTGCCTAAGAAAGATAAGAACCAGAGGAATGATCAGAAGACCTTATGACACAGTTTTCCTTTTTGTCCGACAATAAAATAGCAGCAATTTTCTCACTACAGAGTTGTAATATCGGAGAACGCGAAGTCAATCAACTAATCTCAGCTGGTAGAGCTTTTCAGCACAAGGAGCTCTGGGACTGTGGTTCATTCCAATCCACATCAATCGCAATACAGCTGTATGAAGACGTATCAATACTAACAGCTCTTCACAGTAGGTATTGCTCTGTGGTAATTTTCCAAGACCACAGTTATGTAACAGTGTTATGTGCACAAGTCTACTGTTACTAAAAGCAGATAAACCTGTGGTAAACATTTTCCAAACTAAATTTCAACTCCAAATTTCTTTTGTTACTGTGTATCGGACGTTTTAATGTATAAAACAGGATAGCATGATGTAGCATGTTTTGTTGTTACATATATGTTTGCAACAGAAACACATTTTCATTGAGGGTATGAGAATACACCGCTTTTAACTGAAAAGGAAAGTGTGAGTATAAATTGCTGTTGGTCATAYACCCTGCATTACTTTTCATCCAGATTACAGAGAACTGTTCCCATCTCAGTAAGCAGATTCCCCCTACTTACGTATGAACAGGGCTGGCCTCAGATTAGCTAGTAAATCTGAGTAAACCTCCAATGAGTTTACTGACTGACTACAACATCAAAACTTGAAAGATTAGCAAACTTTACTGAAACTGACATTGAACTTAAGATGAAAGCTCTTCTGAAAAACAAAGAGTCTCAGGAGAAAAGTAGGAAATTCAAAAGCTTTGGTATGTCCATTTATTCAACAAAAATGTAATTACTCTACAAGGGAAAAGACAAATTAAGAGACATGAGCAAGACTGCTGCAGCCTGAATAAAAGAGATCCTACAAACACAATTTGATGATTTTATAGGAGATGAAATTATGGTAGTCAAGCTCTGAAATGTTAGTGGGTTCATAAAACATAGTATGCGCTATAGAACCTTAGAGTTCCAGTAAATGTATGAAAACCACGATTAGGGACAACCAATGTGTTCTGCCAATGGCACAGCATAGATAGAGGTTTGGGTAACATCAGGTTCTAGCAACTTTCTTCATAGGAATGCAATGGAAATCTGATTTTTATGTCCCACGTTTATTGCCATCTTTGGAAATACACCAAGATGTGTTCAGAGGTGTCTGAATTTCATTTATTAGTATTTGATGAATTCAAAGGAGCTGGGCTATTTATCATCTGGAGGAAAAGTTAAAAAAAAAGAAAGAGTTATCAAATGTTAGAAATCTAGAAAACACCTATTATCTTAGCCCCATTAGTTAGAATATTACAGGCAGAGCTAGCTACGGATTTTTGGATGTAACTTCTTTCCTGTACATTCATCTGACTTTTTGCAAAAATGCATTATTTTTCATGAATTTTTCATTGTAAAAGTAGCTCAAGTCGCTCAAAAAATTTCTAGTTCAATGACTGGTGAGAATGGAAGCAGAGACCTCCACATTTCAAAATAATCCCTAGTCCTTCGTCAGTGACATCTATCCTTGCCCAGAAAGAGACAAAAAATGTCATATGTCAACATCTTCACAAAATTAATTCCTAATTAGAGGTCAAGCACCAATATTTGTTCATATATTTAAATATCGGACAGCATGTCATTCTTTAAAGAGCTTCATGATTAGTTTCCATAAGGAACTTGTATGTCTTATTTAGAATACATCCAGAAAAGAAGGTTCAATAATTCTTAACTTACTGAGTCTGTTTCAGAATACCTTTACATTCAAGTCTCCAATCCTAAGTAGACAAGAGCTTCCTTTGTTCCAGTTCTTCTGCTATTGCAAAATGCAGGCTGATGGAAACTGAAGAACGTGGCTATATCGTTTAGTCAGTGACCTTGTAAATCTCAGGGGGAAAGACCTAAACTACAAATGAAAATAGCCTATGGTTTTTATCAAAACCTTCAGTAGAAAATGGGCATGTCTTCAACATAGCTGTAGTTCATCTGAAGAATGGATCTGTAACTCTACGTSTCTCCAGATGGATGTTTGAATTTACACTCAGAATATTAAAAAAATTTCAACTGTCTCCTTATGTTTTTCTATCATGATTAACTGTGCTGCTGTAAATCTTGCTTAAATGTGTAGTTGGATAATTCCTAACGGTAGAAAAAAAAGGTCTTAGGTTTGCATAGCTATGCACTATTGAGGCCACAGAGGCCTAAGAACAACAAAACACATCTCATCTCCTTTTCTTCTAATTCTCCAGGCACACTAGAGACTAGGGAAGCTAAGCAGGGTCTGGCCTCCTTAGCAGCAGGAGTTGGAACATGAAGAAGTACTGATTAAATCAGAACATTTTATAATACTGCCAAGTGTCCTGAGTGCATGAAAATGCGATACTTTTGCCTTTTTTTTTTTTTTTTAAATACACCTATTTCTTTTCATCTTTCCACTTCTTTAGTAAAGGGCTTTGCTTAATCTTTTCCAGGTGGACAAATGTACAAAAGCTTTTGCAGGAATGACTGATGGACAGGATGTATCCTCCAATGAAATTTTATCTCTGTAGCCTTTTCCAGAATACACCTTCAGTGGTTGTGAAAATGTACCTTCTTATACCTTTTCAGTTTGCCTCATCCTTGCATGGAAAACTTCTATGATTTTTTTATTACTTTAATTTTCCAGACTAAATAAAAGACTGTAAGATAAACCATTAGACTCTTGAAGAACTAGGATTTCTTGGTTTTACATATCTTATAAAGAAGCAGCTTCTTCAGTGCTGCCAATCTATATGGGATATATTTATTTTAGATTTTTATTTGGCTATCACTATTAATGTTGTTCTTTCCACTGTCATATTCAATCTGCATGACATCAGCATGTCACCAATAGAACAGATGTCACTTTATTACAGTGTTTTGTTTTGGTTTTTTTTTTTTTTTTGCATTGTAATTAGTGATCTGGTCTTTCTCGACGTGCTACAATTTACTTGCAGCAATATAGGCGCTCTCATGGGGACAGGGTGATATAACCTAGAGTGACAGCCAACAGAGCAGCAATAATCTACTAAAATATTTGAAACTGAAAAGAAAAATCTATCTCGCTCAGCTAAGCAGCCTGAAGGATCAAAGGATGCCAAACAGCCTTCTGTCTGAAAAGCACAAGTTGTTGYACAGCAAAATGGTACTTGGACTTGTTAATGGCTACTTGGATCACTAGCAGCAATCATGCTGTAAAGATACTTAGGAGGTCAGTATAGTAACGCTCTAATTTGTTCTAACACTGTTTCAATRATCGATTTAAACCTGGTTAAAAAGTATATTATATATTTAAACACTGGACCCAGGTCTTATAGTTTTACTTCAATTTGAGTATAAGATGGAGCTACTTTTACAGTGCCTGACATTGTGTCACTTTCTAATAACATGGCTGCTGGTAGTAAGAGGCTCAAAACGCCATTTGTAGTTAAATTCTCTATTTTCAGATACATTGTCCAGTTTATTCATGCAGAGAAGTCATTTCACCGTTTGACCTTTCTGCTGGACTGAACAAAATGAGTGAAGATGTATTTTAACAGTTCTTATATTTGAGTGAATAGTGACTGCAGCTGAAATTGCCAGTCTCCTGTACTATTCACATTAATTTATTTGTAATACACTCGGCCAAACCATTCCATTTTAGATATTGACTTATTTTTGTTTAGATTTATAGTGAAGTTAAAAAATTAATGAAGTAGAAAATCAAAGCATTCTAGAGCATTTTTATCAGATATAAAGTACCACAACTGCAGTGCTTCATGCAGGCCCAGGTTTTAAAATGATAAGATTTTTACTTAACAAACTAATTTTGTTCATCTGCTTAATTACTTTTTATGGCAAGGAATAACTTAACTGAAAGCTTAAGCGTAAGCCCATGCTTAAACGCATTGCTGAGGTAGGGCACAATTCCCAACATTTTCTCCTCAGGATAACAAGAAATCCTATGGAAGTTTAGTGGCCTAATAATAAAAAGAGCTTAGGGCCCTTTCAGAGATGCTACATGTCTTCATTCCTCCTTGATCTCTTCGGGAGCTGAAAGTATCTAAAAGCCTACTGGACTGAGTCCTACCTGAGTCCAGCCTCACCCAAAAAGGATTTGTTTTCACTGGTACTTTCGAAAGCCTGGAGTATCTCTCAGAGCACTTGCTGGAAGCTGGCATGCATTAGTATCTGGCATGCATTAGTATTAGCAACAGTATCTCTGGGGGCTGGAAAAACTGAGTAGGTTATAAGGAGTTATCACAGGAGTTGCAATTAAGTTAAGCATGACATTGATAGACACAAGAAGAGCAGCACATTACTCAGAAATTATAAAAGAGTCAGGCAAATGAGCAAAGGATCTGAAAAAGCTTAAAAAGGCTAATCATAAATATAGCTAACCAAAGAGAATACCAAAGGAATTAATGATCAAATTCAGAGATTACTCTGAAGAACAGTAGTTGCTGAGTGGAGAGAACAGCCACATGTGAGTAACTGTAGACCCACAAAATGTAAATTTAGAAGATGGCAGAGGAAGAGGTCACTCTGTGGTGCCGAGTTGAACAAAGGGACTTGAGGGTGAGCACTGGGCAGGATATTGCTGCTGCAGCTCTCACAGACTCAATCATGTACATGGGCAGTGCTGACAAAGCAGTACAAGGTGAATTTGCTAATTCATGGCAATCTGCAAATAAAACTGACTCATGAGTGTCTGTGAGAGTAACATAACTATTTCGGCTGAACAGGTAACATGGTACTAACTGATGTGCTCTCTCTTTGCCCCCACTAGGTTTATGTGATCTTTATGAGTAACTTGAACTTCTAGGTTAATGAAGCTATCACCTGCATTGTGGCTTTCTGACCGTGTGAAAAAATGTGAACGCAGAGCTGATAAAATATCAACAGTCACATGACCTTTCATACAATTGTATTTTTTTCACAGAGATCATGTAAGTAAAAAAATTAGGCTGACACATTTTAGCCTATTCCTGTGTATACTCATGTTTTACTACTTCAAGAAATTCTTCTACTTTCAAATAATATCATTTGTGCATGATGCTTCATTTATTAGGGCTATTACACAAAGAATCAAAATGAGAATTTCTCCATTATATACATATTCTGTATATAATTCTGTATGTACATATTCTGTATATACAGAAAGCCACACACATAGATGGAGCTTGCAAATTCAGAGCGTGATACATAGATTACGGGCAACCCACTGATTCATAATGAGGCCGCGAGTCGTCCGGGATGACACCAAGACAAAGAACCTAAGGACCATATGTTCCCCTGACACAGAAAACGGCCTCTTTTTGCTGGCCATCTGTAGAGGTCAAGAGGCCGAACGCACGCCGACGAACCCGCTCACGGGCAGGGCGGGCAGGCCACGCGTGCCTGAAGGGCTCTTCTCTCTCAGCCCCTTGCCGCTTCCTTCCCCGCCAGCGCACCCTCCGGCGGCTGGCTGCCGGGGCGCTGGGCCACCCCTGCGGGAGCTCACCCCAGATCCCACCTCCCTCCCGAACATGCCTTCTGCCGGCTCTGCTGCGGGAGGTCAGCCCGCGCCGCCCCCGCCGCCACCACCGCTCGCATGAAGTATCGGCGTATGATTTGTGAAAAAAAAGGAGTGAAGACTAGTAAAAATAATGACTCTGCCACAAACAGCAAGAGATCCGCTGCCGTAAGCGGGCAGCCGCGGGCCGCGGGCCCCGGCGCCGGTGCCAGCGCTGCCCGGCCGGCTGTTACCCGGCCCCGCGGGGTGCATCCCCAGCGCCATGCCTGGGTCTCACCAGCGGCACGCACCCGCCCCGCACGCACCGGAACACCGGACACCGCCGTGGCTCCCAGCCACCAAACGCGATGCAGTTGCTGCCCCCGGGAGCACGAGCACGAGCTTTGCAGCTTCACACACAAAACCGGCCAGGGCACGGAGGGAAAAACTGTCCTTTGGGAGGGGAAAAAAAACCCCAAAGCTGGCGGGGGACCGAGCGGGCGGCGGCGGGACGCCCACGGCCGGGTCCGGGCCGGGCTGAGGCGCGGCCCTCGGGGTTCACTCGGGGAGCCGCGGGGGCGGGACAAGAGCGCGCTTCCGCTCCCTCCGCGGACGCCGCTGAAGCTTGTCCCTCGGCGGCCGCCGTACCGGCCGCCGGGCGCTGGGGGCTAGGGCTGTGCGCGCGCCGGCAGTGCGGCGAGCGGCGCGCGCTTTTCAACCGCCATGAGCCTGTGGGTGGACAAGTACCGGCCCGGCTCCCTCGGCAGGCTGGACTACCACCGCGAGCAGGCGGCGCAGCTCCGCAACCTGGTGAGGAGGCGCCCGGGCCCGCTGGTCGGCCTCCCTGGCGGGCTCTGCCCGGTGCCGCTGCGGCCTCCAGCAGTGGCGGCGGGGGCCGCCTGAGGCGAGCCCGCCACCGGGCCCCTCTCCTCCCCGCAGCGGAGATGCTCAGGAGTCGGGATTCCGCGGCCCTTAAGCCGCGTCTGCAGGGCGGGGGTTGGGAGCTTTCCCTCGGTGCAGGCCCTAGCCTTCGGAGGAGCTTCCCTGCCGGGCGCCGCCGGTGGGAAAGTGGTCCGCTGGCATCGCGCCCCGCTCGGGAGCGTGGCCTTTACGCTAAGGAAAAGGCTGCGAGGAAATAAGTAGCTTGACTTTGTCAGGAGTGATGTGCATCTGTGCTTCCTGCTGGTTTTGGCTGAGAATGATCACTATCTCTGAGAATAGGGCTTACCTTGTTCACTTAAAGTTAGCTGAAGTTTTTAAGGTGAGCAGCTGGGAATAAAAGTCAGGACTATGTAATTGCTTGGATGTTAAAGGACTGCTTCCCCTGCCAGGTGTGCTGACTTCTCTTCACTAGACCACTGGATTGATTCACTCTCTGTGTTTTTCTATGACTGTTATATCTAACTAATGTACATTCTGACTGTGGGGCTTGGTCAGATGTTCTCCAGATCATGCTTTTCAGCTTTTCAAGAAATAAACTCCTGACTTCATTTAAATACAGGCTGTCTATTACTCGTTTGCCCAGATTAAAGGCTTGCAAATGAAACAACAAAGTAATTATATATATGCATATATATACATAATTCTATGTGTGTATATCTGCTTTAAACTTTATTTTAATCCTTTTTACTGTATGTTTATTGCAGCTGTCACTCTAGAAACCCTGGAAAGCATGTAAATTATGGGGTGTTTTTTTGTTGGGTTTGGGGTTTGGTTTTTTTTTTTTTTTTTTTTTTTTTTTGAGGGGTGAGGTGTTTGGAGTTAACTGAGTTACATATGGTCTTCAGAAAAATATGATGTTCTACAGGAAATATTGCTGCAGGAAAGGAATTCAGCAGTTCTAATTCTAGGTACTATTTTATGACTGAGCTGGAGAGGTCATTCCATGTAAACTTRGGTGCGAATGGAAGGATGAATACTCTCTTAAAAGGAAAATGTTGTAGCTAACTGATCGTGTTGCTTTGTGTTCAGGTTCAGTGTGGTGACTTCCCTCACCTGTTGGTGTACGGACCATCAGGAGCCGGAAAAAAGACAAGAATAATGTGTTTGTTAAGGGAATTATATGGTGCAGGAGTGGAAAAACTGAGGATTGAGCATCAGAGTATAACGGTAAAAAGAAAAAAATCTCCCATCTGCTGCAAAGTAACGTGGATATTTATATACTGACGTATTTCTTTTGTGAGGACTTTATATTTATTTGAGTTTTAAAAATAATTTTTTTTGCACTCAGTATCTTCAAGCTCTTTTATGTAATTAATCAGACTAGTTTGGTTACATGAACAAATACTTTTGCCAAATGTTCTTGTTCCTTAGGTTTTCATGGGTGGGAGAATGTGGGGCTGGTTGGTGGGGTTTTGTGGGTTTTGTGTG